>JAVIAB010000025.1:10507411-10564911 GCA_032433765.1 Megaustenia siamemsis
ATCATCATCATCATCATGCGAAATACCAATTGGCGTACGCGGTCATGTTCTTCCATAATATTTTATCCACAGTAAGTCAATAAAAGAACAGTAAAGTGTCCCCGTCACGCCAAGGTAGCGTATAGGGAATATGGTGTTAGTGACAATACATTTTACAGACCTTCAGCACATGATTTTTGGGGTAATGTGGTCGGTATTCCGCCCATGCCACTTTACTTTCCCAGAAAAAAATCCGGTGTCCATTTAAGGCTGGGTGAACCCGGAAGCCGTCGATCTGGATCGAACTCCACCTCTTGCCCTTTCGTATCTACAGTAATAAAAAAAAGTAAAGTACCCTCGTTACGCCAAGTGGCGTATAGGGAAATATGGTGTTAGTGATCATATATTTTACAGACCTTCAGCACATGATTTGTTGGGGTAATGTGGTCGGTATTCCGCCCGTGCTGCTTTACTTTCCCAGAAAACAATCCGGTATCCATTTAAGGCTGGGTGAACCCGGAAGCCGTCGGTTGGGATCGAACCCTACCCCTTGTCCTTAAAATCAGCCCTTGCTGGGGATCGAACCCGAATCCTTCGGGTGAGGAAGCCAGCACACTAATCATTCAGCCACCGAGGATCCACAGTGCATCGTATTAATTCTGTTGATGACTATTTTCCATGCCACTGTAAACAATTGTCGTCATCGAGTGCCGTCTCCGCAACGAAGGTTGGCTACCATGGAGCGCCATTCTGCTCTGTCTCTTGCTTTGATGGTGCAGGTTGTCATAGGCTGATTTGTCCATCTTTTGATGTTACTCGTCCATGTTAGTCTTGGTCTGCCTCTGCCTCTTTTACCTTGTATTTTCCCTTTCAATATTACTTTTGGTAGGCTTTTGTGTCTTTTAACATGACCCAAAGATCGCATTTGTCTTGTTTGAATTGTGTTTTGTAGTTCTCTTTTCACTTTTAGTTGTTTTAAGACTTCATCGTTTGTTTTCTTTTCCTTCCATCCAATTCTACCTATTCTTCTATATATCCACATTTGAAAGGCTTTAATTCTCTGTTCTGTTTTCTTGTTTAATGTCCATATTTTTGCACCATACAGCAATATTGAGAAGATGTAACATTTTGCTATTTCTGCACCATACTATACACATCTATACACTGAGTTAATCTGTAAAAACATCATAGAGATGCCAGGCCTTCAAATTATTAGAAAGATAATCACTAACCTAAGATATGCTAAGGATACTCTACTACTAGCAGAAAATCCTAAAGTTCTACAACAATTACTGAAAACAAATGGAACACACAAACTGAACGAAATTATATTCTGTATTAAAGAACATCTGGCACAATACCAGGATGTCAGTAAAAATTAAATAACATCTGGCACAATACCAGGATGGCAGTAAAATTAAAGAACATCTAGCACAATACCAACATGGCAGTAACATTAAAGAACATCTGGCACAATACCAACATGGCAGTAAAATTAAAGAACATCTGGCACAATACCAGGATGGCAGTAAAATTAAGGAACATCTGGCACAATACAAGCATGGCAGTAAAATTAAAGAACATCTGGCACAATACCAGCATGGCAGTAAAATTAAAGAACATCTGGCACAATACAAGCATGGCAGTAAAATTAAAGAACATCTAGCACAATACCAGGATGGCAGTAAAATTAAGGAACATCTAGCACAATACAAGCATGGCAGTAAAATTAAAGAACATCTAGCACAATACCAGGATGGCAGTAAAATTAAAGAACATCTGGTACAATACCAACATGGCAGTAAAATTAAAGAACATCTAGCACAATATGACAACAAAATTAAAATTGCAGAAGATAGGAATAAACGGTTATTAATTATGGATACTCTATCAAACAACAAAGAAGGAAATATATTCAATCAAAACAAAAATGGTACAGAAAAATCCTTAAAATCTCCTGGATAGTGAAAAAGAGCAGTGAAGACATAATAACAGATTTAAACATTAAAAGAAATGGCTTGAAAACAATATTCTACAGAGGAGATTAAAATATGACGGCTACGTGAAAAGACACAGCGGGCTGGGAAGAAGAATAATTGAAGGCAGAGTTCTTGTGTGACGCATCAGGGGCAGACTAAGAAGAAGGTGGTTATAAGACATAAAGGAGATCAACAGAATAAGTGGGAGATCTGGCTAGAGAGAGAGAGATTCTTTCTGACTAGTTGTAGTGAATGTATAGTTCTGTGGGAGATCTAGCTAGAGAGAGAGATTCTTTCAGACTAGATGTAGTGAATGTATAGTTCTGTGGGAGATCTGGCTAGAGAGAGAGATTCTTTCAGACTAGTTGTGGTGAATGTATAGTTCTGTGGGAAATCTGGCTAGAGAGAGAGAGTGAGAGAGAGAGAGAGAGAGAGAGAGAAAGAGAGATTCTTTCAGACGGGCTGTAGTGAATGTATTGTTCTCCAAATGACATGGCATCTGATGAAGACTGAAAACTACGACACAACGCAACAACGCCCATTTAACGTCGTTTAAAGAGATGAAGAGAGATGGAAACTATTCCGTTAGTCATCGGATGAAAGTAAACAATCAACAATATATTCGCACTCCTCTTTTATTATCATTGTGCTTTAATCTCTTCCTCTCTGATAGAGAGAGAGAGAGAGAGAAAGAAAGAGAGAGAGAGAGAGAGAGAGAGAGAGAGAGAGAGAGAGAAAGAAAGAAAGAGTGATGGAGAATCAACATTTAAGAACTAAAAGGTCTCGTGGCATATTAGATTAACATCCGAGAAGACAATCGAGGGCTTAAACCAATCCTGAAATATGAAACTGGGAATCTGGACGAGTGCTTGTTGCTGTTAGTTTCTTCAACGTCGGCACAGTTTGTGCCTGGGCGGTGTAAACAAACATTAAAAACGTGAGAGCTGCAGATAAATCACAACCTGTTTATCTTTATTGCCTTTTTCTGAAAGTTTATGCTAGACTTGTTCTTGGCATTATGAGTTTACTTGTTTCTTGTGCAATCTAGACTGTTGGCCATTAGTACTGGAATAGGGGCGTGATGACGTTTTAGGCTGGGTTGAAGTTCGGAGAGTTGAAATGTAGAGAAGCTGGATTCGTGTTTCTGAATTTGAGGGAAGGAACGAGGGGAAGATAAGAAAGAGAAAAAGCATGAAAGAAAGAAGATATAAAATAAAAAGTATACAAGAGATAAAATGGTAAAAATAGAAAGTATGAATGAGAGAACACAGGAAAGAGAACATATAAAAATGGACCCCCATCACGCCAAGTGACGTATAGAGAATATGGTGTTAGTGACCATAAATTTTACAGACCTTCGGCACATGATTTTTAGGGTAATATGGTCGGTATTACGCCCGTGTCGCTTTACTTTCCCATAAAAAAAATCCGGTACCCATTAAAGGCTGGGTGAACCGAAAGCCGTCGGTTGGGATCGAACCTTAACTCTTGTCCTTTGTAGTCTAGTTCACTAACCACTGAGCTATCGTGGCTCCCAAAGAGAACATGATAAATGAGAAAAAGTCTGAAAGAAAGAAGGCATGAAAGAGATAAAATGGTAAAGAGAGGCTGAATATAGGATGGATAGATGGTGGTAGATAGAGGAGCTAAGAAAGAGAGATTGTGGGAACGAGAGAATGTAGGAAGGAGAGAAGGTGGTAGATGGTGGTAGATTGAGGAGCTAAGAAAGAGAGATTGTGGGAACGAGAGAATGTAGGAAGGCGAGAAGGTGGTAGATGGTGGTAGATAGAGGAGCTAAGAAAGAGAGATTGTGGGAACGAGAGAATGTAGGAAGGCGAGAAGATGGTAGATGGTGGTAGATAGAGGAGCTAAGAAAGAGAGATTGTGGGAACGAGAGAATGTAGGACGGCGAGAAGATGGTAGATGGTGAAGCTACAGAAAAGAGAAGGTAGGAAAACGAATAATTAGGGAAGAAAGAAAGTCGGAAAGAGAGAAGGCGACAAAGAGAGAAACTAGGAAAGAGAGAAAGCAGGAAAGAGAGAAAGCAGTAACGAGAGAAAGCAGGAAAGAGAGAAAGCACGAAAGAGAGAAAGTAGGAAAGAGAGAAGCAGGAAAGAGAGACAGTAGGAAAGAGAGAAAGTAGGAAAGAGAGAAAGCAGGAAAGAGAGAAAGTAGGAAAGAGAGAAAGTAGGAAAGAGAGAAGGTGGTAAAGAAGAGAGAAAGTAGGAAAGAGAGAAGGTCGGAAAGAAAGAAAGTAGGAAAGTGAGATGATAAGAAAGAAACAAATTGTGCAGTAATGTGAGGTAATGAAGATTTTATTTTTGTTATTTCACTTCACATTACCCCAAAAAACCGGATAAAGCAATTAACTTGTTTGGCTGAAGCGGTTCATTTTTGTGTGTGAAAATGAAAAGTAAGAAGCTGAAATAGAATGTGACAGCTGGAAAACGTCTCTTCTTCTTCTCTCTTCTACCTTTTAGCTCCCAGTGGAGCATAGGTCTTCAACAAACACTTTCCAAGTCGTTCTGTTTTTTGCAATTCTTTTAAGATCATTCCATGTCTTCCCCATCATCTTCATCTCTGCTTCAATCTGTCTTCTCCAAGAATTCCTTGGTCTTCCTCTTTGTCTTTTCCCCTGGGGATTCCAAAAAAGGGCCTGTTGTGTAATACTCTCAGTTGGTTTCCGTAGTGTGTGTCCTATCCATCGCCATCGTCTTCGCTGTATTTCTTTATCCACTGGTATTTGACCGGTACATTTCCATAATTCCACGTTTGTGACTTTGTCCTGCCATTTCCATCCCTTTATTCTGCGCAAGCATCCATTAATGAAAGTCTGTACCTTCGTGATTGTCAATTTTGTTATTCTCCATGTTTCACAGCCATATAATAGAACCGACTTAACATTGGAGTTGAAAATTTGTATTTTTGTATTTAGCCTAATTTCTTTGGATTTCCATATGTTTCCCAGTGCAATGAAAGCTCCTCTTGCTTTTGATATCCTTATTTTGGTATCGTTTTCTGTTCCTCCCTCTTTATCTATATTACTGCCCAGATATATATAAGATTGTACGTCTAGCAGAGGTATTTCTCCTAGTTTTATTTGGTTATTGCCAACTGCATTAATTCTCATAATGTTGGTCTTATCTCTATTAATCTTTAGTCCCAGCTGTTGTGATCTCTCATCTAATATACTCATTTTATCTTGCATTTGTTGGTGGCTGTGTGATAGGAGAGCTATGTCATCAGCAAAGTCTAAATCATCAAGTTGTTTGGTCAGTGACCACTGGATCCCATTTCTGTTGTTTTGAGTTATTTTCATAATCCAATCTATGGCCAGTAGAAAGAGAAATGGAGACAGAAGGCATCCTTGCCTTACTCCTGTTCTTATTTCAAATGCTTCTGTAAGCTGTCCTTCATGCACCACACTACATTTTGTTCCTTCATACATTGTTTTTATCAGGTTAATAAACTTTATGGGGATTCCATAATGACTAAGCAACTTCCAAAGCATTCTTCTGTCTAAACTATCAAATGCCTTTTCGTAATCTATGAATCCAATATAAAGTGGGGATTTTAGTTCTAAACTTTGTTCAACTATTATACGTAGAGTAGTTATTTGATCAGCACATGATCTGTTCTTCCTAAAACCTGCTTGTTCATCTCTCAAGTGTTTCTCTATAGCCTCTTTTAGTCTCTCCAGAATGATTCTGCCTAATATTTTTCCTGGCACTGATAGTAGCATAATTCCCCTATAATTTGTGCACTCCTGTAAACTGGAAAACGTGGGGGAGGATAAAAAGGTAGTAGAATGAAAGAGAGTGCGGAAGAAGGAGTCAGAATAGGGAAGTGATTTGTTATGAGATCAACAAAAGTTTAGATAGAACGTTGCGTCTTGGGATGACATCGTCTGGGACGCTGATCGATGACATCATCTTGGGCACTGATTGATGACATTGTCTAGGACACTGATTGATGACATCATCTAGGACACTGATTGATGACATCATCAAGGACACTGATTGATGACATTATCTAGGACACTGATTGATGACATCATCTGGGACACTGATTGATGACATCATCTAGGACACTGATTGATGACATCATCTAGGACACTGATTGATGACATCATCTAGGACACTGATTGATGACATCATCTAGGACACTGATTGATGACATTGTCTAGGACACTGATTGATCACATCATCTAGGACACTGGTTGATGACATCATCTGGGACACTGATCGATAACATCATCAAGGACACTGATCGATAACATCATCTAGGACACTGATCGATAACATCATCCAGGACACTGATCAATGACATCATCTAGGACACTGATCAATGACATCACCTGGGACACTGATCAATGACATCATCTAGGACACAGATCAATAACATCATCTAGGACACTGATCAATGACATCATCTAGGACTCTGATCAATGACATCATCTAGGACACTGATCAATGACATCATCTAGGACGTTGATCGATAACATCATCTAGGACACTGAGCAATGACATCATCTAGGACACTGATTAGTGACATCATCAAGGACACTGATTAGTGACATCATCTAGGACGTTGATCGATAACATCATCTAGGACACTGAGCAATGACATCATCTAGGACACTGATTAGTGACATCATCTAGGACGTTGGTCGATAACATCATCTAGGACACTGAGCAATGACATCATCTAGGACACTGATTAGTGACATCATCTAGGACGTTGATCGATAACATCATCTAGGACACTGAGCAATGACATCATCTAGGACACTGAGCAATGACATCATCTAGGACACTGATTAGTGACATAATCTAGGACGTTGATCGATAACATCATCTAGGACACTGAGCAATGACATCATCTAGGACACAGATCAATAACATCATCTGGGACACTGTGGAAAGAAATCAAAGAGTTAATGGTGATTTATTGCCGGATGATTGCAGTGATGTTGGTTCTGTGTGCAAGAACAAGAACCGCAATTTCAATGGAAAAAAGAGAGAAGAGAGTCGCTAATTCTGTACTAACTTGAAGAGTCGATTGAACAAAAGTTTCTAAAGACTCTAATTTAAACATATTTTTGTTTACTCTTTTCTTTCTTCTCTTCTCCATAAGTTCCCTTGTCTCCTATCATCTTTATTTTTAGAGACTTCCGGTCAATACGGCGGATAGGCGGGAAGAATCGTTAAGGCGGTGTCTGAAAAGTGTTCTTTGTTGCAGTTTCCTCATAGTTATGGAAGGCGCCAGTATCACTGCAAATGAGTTAAAATCCATAATTGTTCAATCGCCCGTGCCAGTGGAATCATCCGAATTACTATCTCATCTCTCAAACAAAGAAAGGTAGTTGTAGTCCCCATCATAGCAGTCTCAGTACACGTCAAAAGACATAAGGCGAAACCGCACAGAAAGTGAACACAAACGTCTGTTACCTGTCATCTGATATCATCATTCATCGTTAACGATCGGAATATTGAAATACGATTAAAACGGATGAAACGCACAGCTCACAGTGTGCACAGAGCACTTAACTCAGAAGCTCCTGCAACATGCCGGACTTGGAATATGAGGAAACTGCAACAAGGAACACTTTTAAGATATATCCTTTAATGGTTCCTGCCGCCTATCCACCATATTGAACGGAAGATCAGTTTCATCATATTCCACGTGGAGCACATGTCTTCAACAAGCATTTTCCAAGCCGGTCTGTTTCTTGCCATTCTTTTAAGATCATTCCATGTCTTCTCCATCCTCTTCATCTCTGCTTCCACCTGTCTGCTCCAAGGATATTTCGGTCTTCCTCTTTGTCTTTTCTACCGGGGATTAAAACAACAAAGGCCCGTCGTGTAAATACTCTCATCTTCAATTATTTACTCCCCTTTTGAGCCCCGGCAGCGCAGGAGAGATGCAAATGTGCGCGGTACATGATGATGATTACATGCGTATCTAAACGGTCACACAAAAAAACGACAACCTCTCAGAAGATCTCCAAACCCTCAAGTGCTCCTCGAGACTTACTGCGTTTTGTACACTCTCGTTACACAAGACACATTGCTAAAGACAGGTAACTCCTAATTGAAATGGTGAAACCATTACCTTTATTTCTCTCCACATACTCGCAAAAATTCAGAAGTCGGATGTACTTGGACGAAATGTTGACAATGTTAACAAATGATGATGGTGGTTATGAAAGAAATAAAGGTAAGCGGTAAAGGCATCACATAGCAAAATTCTCGCTTGGAATAGGTTAACAGTGGGGTCTCCACTCCTCTACGCAATTACGGGAATTGGTTTCCTGGTTGTAGTTGGGTCATTTCCTTGATGAAGTGAATGATGATAATGGCTAGTTGATGATGGTTAGATGATGATGATGGGTAAATGATGAAGGTTGCTTGATGATGGTGGCTAGTTGATGATAATGTCTAGATGATGATGGTGGCTAAAGGATGATGGCGGCTTGAAGTTGATGATAGCTAGATGAAACTTATGGCTAGATGACATGATGGGTAGATGATGATGGCTTGATGAAGATGGCTTGAAGATGATGATGGGTAGATGATGATGGCTTGATAATGATGATGGCTAGATGATGATGATGGGTAGATGGATGATGATAGCTAGATGATGATGATAGCTAGATGATACTGATGACTAGATGATGATGATAGCTAGATGATACTGATGACTAGATGATGATGATGGCTATATGATGCTGGCTAGATGATGATGATGGCTAGATGATACTGATGACTAGATGACGTTGATGGCTAGATGATGATGATGGCTAGATGATGATGATGATGATAGCTAGATGATACTGATGACTAGATGATGATGATGGCGAGATGATGATGATGGGAAGATGATAAGATGGCTAGATGATGATGATGACTAGATGATACTGATGACTAGATGACGTTGATGGCTAGATGATGATGATGGCTAGATGATGATGACTAGATGATGATGATGGCTAGATGATGATGATGGCTAGATGATGATGATGATGACTAGATGATGATGATGGCTAGATGATGATGATGGCTAGATGGTGATGATGGCTAGATGATGATGATGCCTAGATGATGATGGCTAGATGATGATGGCTAGTTGATGATGATGGCTAGATGGTGATGATGGCTAGATGACGTTGATGGCTAGATGATGATGATGGCTAGATGGTGATGATGGCTAGATGATGATGATGGCTAGATGATGATGGCTAGATGATGATGATGTCTAGATGATGATGATGGCTAGATGATAATGATAGTTAGATGGTGATGATGGCTAGATGATGATGATGACTACATGATGATGGCTTGATGATGATGATGCTAGATGATGATGATTGCTAGATGATGATGATAGCTAGATGATACTGATGGCTTGATGATGATGAGGGCTAGATGACGATGAAGGCTTGATGCTGATAGCTAGATGATGCTGATAGCTAGATGATGATGATGGCTAGATGATGATGATAGCTAGATGATTATGATGGCTTGATGATGATGATGGCTTGATGATAATGGTAGCTAGATGATGATGATGGCTTGATGATGATGATAGCTAGATGATGATGATGGCTATATGATGATGATGACTTGATGATGATGATAGCTAGATGATGATGATAGCTAGATGATGCTGATGGCTAGATGATGATGATGGCTAGATGATGATGATAGCTAGATGATTATGATGGCTTGATGATGATAGCTAGATGATTATGATGGCTTGTTGATGATGATGATAACTAGATGATGATGATAGCTAGATGATGATGATAGCTAGATGATGCTGATGGCTAGATGATGATGATAGCTAGATGATCATGATAGCTAGATGATGATGGTGGCTAGATGATGATGATGGCTAGATGATGATGATGGCTAGATGATGATGATGATATCTAGATGATACTGATGGCTTGATGATGATGATGGCTAGATTACGATGAAGGCCTGATGATGATGATGGCTAGATGATGGTGGGTAGATGATGATGGCTAGATGATGATGGGTAGATGATGATGATAGCTAGATGATGATGATGGCTTGATGATGACGATTGCTAGATGATGTTGATGGCTTGATGACGATAGCTAGATGATGATGATGATGGCTACTAGATGATGATGGCTACTAGATGATGATGATAGAGTGATGATGATGATGGCTAAATGATGATGATAGCTAGATGATGATGGGTAGATGATGATGGCTACTAGATGATGATGATAGCTAGATGATGATGATGGCTAGATGATGATGGCTAGATGATGATGGCTAGATGATGATGGTTATATGATGGTGGCTTGATGACGATTGGTAGATGATGATGGCTTGCTGATGATGATAGCTAGTAGATGATGATGGCTAGATGATGATGTCTAGATGATGATGGCTTGATGATGATGGGTAGATGATGATGGCTTGATGATGATGATGTCTAGATGAAGATGGCTAGATGATGATGGGTAGATGATGATGACTTGATGATGTTGATAGCTAGATGATGATGGCTTGGTGATGATGGGTAGATGATGATGGGTAGATGATGATGATGGCTAGATGATGATGGGTAGATGAAGATGACTAGATGATGATGACGGGTAGATGAAGATGACTTGATGATGATGACTGGTAGATGAAGATGACTTGATGATGACGCTGGCTAGATGATACTGATGGCTAGATGATGATGATGGCTAGATGAAGATACTGAAGGGAGGTCAAAAAGTAATGCACACCAATTTTTTTCTCGGAAACTATTCGGGCAAAATGTGTGAAATTTTCACAGATTGTAGCTGAACATCCCCTTTACACTTCCTATTTTTCAACATATTCTCCGTCCAAGCGTATTGCCTTACGCCAACGCGAAACTAGGTCATGAATGCCTCGTTTGTACCAAGTTTTGTCCTGCTCGCGTAGCCATTTTTTAACTGCACGGATCACATCCTCATCATTGTCAAAGTGTGTCCCACGCAGGAATTTTTTGAGTGGTCCAAACAGATGAAAATCTGAGGGAGCCAGATCAGGGCTGTAAGGAGGATGGGGCAGTACAGTCCAACCAAATTTGTTGATTGCTTCCCGTGTTACCAGACTTGTGTGAGGGCGTGCATTGTCATGTTAAAGCAACAAATCTGCAGATGGCTTATTAGGCCGAACTCTGTGGAACCGATTTTTGAGTTTTGTCAGTGTATTGATGTAAGCTGTCGAGTTGATTGTCTCATCTCTTGTCATTACATCAACAAGAATCACACCATCAATATCCCAGAAGACAGTGATCATCACCTTTCCGGCTGATGGAGATGTTTTGAATTTTTTTCTTTTTGGTGACTGCGGATGATGCCATTCCATTGACTGCATTTTTGTTTCAGGCTCATAATAATGTGCCCACGTTTCGTCACCGGTAACAATTTTTGACAAAAACATTTCTCCTTCAACACCAAAACGCTCCAACAATTCAGAACAGAATGTTTTCCTTTGAACTCTGTGATCATTTGTTAGGCACCGAGGAACCCATCGAGCGCAAATCTTTGAATATCCGAGAGTTTTAAAAATTGCGATTGCACTTCCCTTGCTGACTGTAAGCTGCAATGCCAATTGCTGACTAGTGACACGCCTATCCTTACGAATAATGGCATCAGCCCGGTTTAACATGTCTGTGCTGGTAGCCGAGGCAACACGTCCAGAACGCGGTAAATCATGCAGCTCCACTCGTACACTTTCTGCAGCTTTAATTCTCTGAACCCAGCGACTAACTGTGCTCCTATCGACTGCAGAACATTTGTACACTGCACACAGTCGTTTATGAATGTTTGCCACAGTTTCTTTTTCCGCAACCAGAAATTCTATGACAATTCGCTGTTTGTAACGGACATTGTTGACAAGCTCCATTTTAACGGTTCATAGATTGCGTAATATTTTTCAGAATGCTGTGCAATTTGGTGCACATAATTGGAACATGTCATATTCCAAGTGTGCAAAATTTCATATTCCTATCTTTATTATTAGCCGAGAAAAAAAATGGTGTGCATTACTTTTTGACCTCCCTACGTAGATTGATGATGACGCTGGCTAGATGATACTGATGGCTAGATGATGATGATGGCTAAATGAAGATTGCTAGGGTAGATGAAGATAGCTTGATGATGATGATGGCTATATGATTACGGGTAGATGATGATGATAACTAGATGATGATGATGATGATGGCTAGATGATTGATAAAATGAAAAAAATAACTGGAAAAAATGAACAGGAAAAAAATTAACAGGAAAAAAATGAACCGCAAAAAACTGAACAGTAAAAAGGATGAATTAAAAAGTGAACAGGGATAAAAATGAACAAGAAAAAAAAATTAAGGAAAACAAATTAAGAGAAGGGGAAAAAAAAGAGAAACGTTATGGCTATAGAGTGCCAACTTGCTAGACCTGACGTTGGAGTCGCTATAGTCGACTGTTAATGGCCCTCGTCTCACACTCAGAAATTGGCGTGTTGGTATACCACGAGAATCGGTCAGTCTTTTTAAAGTGGTCTCTTGTCGTAAATTGAATGCCTAATCTTATCGGAGATGGATTCTAAAATGCGAGTACGATATCAGCACAAAATTATTTTTAGAAAGGGAGTAAATCAAACAATTGAAAAAAAAAAATAGGTTGTATGCCTGGGATAAATTTCAAAAAGATATAATATTTTGAAACTAATTTAACTACATTAAATTTCGAAATACGCGCACTGTGCTTAGATCTATAGTATAGAGGAGAAAAAATAACACTAATTTACACGGTTTGTTTCTGTTCTTAGGATCATCATCACCGCATATCTGATGAACCCATAGGTGATCTGAAATCTTCTACGAGAAGCTCGAGAAAATCCGAGGAGAATTCTGCCCCACATACACGAACTCCGTAACACGGTCTGGGATCCACGTTGTGGGTAGGTTTTTGTTTATAAGTTTGCCCGGACATCATCATCATCATGTACCCTGTCGATTGGCGTAGGCGATCATGTCCCTCCACAATCTTCTATCCACAGTTCATCGGAAATATTTATGGCCTACTATTTTTTTTATTTTAACTGCCAAGGGATTTTTAACGTGCGAAAGTGCACACGGGACCTCCTGTTTATTGCCGTTAACCGAGAAGGCTAGACATCGGATCTCACTACCAAAGAGATCATGGGAGGTTGATTTCAGGAGAAATGAAAAACAAAAAAAAATATAGAAAAATATATTTTTTAAATTGGCATGGTTAAAGCTTTACGTAATAAGTGGACAACACAAGTTAGAACAACGTTTCGGCCCAATAGGCCTTCAGCAGGAGCAAACATACAACACATACACAAATATGTATTTAAAACACAAAAAAAATAATAAATAATGTTAACAAATAATAATTTTTACCTAGAAAGAGAAATAACAATAAAAAAAGGTCTTCCTTGCAACCTGCGCTGTGGCCAAAGGAAAATGAAAGTTTTATATTCTGTAGGGCTACTGCGCCGAAATGTCGATCAATTGCATTGTCTTTCACTTGTATGTCTACTCATACTATGAAGTTAACGTGGAAAAAAAAAAAAAAACCACGAATGATTTTCTTCACAATTTTAGTCATATATTTATTTATTTCTTTTCAATCCCAGCTGTTGTAATCTCTCATCAAGTATGCTCATTTTATCTTGCACCTGTTGATGATTATGTGGTAGGAAAGCTATGTCATTGACAAGGTCTAAGTTATCAAATTCCTTGGTCAATGGATTCCGTTTCTATTGTTCTTAGTTATTTTCAGAATCCAATCTATGGCCAGTAGAAAGAGAAACGGAGATAGAAGGTATCCCTGCCTTACTCCTGTTCTTATTTTTAACGCTTATAAAGCGGCCTTACGTGCACAACACTACATTTCATTGTTTCACACATTGTTCTCATCAGTTTAATAAACTTTATGGATTTCGTAATGACTCAGCAACTTCCAAATCATTCTGGAGAGACTAAAAGAATCCATAGAGAAACATCTGAGAAAAAAAAAAACAGATCATGCACTGATCAAATAACTGCCTTACGTATAAAAACATTTGAATTGTTTACGATGAATGATAATGTCGTATGACAGGGAACAGTGGCTGTGTTCACTTTCTGTGCGGTTTCGCCTTATGTATTTTGGCGTGAGCTGAGACTGCAATGATTGGGACTACAGCTACCTTTCTTTGTTTTGGAGATGAGTTAGTAATTCGGATGATATCGTGCCTTGCATGGGCGGTTGAGCAATTATAGATTTTAATTCGTTTGCAGTGATACTGGGGCCTTCCATAACCAAAGAACCAAAAAACAGTTGAACAAAGCTTGGAACTACAATTTCCACTTTATATTGGATTTATCGATTGGTACTCGTTCTCATGGGAAAAAAGAACATGAAATGAGAATGGGGAAGTTGACTCCCAAATGTGGGATGCTGCTATTCTTCAGTTCATGTCTGGGAAAAGCCTGGAGAACTGGTGCCAAGACATATCGATCTAGACAGTTCTTTGTGTTCACCAAATGTAAAGAATTATGGGACGGAGGTTAGACACATGATCAAAGGTGTTTTCCTTCATGTGGAAGTAATTCTTCTCAACTCAAGAGAAAGAGCCCTCAACCTCGCCTCATGTTTTTTTATACAAATCCCCACGCGAGTATGAAATACACATCTTCATGGAGTTAACATAATGCATTCATTACCCAACAAATCGATGTATTCTCAGACCTGTAACTTCCAATTCCTGTGAGAGATCTTAATTCTTTTATCGTATTTATTTGTTGAAACAAAGTATTTGTTACAACATTTTTGTGTTGCTGGTCCAACAAAACATAATATCAGATGGTGAAAAATAGATCTTTGTTAGATGCTCATAAACGAGATAAACGTGTAATTATGTTACGTGTTAGTGTAACAAGTAGAGAAAAAAATAAACAGACGCAATATAAATCATGTAATTTATTTAAACAGTTTATCTTCTTTCTTTCTTTACTTTCTCTTGTACCCGTCAGGTTTCGAAGGATATATAAAGCTCTGGTTCTCGTCCTTTCGACAGATTCACTCATTGACACTTGATGTTGATATAACATTGCTGCATAAAAATAAACAGAACAAATCTGAAACAAGTGTAACGCATCAAATACTTGGACACAATAATAACATCAGATGGGAGATGCACCACAGAAATAAAAACCAGAATAGCTCAGGGCAAAATAGCATTTCAGAAAATTTAAAAAGTCTTATGTAACAAGTCCGTGTTAATAAAAGCGAAAAAGAGAGTTCATCGGTGCTATATATAGCCAATTCTGATCTATGGAAGCGAATCATGGACAGTAGACAAACAAATGAAAAGACAGTTAGAGACCACAGAGATGGGATTTCTCAGAAGAATGGTGAAAGTTCGCTGGACAGCTAAAAATATCAACGAGGTCATTCTCAAACAGGCCAACACAAATAGGGAGCTCCTAAAAATATAAGAAAGAAATAATAAACATTGCGATACTTGCTTACACGTGGCAAAATACAGGGAAAGAGAGATCGAAGACAAAGAAAGAAGACATTGGATAGCTTGGTGTCATGGCATGAAACAGTCAACAACAGAATTGATTCGATGCATTTTAGATAGAAGATTGTGGAGGGATATGATCGCCTACGCCAACCGATATGGAACATGATGATGATGATGATGACCATGTTTAAACAGTATATTGCGACTTTTTTATGTTGTGCTGTCTGCTATCTTTTAAATGTGTGCCTTATCGATAATAGAAAGCTGACGTTGTCTTTTGGTTGAAACATTGATTAGCGGCGGACGGTGAGTTTGAAACTTGAGAAGGCAGGGACATCAGACTGAACTTTTAGTTTTGGCTTTTACACTGATAACTTGCGACATAAACATTACTGCAATTTGCAACATTAAAAAAAGTTCCTTAAATTGTTGCTCTAAATTAACATAATTATAATGACATCTCACTGTTAATTCTGAGGTTAAAAGTCAAGGGTCAAGGAGATAGGAAACATATACAACCTGACTTTTCAGGATTTGTTTTAATGTTGCTATAGTGCTATGGTGTGAGGGGAGACTATTAGGACGAGAATAACGATTTCATGTCAGTGCAGTCGCCAAAAGGAGGTTTACAGGTCGAATTTTATATTTCACACACTTCCTTCCCCACCAACTACCCACACTTCAACCACGTATTTTTTTTCTTCACTAGGTGTGTCAGCAGTCAGATAAAAACGATGCAGGAAAACAAATATATCGATTTGTTTGTCTCTGAAATCTCTTCGGTTGCATTGATAAAAAGCTTCCGTACCGAAAGAGTTAATCTACATATTTATCTACCACATACCATATTATATGTGAGTGTTTAGATAATTGAACAAGGAATTAAATTTCACCAATGGACTTCCGTTGTAAAGATGGTGGATCTAGGTCACGTTCTCTCGATCGCTGCAGAAAGTGCATTCGGGATCTGATTCATTTCGGTTCTCCGTTGTACTTTTCTGCGTTAAAGTACAATCACACATTGAAAGTGATTAGAAAACGCTGTATCTTAAGAAAGTGACTTATTTTCTTTGACCACAAGGAAATGATTTATTTTTATTGACCACAAGGAAATGACTATTTTTATTGGCCACAAGGACATGATTATTTTTATTGACCACAAGGAAATGACTATTTTCCTTGACCACAAGGAAATGACTATTTGCCTTGACCACACGGAAGTAACTATTTTCCTTGACCACAATGAAGTGACTATTTTCCTTTACCACAGGAAAGTTTTTTTTTTCTGAGAGTGTAGCATATTATTTTCATGTAGTTAGATTGCTGTGTATATCCTTATACATTTTTGTGATGTTGTTTGTTGTCCCAACTGAAGGTCTTCTTAGCTAAAACGTCGTTCCTCTTTTGTTTTGATTCTCACCTACGTAACTCTGTTACCATACCACGTTTTCCCTTTTTAATTGTCATTATTATCATCAGGTTTACATCAGCTTCTCGTTTCTATGCATCATTACGTCTTTCCCCTTCTTAAAACTTAAAAGCCTTTGTGGTTAGAGTTAAATATTGCACCTCCCGTAAACTCTCATTCTGTGATCGCTTTATTCTGAACATGAACCTCTCAAATATCACTCACATATAAATGTTTACATTTGCTAAACATTAATCGTTCTATGTGCGATGTTACGAGTTGGAACCACTTCTATAAAATATATCAATTTTACAAATGAGAGGAATGTTCTAGATTCAGGGCATCTTCATCCATAAACGACACACAGTTTCAGAGACAGAAAGTGAAATGCTACCTTTGAGATAACAAATAACGAACAGCTATAGTACATTGTCTACCTACCTACATACCTATCTACATACCTAACTACCTACCTAACTACCTACCTACCTGCCTGCCTGCCTGCATACCTGCCTACCTACCTATCTACCTGCCTGCCTGCCTGCCTACCTACCTACCTACTTACCTACCTACCTACATGCCTGCCTGCCTAGTACCTGCCTACCTATCTGTCTGTCTGTCTGTCTCTGTCTGTCTCTGTCTGTCTCTGTCTGTCTGTCTATCTTTCTGCCTGTCTGTCTGTCTGTCTGCCTGCCTGCCTGCCTGTCTGTCTGTCTGTCTGTCTGCCTGCCTGTCTGTCTGCCTGCCTGCCTGCCTGTCTGTCTGCCTGTCTGTCTGCCTGCCTGTCTGTCTGTCTGTCTGTCTCTCTGTCTGTCTGTCTGCCTGCCTGCCTGCCTGTCTGTCTGCCTGTCTGTCTGTCTGTCTGTCTGTCTGTCTGTCTGTCTGCCTGCCTGTCTGCCTGCCTGCCTGCCTGTCTGTCTGTCTGTCTGCCTGCCTGTCTGCCTGTCTGCCTGCCTGCCTGCCTGTCTGTCTGTCTGTCTGTCTGCCTGTCTGTCTGTCTGTCTGTCTGTCTGTCTGTCTGCCTGTCTGTCTGCCTGCCTGCCTGCCTGCCTGTCTGTCTGTCTGCCTGCCTGTCTGTCTGTCTGTCTGTCTGCCTGCCTGTCTGTCTGTCTGTCTGTCTGTCTGTCTGTCTGCCTGCCTGCCTGTCTGTCTGTCTGCCTGCCTGCCTGCCTGCCTGTCTGCCTGCCTGCCTGCCTGTCTGTCTGTCTGCCTGCCTGCCTGTCTGTCTGTCTGTCTGTCTGCCTGCCTGTCTGTCTGTCTGTCTGCCTGTCTGTGTGCCTGCCTGTCTGTCTGCCTGTCTGTCTGCCTGCCTGCCTGTCTGTCTGTCTGTCTGCCTGCCTGTCTGTCTGTCTGTCTGCCTGCCTGTCTGTCTGTCTGCCTGCCTGTCTGTCTGTCTGTCTGTCTCTCTGTCTGCCTGCCTGCCTGTCTGTCTGTCTGTCTGTCTGCCTGCCTGCCTGTCTGCCTGTCTGCCTGCCTGTCTGTCTGTCTGTCTGTCTCTCTGTCTGCCTGCCTGCCTGCCTGTCTGTCTGCCTGCCTGCCTGTCTGTCTGTCTGTCTGCCTGCCTGCCTGTCTGTCTGTCTGCCTGCCTGTCTGTCTGTCTGTCTGTCTGCCTGCCTGTCTGTCTGTCACCTGAAGTACTTCTATATCTACAATGTCGTTTCATGTAAAAATGTTACTGTTCTTTGTAATTCTTGCAGTGACCCATATAGTTTTGTCTGTAGTGTTGTATCTATGGGCCAATGGGTTTGCCTAGTCTACTATATTCAGTACAGTTTTGAAGTGTATTTTCAGCAGTCTCGGGCGTCTGTCCACATGTAGATGTGGCTAAGGTGTTCTTGTGAATTTTTCTGCGGTACATATTGATACTACATTCCTTCAACCAAATTGTTTTGTTGTGTTATATTGACCTGACTTAGAACCAATTTTAATGCCATGAAAAATATACCAACATCAAGATAAATAACACCAGGACTAAAACTAAGAAAAGCGAAATATTACATCTTCTCAACATTCCTGTATGGTGCAGAAATATGGAATAGAGAAGAAAGCAGAACAGAAAATTAAAGCCTTTGAAATGTGGATTTATAGATGAATGGGAAGAATTGGATAGAAAGAAAATAAAACGAATGATGAAGTTTTAAAAACAACTAAAAATGAAAAGAAAACTAATAAACAGAATTTAAAAAAAACAAATGTGATTTTGAGGGCATGTTAAAAGATACATCAGCCTATTAAAAGTAATCTTGGAAGGGAAGATACAAAGCAATAGAGGCTGAGGCTGACCACGAGAAACATCAAAAGATGGACACGTAAACCTATGATAATCTGAACCATCAATTTTAGAGACAGAGCAGAATGGCCAACCATGGTAGCCAACCTTCGATGCGGAGACGGTACTCCATGATGATGATGCTAGCACGTGTTTTAATTGTTAACAGATTTTGTACAGAAGTTTAAACTTTCCTTCATTTTATGTTGGTCGGGGACTGGTTGGCTTCGAGGCAAAACGCTTGCCTCGAGACTGAGAGGTTGTGAGTTCAAATCCCGGCTTCACCAATTGGGATTTTTATTTATGATTTCTCTCTGCGGCAAGCACCCCTGGTCTCAGCAGCGAGGTCCGGCTTGAAATGACAATTATTCATGAACGGGAAAAAATATGAGTATCGCCGAAAACGGATTAACCTGCCTGTGTGGCAAGGGACCTCTGCACGCACGGCTCCTGTGAAAAAACGGATTAACCTGCCTGTGTGGCATGGGGACCTCTGCACGCACTGCTGCTGTGAAGAAACGGATTAACCTGCCTGTGTGGCAAGGGACCTCTGCACGCACAGCTCCTGTGAAAAACGGATTAGCTCGCAAAATTCAGTTCCTAGTCTCTAGGAACTTCGCTAGAGGTGAAAGCTGTCGAACGCAAAAGAGAAAAAAAATGTATGTAAGTTTGCGTTTTCCTCTTCCATATCAGATTATCCTAACCACATCTAGGGAGCCGCGATAGCTCAGTGGTTAGTGAACTGGACCACAAAGGACAAGAGGTAGGGTTCGATCCCAACCGACGGCTTCAAGGTTCACCCAGCCTTTCATGGGTACCGGATATTTTTCTGGTAAAGTAAAGCGGCACGGGCGTAATACCGACCACATTACCCTAAAAATCAAGTGCCGAAGGTCTGTAAAATGTATGGTCACTAACACTATATTCCCTATACGTCACTTGGCGTGACGGGGAGCACATTACTTTTTTTTTTTTTTTTAACTAACCACATCTGCACAAGAATTCACAAGCAGAGTATTAATCTAAACCAACAGCTGATCAAAAGTCTGTACATATTGATACACACACACACACGTACAGACCACAAACACATAAAATAAACAAATATGTACTTCCCTTTAACGCAACCAACCAACCCCCTCCTGAATTAACCGCCAAGACGGCTCCAAACTTGAACGGTTCCTGGTTTGAAAGGATAAATTAATCCAAATTTGAGATAACAAGACGCACTTTATTATTTTAACCCTCCTATTCTGTTCTTATTCCGCGAACACTTTCTGCAGGTGTCATGTGTAAATAGTTTACCATGTTCTATCGGAATTTTGTGTATTTTGTAAATTTGCGGTAAAGATTCTAAAAAGAAAAATTGCACACTTCGTTTTCATTTGCAGACTGTTTTCATCGCTGCTAAGAATATGAGAAGTATTAAATTATTTAATGAATTTTTGGGGTCATTTTTTAAACTCTTCAAATTGGGGCCTAATCTGTCTGTCTGTCTGGGTCTAGTCTGTCTGTCTGTCCGTTCGTCCGCCCATCCGCCCGCTCAAGCCTGCCCGTCCGATCGTCCGTCGTTCCGTATGTCTCTCAGGCCTGACTGTCTGTCTTCTGTCCTGTCTCTCAGGCCTGACTGTCTGTCCTATCTGTCCTGTCTGTCCTTCCTGTCTGTCCTTCCTGTCTATTTGTCTATCTGTCTATTTGTCTATCTGTCTGTCTGTCTCTCTGTCCTGTCTGTCTTTTCTGCCTGTCTAGTTGTCTATCTGTCTGTCTAGTTGTCTATCTGTCTGTCCGTCAGTCCGCCCGTCCGACCGACCGTCAGTCCGCCCGTCCGACCGACCGTCAGTCCGCCCGTCCGACCGACCGTTCGTCCTTCCGTCTATCTGTCTGTCTGTCACGAATGTAGGAAAGTATATTGAGTAGTAAGTATTGAATCTTACGTTCTTTTTTTAAATAATTGCGTTAATTCCTCAGTGATTGTGAAATCAGAAGTATCCACACGTAGCCACGAAGTTCAAGCATCACGGAACATATAATCCGCTTGCTCATAAACGACACTTGTGCGCGAACACCGTAATCTTAACAAAACAGCGACCCCTCAAAGACGAATTGTACACAACACGAATATTTATACAACATATAATTTGAATTATAGGAGTGTCATTCCCAGTTATCTCCCTTGGTATAATCTTCTTGTTGCCTCACCCTTCAACTTATCAAGATCTAGAAGCAAATGTTGACACCGACACACACAAACGTTGACATGTTAAACAATATTTATGAACAGGCTCTATACTGTTACAAGCGCTCGGGTTATCATAAACGTAACTGGGAAATGCAGACAGACATATTTGGTTTTTATTTCCAGCATAAGTGTAACTGTGTTTCCAAACAGGATTCTGATCACCGCTGCTTTTTAATAACTTAAGAGACTTGCCATCCGGTTTTACAATAGTCAAGTATGGACAGCCGGTGGTCGAGTGGGTAAAACGCTTGCTGTTAAATAAAGTAAATGCGATATAGAATCACTGTGGGGTCAAATAGGTTTCTTATAATGTGAGATAATCACAAATAGGAAATATCAAATATTTACTATCAGCCACTATATATATCAAACCCTGCCAAGAATATATAGAACAACAACAACAACTTAAATGGTTTGGCCATCTGGTCAGAATGAATCCTCACCAATTACCACCAAGGGCGTTCTTCTCGAGAATGCATGGAAAAAGACCAAGAGGAAGACCTAGAAGAAGATGGATAGATCCAGTGATAGAGACGACACCTTTTCGGTACCAGTGAAAAAGAGAAAAGAAGAAGATCTATATTAAAAATTAAATATCAAATATCGAATGTCAAACATTATATATCAAATATTGAATAACAAATATTGAATAACAAATATTAAATATCAAAGGAGACAAATAATAATAAATGAATATTATTATAGAGGGAAACTTCCGAGGCGATAATTCAGGGAATCATAGAAGGAAGAGGTATGTATACAGTATTCGTAAAAAAAATGACAAATAAATAACAAAAAAAAAAAACTGTTTCTGTTGTTATTTATTTATCTTTTTTTTCTGAGTGCTGTAATACATACCTCTTTCTCCCATGATACCATGAAATATCAAATTTTGAATATCGAACATTAAAATATCAAATACAAAATATTAAATATTAAATATTAAATGAAATATTAAATATCGAACATCGAATATAAAATACTAATAATACCAAATATATCAAATATAAAAAACCGCGCAGAACCGCAAGTAAAGCTGTAGAGAACATGAATAATAAACGTAAAATAGTATCAAGCAACTAAAGGTATAGAGAGTCTTCTTTTGCTTCTTCTTCTCTTCTTTCCTTCCTAATTTGTCTTTCAGCGTCGAGGGGAAATATAATGTGCGGTCTTTGCTCTTCTGTTCGCCCCTACTGCTGTTATGTTTCCTAGTGCTTCTTATATACCTTAGTAAGTAAAGTAAGGTAAAGTACCCCCGGCACGCCAAGTGGCGTATAGGGAATATAGTGTTAGTAACCATACATTCTACAGACCTTCAGTACATGATTTTTGGGTTAATGTGGTCGGTATTACGCCCGTGCCGCTTTGCTTCCCCAGACAAAAATCCAGTACCCATTTAAGGCTGATGGAAGCCGTCGGTTGGGATCGAACCCTACCTCTTGTCCTTTGTAGTCCGGTTCACTAACCACTGAGCTATCGCGGCTCTAATATTCCATAGTAATGGAGAAAAAAGTAAAAAAGCCCCGTCACGCTACGTGGCATATGGGGAATATGGTGTTAATGCCAGTAGTTTTTTTTTTAGAAACTTCTCTTTCCCTGTATTTTGCCAGTTGTAAGAAAGTATGCCAACTTTCCTCTTCTCATGATGTGCACGAAAAATGTCGATTTTTTTTTTTTCGAATGATTTTTAGGAGCTCCCTTTTTGTGAGAATGTTCTCGTTTGTCTTTTTTAGCTGTTCATTGAACTCACAACACTCATCTGAGAAATCTCATCTCACCTGTGGCCTCTAATCGTCTTTTCATTTGTTTGTCTACTGTCCATGATTCGTTTTCCTAGGTCCGAGTTGGTCCTATATCATCATCATCATCATCATCATCATCATCATCAAGTACCGGCCCTGCTGACGTAGGTGATCATGTCTCTCCACAACTTTCGATCTCGACAGTTATTTATAATTTCTGTTGTTAACCTTCTGCCAAGCCATTCTCTTAAGCTGTCTGCTATTTTTTCTCTTTGCTTCCCTCTATCTCTTCGTCCCTCAATTTTTCCAGTTGTTACAATATATTCCAGTTGCTCTGTTCTCATTACATGGCCAAAAAATTATGATTGTTTCTTCCTAATTGTATGTCCTCCTATATAGCACCGATGAACTCTCTTTCCCACTTCTATCGACATAGATTTCAAAAGAATACCTTGGACAGCTAATACAAAATGAGGGGAACACACACAAATTATGTTGACTACCAAAATAAGAATGAACAATCATTTGGGTTTTGGAGGATGGGGGAAGCATGTAATGTGAAGAAAACAGATGGAATACACTGTTCAGCAAGAAACACTGAGGGAAGAAATGAGAGAAATGACACCACAACAGCTTAAGAGAAATGGCATTTAATTAAACAGAGCAGATAAATGACCCCCTCGACGCTGAAAGGTAGATGAGGAAGGAAAGAAGAAGATAAATGAAGCCTTTGAGATGTTGATCTACAGGAAAATGGGGAGCATTTGGGGGAGGGGGGAGGAAAGGAAGACAAAAAAATGAAGTTCTGAATTAGTTGAAAATCAAACAAAGAACTACTTAACACAATTTGAAAAAGACAACTTAAGATTTTTGGACGTGTGAAGAGATACAACAATCTTAATCGCTAAGAGTGAAAATAAGCTACAAATAATGTTAGACATTATAGGGAAGGAATGGGAGACGCGATAGCTCAGTGGTTAGTGAACTGGACTACAAAGGACAAGAGGTAGGGTTCGATCCCAACCGACGGCTTCAAGTTTCACCCAGCCTTAAATAGGTACCGGATTTTTTCTGGGAAAGTAGAGCGGCACGGGCGTAATACCGACCACATTACCCCAAAAATCATGTGCTAAGGTCTGTAAAATGTATGGTTACTAACAACATATTCCCTATACGTCACTTGGCGTGACGGGGGCACTTTACTTTTTTTTTTACTTTTATAGTGAAGGAAAGCAAAAATAGAGGATTCAGCCTTAATAGCAAAAAGACAGAAGTAATGGTAGAAATAATGAAAAAGACAGCACCTAAGTGCACAATAAAGACAACGAGAACAATTTTAAAACACGTAAATGAATTTAAATATCTGGGAACAGTGTTAACCTCAGATGGAAGATGTACAACAGAGGTGAGATGCAGAATAGCTCAGGCAAAAGCAGCTTTCCAAAAAATGAGGAAGCTACCGTGCAATCCATTTTTAGGAATAGAAAGAAGAAAATGAGTTCTTAAATGTTATGTAGAGTCAGTCTTAACATATGGATGTGAATCATGGACAATAGGACAACAGACAAGAAAATCAACGGAGGCTGTAGACATGTGGTTTTACAGAAGAATGTTGAGAATACCATGGACTACTAAGAAGAGTAATGAAAACGTTCTGAAAGAGGTCAAAGCAAAAATAGAGCTAATTTCCAATATTAGGAAGAAACAATCATCATTTTTGGCCATGTAATGAGAAGAGAACAGCTGGAATATATTATAACAACTGGGAAAATTGAGGGACGAAGAGATAGAGGGAAGCAAAGAGAAAAGTTACCAGACAGCTTAAGAGAATGGCTTGGCAGAAGGTCAACAACTGAAATGATAAATAACTGTCGAGATCGAAAGTTGTGGAGAGACATGATCACCTACGCCAGCAGGCTTGATACCTGATCATGATATTGAGCCAATTCTGACTTATGGAAGTGAATCATAGACAGTAGACAAACAAATGAGAGGACGATTAAAGCGCCACAGAGATGGGATTTCTCAAGAATTTTGAGAGATCCCTGAAGAGACTAAAGAAGGCCAATGAGAAAATTCTCAAATAGGCCAACACAAAAAAGGAGACCATAAAAAAAAAAAAATCAGAAAGAAACAATTAACATTTCCTTGTC
This sequence comes from Megaustenia siamemsis, assembly GCA_032433765.1. Classification (NCBI taxonomy): domain Eukaryota; kingdom Metazoa; phylum Mollusca; class Gastropoda; order Stylommatophora; family Ariophantidae; genus Megaustenia; species Megaustenia siamemsis. The sequence goes on from JAVIAB010000025.1 coordinate 10,532,725, forward strand.
ACATCATGTGAAGAGAACAAATTGAACACTTGGTTGCACTGGCAATATACAGGGACGAAAAAGATTTTTTATTTTTTATTTTTATAAATCTTTATTTCGTTTTTAAAACAATACATTTCATTTTACAACAATAAATTTCATGTATGTGATTTGATGATGATGAGTGATGATACATATATTTTCCATGTAAAAAGTTAAGCGATCTATTGCACCACACGACCCACGAAAGAGATGGTGGGCAGCATAGAGAAAAGCTTCTAGATAGCTTGGTGTGATGACACAGAAAACAAGTTAACAACAAAACTACCACGATGCACTATGGGTAGAAGATTCTGGAACGACATGAACGCCTACGCCAACCGGTATGGCACATGATGATGATAAGCGCTGAACAATTTCAAAGATTATAACTAAAATATCTCTCCTTGAAATTAAAACTAGCAACTAACTGTACCCACAATTTGAGACATAATTCAAACGATACAAATGATATAGACTGTCTTGTTCTATAGTTACGTCCCTTTGAATAAAGTTACCGAACTTGAAAGTTTTATAAATTGATGTATAATTACATTAACAATTCCAGCGACTTCTACGGCTGTCACATGTTTGCAATAATTACAGGAAAACGTGTGCCCTCTACCACGGCTCGTCTCTTCTCTTGACAACCAGTCACGAGGTCCAAGTAAATGTACACAGGGCAATAAAGTCAGTCCAGATTGAACATTGCATCGATTTTTGCCCAGTAAAATTATGTGATTTAGTTGTATGTGATTTCAGTGTTGTACTGTCTCATAAATCACGCAGTAAAGCACATAGAAAGGAAGATTATCATCGCATGCCTTTTTTTATTTAAGAAAATCTTGATTAAAATGCAAATATAAACACCAGTGTATTGGTATTGATTTATATCTTTCTCCCTCCTCTGTCTTGCTTTGCACTTCCTCTCTCTCTCTCTCTCTCTCTCTCTCTCTCTCTCTATATATATATATATATATATATATATATATATATACACCCCCCCCTATCTTTCTCTCGTTCGCTAGGCTAACACAATATTCTCTATGAAACACGGAATGTCTTAGCATTCTTTCTTTTTTTTTTTTTCTTTCTTTCTTTCTTTATTTCTTCCTTTTCATTCTTTCACTGCTTCATTCTTTCGTTCATTCTTTTCTTTTATTATTTCTTTCTTTCTTTCTTTCTCACTGTCCCTTTCTTTTTCTTCATCCTTCAGTTCTTTCTTTCTTTCCTTCCTTCCTTTCTCTTTACCACATGTCAAGGAACAGCTGAATGCAATTCCTGACGTGAGGCACAAGATCTCTCAATATGTAGCATCCATCGAAGCTCAATAGTTGCGCCTCTTCCTTGTTCTCCATAAATGGGGCGCTGTGTGGGCGTAGTTGCGCTTATAAAACCGAAGTAAGCCTAGGGTAAAAAAAATATGTCAATATTATGACAAAAAACAAGAAAGCAATTTTCTAATCTAATATAACATATAATTTATAGTTTGAGGTTGAGAGGGGTGTTCCGCATCAAGACAAGAAGTCAACAGATGTAGCCTGGACTTGCAAATGTATATACGCAGTGTTGATATTTAAAATTAATTTATTTATTCGTTCATTCATTCATTCCTTCATTCGTTCATTCGTTCATTCATTCATTCATTCGTTCATTCGTTCATTCATTCATTCATTTTCCTCTCGGGCCCAAGATGACACCTACAGCGGAAGTCATAGTTCTCCATGATTAACGATTCGCTGCTAGTTCTTGTAGATCTTTGTTGTTTCTTTGTCTCATGGTCTAGCCTTCCCTATTAATTGTTCAACATAGCAATTCTCTTGGTCTGCCTTGATTTCTTTTACCAGATGGTTTCCACATGAATGCCTTTTTGGGAAATCTTTCTTCATTCATTCTCAGCACATAACTGCTTTCTTATTATTAAAACTCGGTACGTGTTCTTGTTTTGATTCGTCTGTTATTTGTTCGTTTGAGATTTATTATTTCCTGCTTATGTTTGAGATTTATTATTTCCTGCTTATGTTTGAGATTTATTATTTCCTGCTTATGTTTGAGATTTATTATTTCCTGCTTATGTTTGAGATCCCACGTAGACATTTCATTTTAAAGACATTTAATTTACTATTTAAAGTCTTGGTGGATCTCCAACTTTCACATTCAAATGTTAGCACTCTTATCACATCCATATGTTAGCAATCTTACCACATCCATATGTTAGCACTCTTATCACATCCATATGTTAGTACTCTTATCACATCCATATGTTAGCACTCTTATCACATCCATATGTTAGCACTGGTATCACATCCATATGTTAGTACTGGTATCACATTCATATGTTAGCACTGGTGTCACATCCATATGTTAGCACTCTTATCACATCCATATGTTAGCACTGGTATCACATCCATATGTTAGCACTGGTGTGACATCCATATGTTAGCACTGGTATCACATCCATATGTTAGCACTGGTATCATATCCATATGTTAGCACTGGTATCACATCCATATGTTAGCACTGGTATCACATCCATATGTTAGCACTGGTTATCACATCCACATGTTAGTACTGGTTATCACATTCATATGTTAGCACTGGTTATCACATCCATATGTTAGCACTGGTTATCACATTCATATGTTAGCACTCTTATCACATCCACATGTTAGCACTGGTTATCACATTCATATGTTAGCACTGGTATCACATCCATATGTTAGCACTGGTATCACATCCATATGTTAGCACTGATATCACATCCATATGTTAGCACTGGTATCACATCCATATGTTAGCACTGGTGTCACATCCATATGTTAGCACTGGTATCACATCCATATGTTAGCACTGATATCACATCCATATGTTAGCACTGATATCACATCCATATGTTAGCACTGGTATCACATCCATATGTTAGCACTGGTGTCACATCCATATGTTAGCACTGGTATCACATCCATATGTTAGCACTGGTATCATATCCATATGTTAGCACTGATATCACATCCATATGTTAGCACTAGTATCACATCCATATGTTAGCACTGGTATCACATCCATATGTTAGCACTGGTATCACATCCATATGTTAGCACTGGTATCACATCCATATGTTAGCACTGATATCATATCCATATGTTAGCACTGGTATCACACATGAGTTGAACGGTGTTTTGATCGTTTACTGAGAACACACATGTGTTGAGCATGAATGAAGAAACACTTCCCCGTAAGACTTAATGCTGAAACCATCATTTACAATAAACTAAGTTTAAAACGCTTTCCAGTCCAGTTTAGTTTGATCGCAGCCTGTGTTTTCGTGACCACGTCGACCATGTGATAACAAAATCCCGCAAAGGATTAGCCGCCTTGAAGGTCATGGCATCTGCCAACATCGAGCAGAGGCTACTTACTCTTCTGTTCCAGGGATTAGTCCTCGCACCAATCGAGTATGCCCTGGCCATTCTTACTGTCAGTACGACTCAAATTGATAGGCTGGAGAAAATACAAAATGAAGCCATGCGCATTATCCTGGGATGTACGAGGGACACTCCCGGTGTAGCAATGAGGTATCTTCTTGACTTTTCAACCATGGATGACAGAATCAAGATCTGGAGAGCACGAGCATACTTGAAGATTAGTAAAGATACAGAGCATCCATTGCACCACGTGCTCAACACAGTGAAAGGTGCCAGGCTAAAAAGAGGCAAATCATGGGTCGGCCGAGCAGAAGATGTCATCAAACAGGTCTGTGGGCTTACCAATATCAGCGTTGGTGAGGAGTGGATACCGGTGCCTACGTCATTCAAGGGGACTTTCTCGTGTATTGTCACACTCGACAGGAAAAGTAGGGAACAGAACCCGTCGTGGTTAATGCTGAGGTCAACGGTCTCATCTGCGATAACACCGATGAGAAAGATGCAGTCATCTATACAGACGGATCTGTAAGACGACACCAACGAAGTGCATGGGCATTTACAGCACGCTCGGCAGGCAGAATAGCCAAGGAAGACAGTGGTGCATACGCCATGACCACGAGTAGCATGACAATGGAGGTGATGGCAGTGACCAAGGCATTCAAATGGTTAGAGTCACAAGACTACACCCACGCATGTATACTGAGTGATTCGATGAGCATGATAAAAAAGTGGAGGCGGGCTCTGTACGCATGCAGTGGGTAGAGTCATTGCAGAAGTCCAAAATATGTAAGGTCACCTTTGTCTATGTCCCTGGACATGCGGGAGTACGGGGAAATGAAACAGCGGACAGGTTGGCTAGCTGCGCTGTCGTTGAGGACGGGCAAGTGATGGATTGGGCGGACATCATTAATGCCCTCCGAGATGTGGGAAGGGCACAGGACTTCGACAAACACAGATCCACGTCACTTCTTCGGATGATGGAAATGGGAGTTAAGATGGGCACAGCCAGAAATGAGAAACTTAGTGTCCGTGTAAGAAGACTTATCAACCAAAATAGAACTGAAGTCGTCAGTCGCTGGACACTGAGGGAATTGCTGAGGAGGGGATCTGAGCACCTATGGACATGTTCGGAGTGCAATGATGATGACCCGCAAATAACTCAATAACTCCTGCCCAGTACATCTGACTACCATACGACCTTTTTGACTGCCCCGTTGCCTTCCCTCTAGACCACTCCTGGGTAACCAGATTGTTGCAGAGAGAAAGCGGGAAACCAGTGAGTGGTTTTCATCAGATTAGTTCCCTGAATTTGCTGCAAACATCCCAATATGAGTCGCTAGACCTTTAAGACCATGTGCTGCCAATATCGTGCACCGTCTTCTGCCTCCTATCCACCTCATTCCGCCTCTTATTCACTTATTATTCGCCTCTTATCCACCTCTTACCGACTTCTTATCCACCTCTTATTCACCTCTTACTCACCTCTTATCCACATATTTTCTCCTCTTATCCGCCTCTAATTCGCCTCTTACTCACCTCTTATCTACCTCTTTCCACCTCTTATTCACCTCTTATCTACCTCTTATCCACATATTTTCTCCTCTTATCCACCTCTAATTCGCCTCTTATTCACCTCTTATCTACCTCTTATCCACATATTTTCTCTTCTTATCCGCCTCTAATTCGCCTCTTACTCACCTCTTATCTACCTCTTTCCACCTCTTATTCACCTCTTATCTACCTCTTATCCACATATTTTCTCCTCTTATCCACCTCTAATTCGCCTCTTATTCACCTCTTATCTACCTCTTATCCACATATTTTCTCCTCTTATCCACCTCTTATTAACCTCTTATCCACCTCTTATCCACCTCATATCCGCCTCCTATCCGACTCCTATCCGCCTCCCATCCGCCTCGCATAAATCCACCTCTTATCCGCCTCCCATCCGCCTCCCATAAATCCATCTCCTATCCACCTCCTTTCTACCTCCCATACACCTCCTATCCCTCTCCTATCCACCTCCCATCCATCTCCCATCCACCTCCTATCCACCTCTGATCAATGCATGTAATTACTCTAGACCACGAATGGCAAACATTCATTAGCGTACGTCCGTTAGTTGTTCTAGAAATGATCTGAGTTCTTGTATCACAGAGTGCCCAAAATAGAATGTGTGACGCAACACTCCCCCCGGAATGTTTCTTTTTTCTTTTTCTCTTTTCCATTCTTTGCTTAACATACCATTTCTTCCCATTTCTCTGCTGTTCTTTTTAAAATTTTATTTCCTTTTCTTACCTTTCCCTTTTTGCTCCTTTCTTTTTCTTTCCTTTTTATCTCCCTTTCTTACCTTTCCATTTCGTGTCTTTCCTTTCCTTTCCTTTGATTTCCTTTCTTTATTTACTTTTCCTTTCTTAGATTTCTTCTCTTAGTTTTCTTTCCTTTTTTTTCCTTTCTTAATCTTACCTTTCTCATCTTTTCTTTTCGTTTTTGTCCTTTTCATTTATTTTATTTTATTTTCATTTATTTCCTTTCTAACCTTTCATTTCTTACCTTTTCTTTCATTTTATTTTCATTTCTTACCCTAACTTTCCTTTTCGTTACCTTTCATTTCTTACCTTTACTTTGTTATCCTTCCTTTCTCACCTTTATTTTTCTTTCATTTTATTTCCTTTTTTTTTCACTTTATATTTATTTTATTTTGTAACCTTACCTCACCTGTCCTTTTCTTTTCCTATCGCACCTCACCTTTGCCTTTCTTACATTTCCTGTTCTTACCTGTCATGTTTTACTTTCCTTTTCTTCCGTTTTCTCACCTTTAGTTTTAGTTTCTTTTCCTTTATTTATCTACCTCACCTGTAATTTTGTTTTCTTTATATTTCTTACCTTTCCTTTTCTTCCCTTTCGTTTTTTTAAAGATAGACTTGTTCTATGCTTGTTCTAGACTTGTTCTAGGCTTGTTCTAGACTTGTTCTATACTTGTTCTAGGCTTGATCTAGGTTTGTTCTAGAAAAAAAAGCAATCGTCAGCTGAACTAATGATCAAGAATTTAGCTTTTAATCAACAACCATGTATAGTAGTAAGGCCAGCGAGTACAGGTGGATATCCCAGAAAAAACCCCAGAATACTGACGTCTTTATGTATGCAATCCATAAACGGCTGACGTTATTACACCAACAACGTAACGTGTTCGCAAATCTGTAAACGTCACAAAGTTGGTCTGATTCAATTCTACCCGCTGGCCTTACTACTGTAGTTGGCTGTGACCGCGAGTAGATGAAGACGTTACGATTGTGGGATAACTTGATTTCAAGGAAATATTCATTTTAACTATTATAGAGAACGGTCGTGTCGTATAGATTAATGTTCACTTCAACTATTAGAGAGAATGGTCGTGTCGTATAGATTAATGTTCACTTCAACTATTAGAGAGAACGGTCGTGTCGTATAGATTAATGTTCACTTCAACTATTAGAGAGAACGGTCGTGTCGTATAGACTAATGTTCACTTCAACTATTAGAGAGAACGGTCGTGTCGTATAGATTAATGTTCACTTCAACTATTAGAGAGAACGGTCGTGTCGTATAGATAAATATTCACTTCAACTATTAGAGAGAACGGTCGTGTCGTATAGATAAAATATTCACTTCGTATAGATAAATATTCACTTCAACTATTAGAAAGAACGGTCGTGTCGTATAGATAAATATTCACTTCAACTATTAGAGAGAACGGTCGTGTAGTATAGATTAATGTTCACTTCAATTATTAGAGAGAACGATCGTGTTGTATAGAATAATGTTCACTTCAACTATTAGAGAGAACGATCGTGTCGTATAGATTAATGTTCACTTCAGTTCCAGGGGATTGGTTGGACTCGATGCAAGACGCTGGTCTTGAGACAGAGAGGTTGTGTGTTCAAATCTCGGCTGCACCAGTTGGGATTTTTATTTGTGATTTCTCTGGGCGACAACCACCACTGGTCTCAATAGCGAGGCCGGACTTGAAACGTCAATTATTCATCAACAGGAAAAATATGAGTACCACCAGATACGGAATTATCTGCCTGTGCGGCGAGGGACCCCGATACACATAACTGCCAGGAAAAAAAACAAATTCTTCTTCTTCTCCTTTCCTTCCTTAATTGCCTTTCAGCGTCGAGGGGAGATATAATTTTTGGCCTTTTGCTCTTCTGTTCGCCTCTGCTGCTGTTATGTTTCCTAGTGCTTCTAAAATTCCGTCGACCCATCTTTTTCGTGGTCGACCCTTGAGTCTGGTATTCTCGCAACGTTTGTTGAGGTCTCGTTGTGTTGTGTTTTGGTCACTCTACCTTGTCACGTGGCCAAACGATTTTATCTGTTGTTTCTTTATATATATTCTCTGGCGGGAGCTGTTCCTAGCTTTTTACTCAGTTCTTCATTTCTGATCTTGTCTCTCCAAAAACGGATTATCTCGTAACATTCAGTTGTCCATAGTCTTCACTGAGGGTGAAAGCTGTCGAGCCCAAACAGTTTGTAAAAAAATTCAGTTCTTGAAAGTAACGAACGTTATAAAGTGCACTTATATTCTAGTAGGTACTAACGAACGTTATAAAGTGCACTTATATTCTAGTAGGTACTAACGAACGTTATAAAGTGCACTTATATTCTAGTAGGTACTAACGAACGTTATAAAGTGCACTTATATTCTAGTAGGTACTAACGAACGTTATAAAGTGCACTTATATTCTAGTAGGTACTAACGAACGTTATAAAGTGCACTTATATTCTAGTAGGTACTAACGAACGTTATAAAGTGCACTTATATTCTAGTAGGTACTAACGAACGTTATAAAGTGCACTTATATTCTAGTAGGTACTAACGAACGTTATAAAGTGCACTTATATTCTAGTAGGTACTACCGAACGTTATAAAGTGCACTTATATTCTAGTAGGTACTAACGAACGTTATAAAGTGCAATTTTATTCAAGTTGTTACTAACGAACGTTATAAAGTGCACTTATATTCAAGTAGGTAGTAACGAACGTTTTATAAAGTGCACTTATATTCTAGTATATGTTAATGAACATTGTAAAGTGTACATATACATATTCAACTAGATATTAACGGACATTGTAAAGTGTACATATATATATTCAACTAGATATTAACGGACATTGTAAAGTGTACATATATATATATTCAACTAGAGTACTAACGAAAATTGTAAAGTGAACTGATATTAAGCTAGGTACTAACGAACTTTGTAAAGTGAACTGATATTAAGCTAGGTACTAACGAACTTTGTAAAGTGTACGAACTGATATTAAGTGTACTATGGATACTAACGAACTTTGTAAAGTGAACTGATATTAAGCTAGGTACTAACGAACTTTGTAAAGTGAACTTATATGCAAATATATATATCCAGCAGGGACTGGTTGGTCTCGAGGCAAGACGCCGGCCTCGAGACAGAGAGGTTGTGGGTTCAAATCCCGGCTGCACCAGTTGGGATTTTTATTTATGATTTCTCTCTGCGGCAACCACCCTGGTCTCAGCATCGAGGCCCGTCTTGAAACGTCAATTACTCATCGAGGGAAAAAATATGAGTGCCTCCGAAGTCGGAGTTTTCTGCCTGTGCAGCGAGGGACCCCTGTGCACACGGCGGCCAGGGAAAAAATGGATTAACACGCAAAATTTAGCTCCTAGTCTCTAGGGACTTCGTCAGAGCTAAAGCCGGCGAACGAAAAAAAAATGTTCAGTTGTATTTAGCTATATTCAGATCAATAGTAGACAAAAATGGAAATGAAGTCAACGGTCACAAATTAATTATTTGCGATATGCGGATGACACAGTCTTAATAGTAGAGACAGAGAATGAACTACAAGAAATGATAGACATAATAGTAAAAGAAAGCAACAAAAAGGTCTCAGTCTGAATAGTAAGAAAACAGAAGTAATGGTTATATTGAAGAAACAATCATCACCATCATGCAGCATAAAAATAAACGAGACAAATCTGAAACAAGTGCAACGTTTCAAATACTTGGGCACAATAATAACATCAGATGGGAGATGCACCACAGAAATAAAAAGCAGAATAGCTCAGGCCAAAACAGCATTTCAGAAAATTAAAAATATCTTATGCAACAAATCTATGTCAATAAAGATGAGAAAGAGAGTTCATCGGTGCTAAATAGAACCAATTCTGACCTATGGAAGCGAATCAAGGACAATAGACAAACAAATGAAAAGACGATTAGAGGTCACATGATGTGATTTCTCAGAAGAATGTTGAAAGTTCCCTGGACAGCTAAAAAGACCAATGAGGAAGTTCTCAAAGAGGCCAAACACTAAAAGGGAGCTCTTAAAAAACATCAGAAATAAACAATCAACATTTTTCAGGCACATCATGAGAAGAGAAAAGTTGGAATACTTGGTTACAACTGGCAAAATAAAAGGAAAGAGAGATCGCGGGCGACAAAGAGAGAGAAAATACTTGATAGCTTGGTGTCATGGCATGGAAAACAGTCAACAACAGAACTGATACGATGCACTGTAGATAGAAGATTGTGAAAGGACATTATCGCCTACGCCAACCGGTATGGCACATGATGATGATGATATTGAGCCAGGAATATTATTGCGAACACTGCAAAGTGTTCCATTGTTCAACATGCTGTGAATTTTACTCGGATGTAAGCAAAAACAAAAAAAAGCTCTTTGAACTAATATAGCATTAAGTTTGCCTAATTAATTTGTACACATGTCAATTATTGGAATTAACGAACTGTAATGCTTAACCTTATGTATATTGAGATGGAAGGCCCCGGTATCACTGCAAACGAATAAAAATATAATATTAATCAACCGCGCGCCTCCCCCTCCCCCGTGCCAGTGGAATCATCCGAATTAATATCTCATCTCCAAAACAAAGAATGGTAGCCGTAGTTCTCATTATAACAGTCTCCACGACATAAGACATAAGACGAAACCGCACAGAAAGTGAACACAGCCATCTGTTCCTCTTCATACGATATTATCATTCATTGTAAACGATCGGAATATCGATACACAGTCAAAACGGATGAAACACACAGCCCACGGTGTGAACAGAGCACTAAACTCAGTAGCTCCGGCAACAAGCCGGACTTGGAATCAACAACAATATGAGGAAACTGCAACAAGGAACGTTTTTCAGAGGGAGCCTCAATTTGTTCTTGCCGCCTATCCGCCATATTGACCGGTATTTACCCTTATACTGCAGCATGCTGTTATAACTAACAAACCAGGGAAAAGCGTATGCAAATCTCTAGAAAATGGGAAAAACAAATCTAAAATGAGGTCTTTGTTATTCATGAATCACACGACTCGTAACTAAGCATATATCCATTAAATATATTAACTATTCTTGTTAGGCCTGTAACGCGAGCCCACTAACGAGGGTTTGCGTTGCACGAGAAAACTCCCTCAACCTACAGAAGGATCAATAAATGTTCGTAATTTTTAGCGAAAATGTATTAACTGAGACAAAAAAAAACAATCTTACGTAAAAACAAAAAGTAATCAGAGGTTTTCAAAATATACAAACAATAATTATCATTTATATGGCATCATATCATACCAGACGGTTGGTTGCAAGCAATCATGATTTATCAGTAGGTGGGTAATATTAATGTATTATACTGGATGCTGGCATCTTCTCTCGTGACTGAGTCTGCCAATATTGGAAAGGTAGATCCGATCCAAGAATTATTTATTTGGAATGACTGCCTTATTTTATTTTTCCTGCATCTTTTGTCTTCTGATTTAAACATCAAAGCTTCCTAAAATGCCGCTGTCCCGTTTTTCTTTCTTATTTTTTTGTTCTTCGTGTGCTACGATCTGATGTTTCGGAAACAAATAATAACAAATATATGAATATTATTATAGAGGGAAACTTCCGATTCGAATCAGCGAATCAATTCAGAGGAAGAGGTATGTTTACAGCACTCGGAAAAAAATACAAATAATCAACAACAGAAAAAAACAAAACAAAGAACAATATATGGATCGAAACAGGATTGAACCCGTACTCAGTGGCACAGCGCCTTGCCACGAAAAGCCAAATGCTAGGGAATACTGCCACTCAGCTAATTTAGTACCCTTCAATCCTGTGTCGGTCCATATATTGTTCTTTGTTTTTTTTTCTGTTGTTGATTATTTGTAATCTTTTCAGAGTGTTGTAAACATACCTGTTACTCTGAATTGATTTGCTGATCTGATGTTTTCCAGTTTCTTTCACTGATAGAGTTTTAACTCAAAGAAGCCATACAAACATCGTTATAACTCAGTGCTTGTCTGCCCTTTGGTCTCTTTCCGTCCGTAAGTTCGCCATACAATAATTGTTTTGGAATAAGATTGTTTGCCATTCTTCGTACATGACCCAGTCACGTTAGTCTACGACTCCTAAGTGTTACCATGATGGATGGGAGTTTGGCTCATTGTAAGATATTAGAGTTGTTTACTTTGTCCTGCTATGATGGATGGGAGTTTGGCTCGTTGTAAGATATTAGAGTTGTTTACTTTGTCCTGCTATGATGGATGGGAGTTTGGCTCATTGTAAGATATTAGAGTTGTTTATTTTGTCCTGCTATGATGGATGGGAGTTTGGCTCATTGTAAGATATTAGAGTTGTTTATTTTGTCCTGCTATGATGGATGGGAGTTTGGCTCATTGTAAGACATTAGAGTTGTTTACTTTGTCCTGCTATGATGGATGGGAGTTTGGCTCATTGTAAGACATTAGAGTTGTTTATTTTGTCCTGCTATGATGGATGGGAGTTTGGCTCATTGTAAGATATTAGAGTTGTTTACTTTGTCCTGCTATGATGGATGGGAGTTTGGCTCATTGTAAGATATTAGAGTTGTTTATTTTGTCCTGCTATGATGGATGGGAGTTTGGCTCATTGTAAGATATTAGAGTTGTTTATTTTGTCCTGCTATGATGGATGGGAGTTTGGCTCATTGTAAGACATTAGAGTTGTTTACTTTGTCCTGCTATGATGGATGGGAGTTTGGCTCATTGTAAGATATTAGAGTTGTTTACTTTGTCCTGCTATGATGGATGGGAGTTTGGCTCATTGTAAGATATTAGAGTTGTTTACTTTGTCCTGCTATGATGGATGGGAGTTTGGCTCATTGTAAGATATTAGAGTTGTTTATTTTGTCCTGCTATGATGGATGGGAGTTTGGCTCATTGTAAGACATTAGAGTTGTTTATTTTGTCCTGCTATGATGGATGGGAGTTTGGCTCATTGTAAGATATTAGAGTTGTTTATTTTGTCCTGCTATGATGGATGGGAGTTTGGCTCATTGTAAGATATTAGAGTTGTTTATTTTGTCCTGCTATGATGGATGGGAGTTTCGCTCATTGTAAGACATTAGAGTTGTTTATTTTGTCCTGCTATGATAGATGGGAGTTTCGCTCATTGTAAGACATTAGAGTTGTTTATTTTGTCCTGCTATGATGGATGGGAGTTTCGCTCATTGTAAGATATTAGAGTTGTTTATTTTGTCCTGCTATGATGGATGGGAGTTTGGCTCATTGTAAGATATTAGAGTTGTTTATTTTGTCCTGCTATGATGGATGGGAGTTTCGCTCATTGTAAGACATTAGAGTTGTTTATTTTGTCCTGCTATGATGGATGGGAGTTTGGCTCGTTGTAAGACATTAGAGTTGTTTATTTTGTCCTGCTATGATGGATGGGAGTTTGGCTCGTTGTAAGACATTAGAGTTGTTTATTTTGTCCTGCTATGATGGATGGGAGTTTGGCTCGTTGTAAGACATTAGAGTTGTTTACTTTGTCCTGCTATGATGGATGGGAGTTTGGCTCGTTGTAAGATATTAGAGTTGTTTACTTTGTCCTGCTATGATGGATGGGAGTTTGGCTCGTTGTAAGATATTAGAGTTGTTTACTTTGTCCTGCTATGATGGATGGGAGTTTCGCTCGTTGTAAGATATTAGAGTTGTTTATTTTGTCCTGCTATGATGGATGGGAGTTTGGCTCGTTGTAAGATATTAGAGTTGTTTATTTTGTCCTACCATTTCATGTGTATTATCTTGCGAAGGCAACGCACATGAAAACTATTAAACCTTCCCTCCTACACTGCATCATCATCAGGTAGCATATCCTTTACAGAACGTTGCATTGACCATAACACGTCTGAAAATATCTCTGTCTCTAGCCAGATCTCCAACAGAACGTTGCATTGACCATAACACGTCTGAAAATATCTCTGTGTCTAGCCAGATCTCCAACAGAACGTTGCATTGACCATAACACGTCTGAAAATATCTCTGTCTCTAGCCAGATCTTCAACAGAACGTTGCATTGACCATAACACGTCTGAAAATATCTCTGTCTCTAGCCAGATCTCCAACAGAACGTTGCATTGACCATAATACGTCTGAAAATATCTCTGTCTCTAGCCAGATCTCCAACAGAACGTTGCATTGACCATAACACGTCTGAAAATATCTCTGTCTCTAGCTAGATCTCCAACAGAACGTTGCATTGACCATAACACGTCTGAAAATATATCTGTCTCTAGCCAGATCTCCAACAGAACGTTGCATTGACCATAACACGTCTGAAAATATCTCTGTCTCTAGCCAGATCTCCAACAGAACGTTGCATTGACCATAACACGTCTGAAAATATCTCTGTCTCTAGCCCGATCTCCAACAGAACGTTGCATTGACCATAACACGTCTGAAAATATCTCTGTCTCTAGCCAGATCTCCCACAGAACGTTGCATTCACCACAGCCCGTCTGAAAATATCTCTGTCTCTAGCCAGATCTCCCACAGAACGTTGCATTCACCACAGCCCGTCTGAAAATATCTCTGTCTCTAGCCAGATCTCCCACAGAACGTTGCATTCACCACAGCCCGTCTGAAAATATCTCTGTCTCTAGCCAGATCTCCCACAGAACGTTGCATTGACCATAACACGTCTGAAAATATCTCTGTCTCTAGCCAGATCTCCCACAGAACGTTGCATTGACCATAACACGTCTGAAAATATCTCTGTCTCTAGCCAGATCTCCCACAGAACGTTGCATTCACCACAGCCCGTCTGAAAGAATCTCTGTCTCTAGCCAGATCTCCCACAGAACGTTACATTCACCACAGACCGTCTGAAAGAATCTCTGTCTCTAGCCAGATCTCTCACTTCTTCTCTTGTCATGTGCAATGTGTACTTGATGTCTTGAAACCATCTTCTTCTTGGCCTACCCCTCATATATCGCCCAGGAACCATCCTTTCATTATTGTTCTTTTCAGTCCGCTGTGTTTTTTTTTTTGACGTGATCACAGCGTGAAAGCCGTTTTAAATTCTTTCTAACTTTGCAGCATCAAATAAATATCAAAGGTGATATCATCAACATGTTTGATATCATATTTTAATTGTTTTGTTGATTTTATTACATTTATTTTTTTACTGCATAATTATGTCGTAGAATGTTGTTTGAAGCTGTGTTTTATCTCCTGAGTAAATATTTACATTCTGGCAAATGTGCAACAGCGGCAAGTTCTAGTGCCTCTCGGTTGAGAGCAGTAAGTGCTGGGAGCAGGACGAGATCGTAGTGATTGCAATTGTTGGTGTAGTAATGGGGATGAGGAGAGAGGAAGATGGGAGAGGGGGAAGAGTGGAGAGGGGAAGATTGGAGACGGGAAGGGAAGAACGGAGAGGGGAGAATGGAAGAGCAGAGAGGGGAAAAGGGGGAAAGTGGAGAGGGGAGTATGGGAGTGGGGAAGAGTGTAGATGAGAAGATGGGTGAGTGGAAGAAGTGAAGAGTGGAGAAGGGAGAGGGGACGAACGGAGAGGGGAGAATGGAAGAGCAGAGAGGGGAAGAGTATAGATGAGAAGATTGGTGAGTGGAAGAAGTGAAGAGTGGAGAAGGGAGAGGGGACGAACGGAGAGGGGAGAATGGAAGAGCAGAGAGTGGAAGAGGGGGAAAGTGGAGATAGGAGTATGGGAGAGTTGGAGAAGTGAAGAGTGGAAGAGAAAGATGGGAGAGGTGAAGGACGGAGAGTGTAGTAGGGAGAGGGGTAAGGGAAGATGGGAAAAGGACGGAAAGGGGATAAAGGAAGAGGGAGAGAGGAAGAGGAAAGATGGAAGAAGAAAATTAGGAAGAGAGGAAGAAGGGAGGGGAGGGGAGAAAAGGGGAGAAGGATATGGGAGAGGGGAACAGTGGAGAAAGAAGAGAGAAGAAGGGGAGAGGGAAATAACGGAGAAGAAAAGAGGTGAGATGGGAATAATTGAGAGGGAAAGAGCGGAGAACGGAAGATGTGAGAGAGGAAGAAGGGGAGAAAGTCAAGGGCGGAGAGGGAATAGAGGAAGTACGGTCAGGAAAATACGAGACAGGGGAAGAAGGGAAGAGAGAAGAGGGGAGAAGGGATGAGTGGAGAGGGGAAGAGAGAGAGAGGGGGGGGGTGAACAGTGGAGAGAGGAAGAGGAGAGAAGTAAAGAGGGTAAGAACAGAGAGGGGCCACGGTTAAATTAGAGAGGGGAATATCGGAGAGGAGAAAAGGAGAAAAAGGATAGAGGAAGCGAGGAAAAGGGAATAGTGGAGAAGGGAAGATGGGAAAGGGGAAGATTGCAGAGGGGGACAGTGGAGAGGAAAAGAGCAGAGAGGGGAATAGGGGAAGTGCGGAGAGAAGACGAGGAGAGTGGGGAAGGTGGGAGAATGGAATAGTGGGAGAGGGGAACAGGGGATGGGAAGGGAAGAGAGAAAAGGGGAAGATCGTAAGAAGGAAAAACAGAGAGGCGAAAGAGGGAGAGAAAAGATTCGAAAACGGAGGGAGGGAAACCGTAGAGGGGAGCATCCAGGGAAAGTCTGAGTGGGTCCGTGCTGTGGACGAGTCGTTGCTGACGTCTGGGATACTTTGGAAGAACGAACAGCAGTGATCGTAGACTCGATGTACTAAATCTGTTAGAGGACAACCAGAAACCCGTACCTTGTCATCAGGAACAAAGCAAACGATTCCCCGACTTTAGAACCGCGGAAGGAATTAAATGGAACAAGCAACAAAAGGGCGGATTGAAGGAATGCTGTCCAGAGAGCTTACATCAGTTTCGAACCGGTAAAAGTCTTCGACGCGAGGCAAATGGCACGTCAAATAGATCTGGATAAACTTCTCCGTAACAGGATCTTGAAAGAACATGCTGAGAACGTCGTGAGAACATTTGGAGAACGTTTGGAGAACGTCGTGAGAACGTTTGGAGAACGTTTGGAGAACGTCGTGAGAACGTTTGGAGAACGTTTGGAATGATCGACAGTAAGGATATTTGGTCACTTTCGAGTTTAGGTAAATTAATTCAGCGAAACGAATTATCTCCCCTTAGTTGAAATCTCAACAAATGTACAGTGGGCCTCAAGTAAAAAATGTAAAGTCACGCCAAGTGGCGTATAGGGAAATATGGTGTTAGTGACCCTATCTTTTACAGACCTTCAGCACATGATTTTTGGGGTAATGTGGTCGGTATTACGCCCGTGCTGCTTTACTTTCTCAGAAAAAAAATCCGGTACCCATTTAAGGCTGTGTGAACCCGGAAGCCGTCGGTTGGGATCGAACTCTACCCCTTGTCCTTTGTAGTCCAGTTCACTATCCACTGAGCTATCGCGGCTCCAGTGGGCCTCAAGTACTAAAAATTATCTCCCCCCCCCCCCAACCCCCTTTTTATTTGTCATCACAACAAAAATACGGTAGATCTCAAATACCAAAAAAGATCCCCCCCCCCTCCCCAACCCTTAGTTGAAGTCACATTTAAAAACTGCAGTGGTTCTCAATAAAACTATAAATTGCCCATATGTTCATCACCAACGATTAACCACACGTATTTGAATGTATTAAGTTCTTGTCCATTTCATTAAATTTTTTCGTCAAGTCTTAGGGTTGAGCTACCCCTACCCTGTAATTATGGGTCGTTTAATAACATGGCTGAGAACCACAGAATACTGAGCAATTATACTTAAAGGGACGCTACTCTCCCGAACAGAAATAATTTATGTACCTAAACTCGGACATTACTGAATATTTCGACCAATTGAAACTGAAACTTGGGTTACCCATTCAAAATGCGAACGAAGATTGATCGCTGTGCCTGCGTACTGCCATTGCAAACTAATTAAGCATTAAATGAGAGCAAAACAGACCATCTAACTCTCGTATTTTGAAAAGCGCTAAACTTCTACATCATCATCGTAATGTGCCGTACCGGTTGGCGTGGGCGATCATGTCCCTCCACAATCTTCTATCTACAGTGCATCGTATCTGTTCTGTTGTTGACTGTTTTCCATGCCATGACACCAAGCTATCCAGTATCTTCTCTCTTTGTCGCCCGCGATCTCTCTTTCCTTTTATTTTGCCAGTTGTAACCAAGTATTCCAACTTTCCTCTTCTCATGATGTGCCCGAAAAATGTTGATTGCTTCTTTCTGATGTTTTTTAGGAGCTCCCTTTTTGTGTTGGCCTCTTTGAGAATTTCCTCATTGGTCTTTTTAGCTGTCCAGGGAACTTTCAACATTCGTGTTGTGTTTTCACTTATTAGATGCTGCAAAACTTCTACCCATGCATATAATGTTAGAAAGCCGATGATTGGATATTTGATTAAACAAATGTTAGTATACCCTTCAGTCCAAACTTTTTTGTTGTTGCAATTTTAGAAATATTTCATTTGATTCCATCACAGTAGATGCCCCTAACAGCAACACAACATGCATTATCTGATTCCAACTGTCAACCTCTTTTTTTTAATATGAGGTGCAAATTTCCGACAGGCTTTCGTTATTTTAATATAAATGTTTAGTGACGAAACACGAGCCACATAAACAATTTGAAAACGAAAGTAAATGTCTCCTTAAGGGAGGTAACGATGCCAACGCCACCTGTTGATGATTCCCAGAGATGTAGCCTGCTGGAGCTGCAAGTCACACCAGAAAACAACGTTTGTTAACTGAGATAATATTCTTGTTTCTTCTTGCTGGAATCAGCACCGCTGCACACCGGACGAATCCTTAGATGCTCTGAGATTTTTCTCTTGAAGATCGAAAATAGTATAGGAGAAACCTGGCCCACAAGCACGAACTCCGTAACACGGCCTGAGATCCACGGCGTTAGTAGGTTTATGATGAAAATGTTGCCCCAATAGGGGCCAAAACATCCCCTACTCCCAAAACATCACCTACAACCTGCTCCAACAATCCAACACCTACTCGCACAAAAATACACACAACCTACTACAACAAAACACCACCTGCTCACACAACACCACTTACAACCTGCTCCAACAATCCACCACCTATTCCCACAACACCTCCTACAACCTGCTCCAACAATTCACCACCTATTCCCACAACACCACCTACAACCTACTCCAACAATTCACCACCTTCTCCCACAATACCACCTACAACCTGCTCCAACAATCCACCACCTGCAACCTGTCCGAACAATCCACCACCTACTCCCACAACACCACCTACAACCTGCTCCAACAATCCACCACCTACTCCCACATCACCACCCACAACCTGCTCCAACAATCCACCACCTACTCCCACATCACCACCCACAACCTGCTCCAACAATCCACCACCTACTCCCACATCACCACCCACAACCTGCTCCAA
The DNA here is from genome assembly GCA_032433765.1 of Megaustenia siamemsis. Lineage (NCBI taxonomy): Eukaryota > Metazoa > Mollusca > Gastropoda > Stylommatophora > Ariophantidae > Megaustenia > Megaustenia siamemsis. The sequence continues at coordinate 10,551,824 of JAVIAB010000025.1, forward strand.
CAATTCACCACCTATTCCCACAACACCACCTACAACCTGCTCCAACAATTCACCACCTTCTCCCACAATACCACCTACAACCTGCTCCAACAATCCACCACCTGCAACCTGTCCGAACAATCCACAACCTACTCCCACAACACCACCTACAACCTGCTCCAACAATCCACCACCTACTCCCACATCACCACCCACAACCTGCTCCAACAATCCACCACCTACTCCCACATCACCACCCACAACCTGCTCCAACAATTCACCACCTACTCCCACAACACCACCTGCAACCTGTACGAACAATCCACCACCTACTCCCACAATACCACCTACAACCTGCTCCAACAATCCACCACTTACTCCCACATCACCACCCACAACCTGCTCCAACAATTCACCACCTACTCCCACAACACCACCTACAACCTGCTCCAACAATCCACCACCTTCTCCCACAATACCACCTACAACCTGCTCCAACAATCCACCACCTGCAACCTGTCCGAACAATCCACCACCTTCTCCCACAATACCACCTACAACCTGCTCCAACAATCCACCACCTGCAACCTGTCCGAACAATCCAACACCTTCTCCCACAATACCACCTACAACCTGCTCCAACAATCCACCACCCACAACCTGCTCCAACAATTCACTACCTACTCCCACAACACCACCTATAACCTGCTCCAACAATTCACCACCTACTCCCACAACACCACCTACAACCTGCTCCAACAATCCACCACCTACTCCCACAACACCACCTACAACCTTCTGCAACAAAACACCATCCACCACCTACTCCCACACCACCACCCACATTCTGCTCCAACAATCCACCACCTACTCCCACATCACCACCCACAACCTGCTCCAACAATTCACCACCTACTCCCACAACACCACCTACAACCTGCTCCAACAATCCACCACCTTCTCCCACAATACCACCTACAACCTGCTCCAACAATCCACCACCTGCAACCTGTCCGAACAATCCACCACCTACTCCCACAACACCACCTACAACCTGCTCCAACAATCCACCACCTACTCCCACATCACCACCCACAACCTGCTCCAACAATTCACCACCTACTCCCACAACACCACATACAACCTGCTCCAACAATCCACCACCTTCTCCCACAATACCACCTACAACCTGCTCCAACAATCCACCACCTGCAACCTGTCCGAACAATCCACCACCTACTCCCACAACACCACCTACAACCTGCTCCAACAATTCACCACCTACTCCCACAACACCACCTACAACCTGCTCCAACAATTCACCACTTACTCCCACAACACCACCTACAACCTGCTCCAACAATTCACCACCTACTCCCACAACACCACCTACAACCTGTTCCAACAAAACACCACCTACTCCCACAACACCACCCACAACCTGCTCCAACAATTCACCACCTACTCCCACAACACCACCTACAACCTGCTCCAACAATCCACCACCTACTCCCACAACGCCACCTACAACCTGCTGCAACAATCCACCACCTACTCCCACAACGCCACCTACAACCTGCTGCAACAAAACACCATCCACCACCTACTCCCACAACACCACCTACAACCTGCTCCAACAATCCACCACCTACTCCCACAACGCCACCTACAACCTGCTACAACGAAACACCATCCACCACCTACTCCCACACCACCACCCACATTTTGCTCCAACAATCCACCACCCACATCCTGCTCCAACAATCCACCACCCACATCCTGCTCCAACAATCCACCACCCACATCCTGCTCCAACAATCCACCACCCACATCCTGCTCCAACAATCCACCACCCACATCCTGCTCCAACAATCCACCACCCACATCCTGCTCCAACAATCCACCACCCACATTCTGCTCCAACAATCCACCACCTACTCCCACACTACCACCCACATCCTGCTCCAACAATCCACCACCTACTCCCACACTACCACCCACATCCTGCTCCAACAATCCACCACCCACATCCTGCTCCAACAATCCACCACCCACATCCTGCTCCAACAATCCACCACCTACCCTCACACCACCCCCCACACATTTTGCTCCAACAATCCACCACCCACATCCTGCTCCAACAATCATCCGCCCACTCTACGGCTTCACGTAACTCTGATCGCGGGTCTAAACGATCAGTCCAACTTGCCCAAGTGTCTCCCATAAATTAGCGACGTTAAGGAACCATCTTACTCCAACTTTCAAAGTGCACACCCCACCTCCTTAACCTTACTCGTACTCAATTTTATTGTAAAACCTTTAACTCCAGTTAGACACAACTAACAAAAAATTGACACAAGCACATAATTTTGTCAAAGATTTAAATTCCATTCTTCTCTAAGCTTCATCCACATTTCTTCTGTCACGCCCACGTGTGTTGATGATGAAGTTGCAACTCATTTCTAATTCTCGCCCTCAAACCAGCCTCGCACTTCTATTTGACGTTATAACATTTCTTTGGTGTTTTTTTTTAATACATTTTTGCCTCGCATCGTTTCCACTGTTTTTTGTCACTGATACATTAGTTGATTTGCTAACTTGGGTATTTCCCGAGAAACGATAGGCCAGCCTCTTCTAGTATACCTTCAAAGTGACTAGACTAAGCTGTATCTTAAAATGTAGTAATTTTTATGGTTGAAAATAATGAAATATTTCATCTCCGAAAACTCTAACATTTTATAATCTGTGATCTTTTTTTTTCTTTCATTAAAAGTGTTGCCAGCTCTAATAAAATATAATTCACACATAAATAATTATTTCAGCTAAAATATATTTTTGTGTTTAATATCAGAAATTGAAGACACTTCCAATAAAGTAATAGACCAACGTTTCTCAAACTGGGGTCATCGGTGCCGTCACAGGGAGTCCGTAAAGGCTTGAAAAATAGTAATATATTTTGTAGGTTAATGGAAAAAGAGAATTAATTAATTAATTTATTGTTTTTATTATTATTATTATTATTTTTTTTTGCGTTTGCCAGCTTTCACACCTGATGACATCCCTAGAGACTAGGAACTGAATTTTGCGTGTCAATCCATTTTTACCTTGGCAGTCGTGTGCACAGGGGTCCCTCGCCGCACAGGCACATAACTCCGTCTTCTGAGGTACTCATATTTTAAACGCCGATGAGAAATAGACGTTTCGAGCCGGGCCTCGCTGCTGAGACCAGGGGTGGTTGCCGCAAAGAGAAATCACAAATAAAAAACCCGACTGACTCAGCGGGGTTTGAACTCACAACCTCTCTGTATCGAGGCCGGCGTATTGCCTCGAAACCAACCAGTTCCCGAAAGAATGAGTGAATGAATGAATGAAAGCACAAAAGAAAATAAATCCTGGGGGTCCACGACTACAAAAGGTATTTAATGGGGGTCCGCGGAAAAGAAAAGTTTAAGAACCGCTGTCTAGACTTAGAGCATCTTCTTCTTCTACCTTTCAGCTCCCTGTGGAGCATAGGTCTTCAACAAACACTTTCCAAGTCGTTCTGTTTCTTGCCATTATTTTAAGATCATTCCATGTCTTCCCCATCATCTTCATCTCTGCTTCTATCTGTCTTCTCCAAGAATTCCTTGTCTTCCCATTTGTCTTTTTCCTCAGGGATTTCAAAAAAGGGCCTGTTATGTAATACTCTCAGTTGGCTTCCGTAGTGTGTGTCCTATCCAGCGCCATCGTCTTCGCTGTATCTCTTTATCCACTTGTATTTGACTAGTACATTTCCATAATTCTATGTTAGTGATTTTGTCCTGCCATTTCCATCCTTTTATTCTGCATAAGCATCCATTAATGAAAGTCTGTATCTTCATGAATGTCAATTTAGTTATTCTCCCTGTTTCACAGCCATACAATGAGACTGACTTAACATTGAAGTTGAGCATTTGTATTTTGACTTCGAGCATCTTCATCCATATATGCTATAAAATTTCCAAGATTGGAACTAAAGTATCATTTTGCGATGTAATCAACCAGCTGTTCTTCCCGTCAATCTCTCTTACATTACAGCACCGAGAGAAAAAAATGAGTTTTCAGTTCCCTTTGTTATCTGTGTTGTGAATAGTGATCTTGTCATTGTCTCATATTTCGTTAACCAATCGTCATTTACGCGCGTGCGCTGCCGGGGCCCGAAAGGGGAGTAAAGAATTGTAGCTCTGTTCCCTACCAGGCATGTTCGTAAAAGGCGACTAAGGAGGGTTGGGCATGGGACCGGCTATCCTGTAGAGTACAAAAATAAACACCAAAGACTTCACAAACATGGACAAGTCAAATAAAAGGAAACAAAAGTAAATGAAGATGATGGGAAACACATGACATAATCTTAAAGGCATAGCAAGTAACAGAACGGCTTGGGAAAAAAAATTGTATTGTGAACCTATGCTCCACAGGGAGTTGAAAGGATGATACGAATCGTCATCTAGATCTGCCTTTGCTTTTATCATTATCATCAAGTACCGGGCCACCTGGCGTAGGTGATCATGTTTCTTCACAAGTTTTGATCTCGACAGTTATTTAACATTTCTATTGTTGACATTCTGCCAAGCCATTCTCTTAAGCTGGATGGTATCTTTTCTCTTTGCTTCCCTCTATCTCTTCGTCTTTCAACTTTCCCAGTTGTTACAATATACTCCAGCTATTGACTTCTCATTTACATGGCTAAACAAGTATAATTGTTTCTTTGTAATATTGGAAACTAGCTCTCTTTTTGCTTTGGCCTCTTTCAGAACGTTTTCATTACTCTTCCCAGCTGTCCATGGTATTCTCAACATTCTTCTGTAAAACCACATTTCTACAGACTCCAGTTATTTCCTTGTCTGTTGTCCTATTGTCCATGATTCACATCCACATGTTAAGACTGGCCCTATATAACATTTAAGAACTCTTTTTCTTGTTTCTATTGTCAAAAATAGATTGCATAGTATCTTCCTCATTTTTTTGGAAAGCTGCTTTTCCCTGAACCATTCTGCATCTCATCTCTAATGTACATTTTCCGTCTGAGGTTAACAAAGTTCCCAAATATTTAAATTCATTTACCTGTTTTAATATTGTTCCACTTGTCTTTATTTTGCAATGAAGTGATGTCTTTTCCTTTGTTGTTACCATTACTTCTGTCTTTTTGCTATTAAGGCTGAGTCTTTAATTTTGCTTTCTTTCACTATAATGTCTACCATTTTCTTGTTTCTCATTTTCCTTTTCCTGCCTTTCTCTTACTTATCGTTAAACCAACTCATCTGACGTATCTGCCTCAAGCTTTCCTCGTCTACCCATAAATCCCTATTATGGTACTGAATCGAGACAACGGCTATGAGTCAATCAATTTTTAAAAATCCACGGCAGCTGTTTCAGCCAGGCTGTTAAGCTCATTAATTAACTTCACGCCCAAATTCCTATCAACCATAAACGAAACAGATCCCAATCAGTCCTAACTTATAGTTATAGTTATAGTTATAGTTATAGTTATAGTTATAGTTAGTCGAAGGCCCCGGTATCACTGCAAACGAATGCAAACCCATAATTGCTCAACCGCCCGTGCCAGTGGAATCATCTGAATTAACATCTCATCGAATATCCAAACAAAGAACGGCAGCTGCAGTCCCCATCATAACAGCTACAGTACACACCGAAAGAGATAAGGCTAAGCGGCACTGGAAGTGAACGCAGATGAACAGTCCTTCGTCATACGATACCATCCTTCATCGTATGCAATCTGAATATAGAAACACCACTCGGATGAAAAGCACAGCTCACGGTGTGCACAAAGCACTAAACTCAGTAGCTCTGGCAGCATGCTGTAACTGGAGTTTGAGGAAACTGCAACAAGGAAAACACTTCAGACAGTACCTCACGGTTCCTGTCGCCTATCCGCCATATTGACCGGAAGTCATAAGTCCCTTAGTGTAACAAACAACCGCCATCGGGACCAGCTTTTTTCTGTTTTCCTGAAAATGCTCATCTACTCACTAAGAAGACATACTTCGGTAAAAGACAGACTTCTGTAACATAAGAAAATGAAAGAAATTTATTATTTCACAAACATTTCGTGGCACATGATGATGATGATGACACGAATAACTGGCTCCTTTTCTGATAACACGCTTCTAAAACTCTAAACACGTTTCAAAACTGTCCAAAACGTTACGCAGTTGAAACAAACCAATCCCTGGATTTGAAAACTCCAGGAAAAAACTCGAAAACAAAATGTTATCATTGCCTCAAGATTAAGTTATCTGGAAAACGACCTCGCCTCGGTTATTGTTTCATTTTCCAGTTGCGGAAACTCGTGAAATAATCTAGAACTGAACGCACGGGAGAGTGGTCCTGTTACTCCTTAAATCTTGAGTTCGTTGGCCTATTATGGTTCATTATTCACAGTAACAGTTCTAGTGAGTGTTTCTAGAGATTGAAAGACGGATATATGTTGCTACTGTGAATTCAAGCTCTGTGTACATCTTTCTGCACTTCTCTACATCTTTAATTTAACATACTGAGAATTTTTTACACTACTGAGTTAGTGCTCTGTGCATACCATGAGCTGTGTTTTTCATTCGGATCGTGTTTCGATATTCCGAATGCTTACGGTGAATGATAATATCCTATGATGAAGGATGGTTCAACTGCGTTCATTATCGGTACCGCTTGGCCGTATGTCTTTTGGCGTGTGCTGTAGCTGCTAAGATGGGAACTGCAGTTGCTTTTCTTTGTTTTGATCCTTCAATGGGATGGTTTTTAGTTCGGATGGTTCCACTGGCATGAGCGGTTGAGCAATTATGGATTTTAATTCGTTTGCAGTGATCCCGGGGCCTTCAACTAACCATAACCATAACCAAAAATATATGTATACAGTGTCGTTCTTGCATTGAGGGTATCCACAGAGCGGCTTCACGGCAAGGTTTCCCATAGAACTGTACCTTGGATATCAGATCTTATATATGCATGGTCCAGTGTAGGGTCTCAAAAGACAACAACTTCAAAGTCATTTTCACGAATTCTCTGATTTTCTATTTTTCTATCGATCCAGTGTTTTCTATTGTGTTTCCATTTCACTGTCTTCATCTGTGTTTCCCGTGTCTTTCTATGTGTTTCTACTTCACTAGTGCCTTTCTCTGTGTTTCCATCCGAATAGTGTCTTCCTCTGTGTTTCCATTCAAATAGTGTCTTCCTCTGTGTTTCCATTCAAATAGTGTCTTTCTCTATGTTTCCACTTTTAAAATGAAGAAATAGATAATTGAAGAGTTAGATGGTTGAAAGAGATAGATGATTGAAAGAGATAGATGATTGAAGAGATAGATGATTGATGAGATAGATGATTGAAGAGATAGATGAATGAAGAGATATATAGATGAAGAGACCTTCCACTTCACACTAGTGAAAGATCACTTCCTTCCCTTATCTTTTCATCACTCTATTTCTTATCCTCTATCTCTTCATCCCTCTATCTTTTCATCCATCTCGCTCTCCCTTCATCCATATGTCGCATTATCCATCTATATCTTCATCTCTCTATCTTTTCACCCAACTATCTCTTTATCTCTCAGTCTCATCAAATATGTTTATCTATCACTCTCTCCATGTTTGTATAATATTTCTACTTCGTTTCTACCCCCCCTCTCTCTCTCTCTCTCTCTCTCTCTCTCTCTCTCTCATCACGTTCCCACTCCCAAAGAAGCGCGAGGGTAAAAATATATTTGAGTGATGTTTGTTCTAGACACTCACTGGCAGCCTGGCTAGGACCTCTTATGGGTCACGACATTTAAATGTGAGCCTTCTGTTAACACATACACAGAAAACACACACAAACACACCAATTCTATCACGAGAAATCATGTTTCTCAACCGAGGAACATCTTCAAAAGATTCTAAATGTCAACAAACTATACCATTCTTTACATCTGTTATTCTCTTTTTGTTTTTTTTTTTCTGTCTCTTCAGTGGCGTATTAGGTCCACGGAGCAAATTAGATAAATTCGACAGGGGCGGGTAATCAGTGGAAGAATAGCTCAAGACCAATTTTCTTTTTTCTTTCCTTCCTTATTTCCCTTTCATTTGCGTCGAGGCGAGAAATAAGTTGCTGACATTTGCCCTTCTGTTGTATTCTTATGCTGTTATGTTTCCTACAGTTTCTAATCTTCAGTAAATCCATCTTTTTTCGCGGTCGACCCTTGGGTTTGGTGATCTCGTAACGTTTATTTATGGCTCGTGTTGTGTTTTGATATTTCTGTGTTACCACGTGGCCAAAACACTTTATCTGTTCTTTTTTTTAATTAACTCTACAGCGGGAATTATTCCTAGCTTTTTTCTCAGTCCTTCATTTCTAGTCTTATCTCTCAGACTGTTTCCTGTCATTGGCCTGACACATTTCATCTCAGTAAAGGTTAATTTTCTTTTTATTCTTGAGTCTAAAGTCCGGGTCTGACGTCGTCAGTAGATTAACGTTAGAATGAAGATTGTAGAGTCCCCATTTTGCTTATTTTTGTGTTATTTCCTTGTTGGACAGCAGTCCGTAGAGTTGACCGACGATTTGAAAAGTTTTTATTGTTAGTCTCTTCCTGCATCTTGTTAATCGTTGTTTGTTACTAGACCCCCTAGACATAAATATATATATAGATGAAAGGACACAAAAACACGAATGAAACTTTGAGTTAAAGGAACATTCTGGGATCATCTTAATAGCGCAATCCTGACAGTCCGTGATATTTTTTTTTTTTTAAGAAGGTAAAGTACGAAACTTGAACCGGCGTCTAGCACGCGAGTTTTCACCTAAATATGCTCAGCCGCCTATCCAGAAGTGTTCGGAGATCTCTGGATAGTGTCGCTTCAAGCATCGAAACTCACGATGCGAGGCGGTATTCCTCACCTTCCCAGGGTAATACCCTGGTACTCATTTCTGCCAACGGCTGGGTCGACCCCGGGGGTAATTTTTTTTTCCAACCACGAGCACAACTCACACTGGCTCCCAGCGAGAATCGAACGTGTGTTGTCCGAACGTCGGTAGCCCAGTCGGGTGGTTTTCCCAACTAGGCTACCGAAGCCCCAAAATGTTTTGAAAAGACCCATTCAAGTGTGATCTGGCGATCTGTTTAGAAAACAAATAAGTTATATTTTTTGTTGTTATTCGCCATCTTTTACATCTAGCGACGTCCCTATAGAGTAGGAACTAAATGGTTATGGTTATGGAAGGCCCAGGTATCACTGGAAACGAATTAAAATCCATAATTGCTCAACCGCCCGTGCCAGTGGAATCATCCGAATTAATATCTCATCTCACAAACAAAGAAAGGTAGCTGTAGTCCCCATCATAGCAGTCTCAGCACACGCCAAAAGACATAAGGCGAAACTGCACAGAAAGTGAACACAGCCAACTGTTCCCTGTCATACGATATCAGCATTCATCGTAAACCGTTGGAATATCGAAACATGATCAACACGGATGATACACACAGCTCACGGTGTGCACAGAGCACTTAACTCAGTAGCTCTTGCAACAATCCGGACTTGGAATATGAGGAAACTGCAACGAGGAACACTTTTCAGACACAACAATTAAAAGTTCCTGACGCCTAACCGTCATATTGACCGGTATTCCAACGATGACGTATATTACAATCAACACAGAACACACTATCACGCACACTGTAGAGGATTTCAGATCACATGCATGTACTCCGCTTCACCGGGGAAGATCCCAACAGTGGAACTTTTTATCTATACACTGATCTGCATTGGAAAGATAGAATTAACCATCTTTCCGGTTCAAAAAACGTAACAGTGAACGTTGACGCAAACATGACCGCGCCATCTTGAAACCGGAACTAAATTTTGCGTGTTAATCCGTTTTTCTTTTGCAGCCGTGTGCACAGGGGTCCTCGCCGCACAGGCATATACAATAACTCCGACTTCGGAGGTGCTCATATCTTTCATGTCGATGAGTAATTGACGCTTCAAGCCAGCCCTCCCTGCTGAGACCAAGAGTGGTTGTCACAGAGAGAAATCACAAATACAAATTCCAGCTAATTCAGCCAAGATTTAAACTCACAACCTCTCTCGCTGTTTCGAGACCGGCGTATTGCCTCGGGACTAACCAGTCTCCCGCGGTACAAGACCTAATCGTGTACAGGGGAAAGTGAAGACAAAGAAGAAATATACAGTGACAGACACTTAAACAAACAATACACATGTGTGTAATTAGCATTTGATGTGACAACTAATTAAGGAGTTGCGGATACAGCCACTACTATCATGCCATTCTGTTGTAAATCCTGACGTGGCGTTGCGTGGTATTTGAGAAACACGTATATATTGTACTAGCGAATCATAGGAGGAAGTGGTTTCCCAACTAGGCTACCGAGGCCCCAAAATGTTTTGACAAGATCCATTTAAATGTGACCTGGCGATCTGTGTAGAAAACAAATTATAAGTTACCGTTTTTTGTTGTTATTCGCCTTTCTGTGCAGTTTCGCATTATGTCTTGTGCTGACACTGCTATGATGGGGACTACAGCTACCTTTCTTTGTTTGGGAGATGAGTTAGTAATTCGGATGATTCAACTGGCACGGGCGGTTGAGCAATTATGGATTTTAATTCGTTTGCAGTGATACCGAGGACTTCTATAACCAAAGAACCAAAGAACCAAAGGAGGAAGTGGTATGTTTTACAGCACTCAGAAAAAATGACAAATAAAGAACACAAGAAAAAAACAAAGAATAATGTATGGTCCAAATCAGGATGGAACTCGTACTCATTGGTACTGCGCCTTGCCACGAGAACTTTGTATTAACTGACACAGGACAAACATAACTCCAAGTTTCAATATATCAACACACAAACAAATCATATTTCCATTAAAACAAAATTATATTTCAAACTTTGATGTAACAGAATAATCTTCTTCTTTTCTTCTTTCTTTTCTCTTTCTCACTGATACCTAAAAGGTGTCGTGGTTATATCATTTGTTGTTCTTGAGCTGCTCGAACTGTCTGAATTAGTGATTTTCCTTTGTTGTTACATGTCTCTGTCACTGCATCTATCCATCTTCTTCTTTTCTTCTTTCTTTTCTCTTTTCACTGATACCGAAAAAGGTGTCGTGGTTTATATCTTTGTCGTTCTTGCACTGCTCGAACTGTCTGAATTAGCGATTTTCCTTTGTTGTTACATGTCTCTGTCACTGCATCTATCCATCTTCTTCTGGGTCTTCGAGAAGATTCATTGATCTACAGAATGATCAATTTCTTAAAATCTTAATTTTATTACATGGATAACGTACCTGTCTTTAATGTCTTCGTTTTTCTTTCTACCCAACTATTCGTGTCTTGTAGTCTGTGAGAGAGCAAGAAGATGTGTCATTTTTGTCACTAGTTAGTTGTATCGCTGGAGTTAGTTTCTACCCAACTTTCTACCCAACTATTCTACCCAACTTTCTACCCAACTATTCTACCCAACTATTCTACCCAACTTTCTACCCAACTATTCTACCCAACTATTCTACCCAACTTTCTACCCAACTTTCTACCCAACTATTCTACCCAACTATTCTACCCAACTTTCTACCCAACTATTCTACCCAACTTTCTACCCAACTTTCTACCCAACTTTCTACCCAACTTTCTACCCAACTTTCTACCCAACTTTCTACCCAACTATTCTACCCAACTTTCTACCCAACTATTCTACCCAACTATTCTACCCAACTTTCTACCAACTATTCTACCCAACTTTCTACCCAACTTTCTACCCAACTATTCTACCCAACTATTCTACCCAACTTTCTACCCAACTTTCTACCCAACTTTCTACCCAACTTTCTACCCAACTATTCTACCCAACTATTCTACCCAACTATTCTACCCAACTTTCTACCCAACTTTCTACCCAACTTTCTACCCAACTATTCTACCCAACTTTCTACCCAACTATTCTACCCAACTTTCTACCCAACTATTCTACCCAACTATTCTACCCAACTTTCTACCCAACTATTCTACCCAACTTTCTACCCAACTTTCTACCCAACTTTCTACCCAACTATTCGTGTCTTGTAGTCTGTGAGGGAGCAAGAAGATGTGTCATTTCTGTCACTCTTTAGTTGTATCGCTGGAGTTAGTTTTTTAAAAAAAATGTCTTTACGGCGTTTTTACCATTATTTGGGGTCTGTCGGGGGGGGGGGGGGGGGGAGAGAGAGAGAGAGATTGTAGGATCAGAGAATAAAGGCCGCCTGGCCAGTGTAGTGCAGCGAGGTGTTGGGGATCTGAGTTTTTATGTTACCCCTACATTAAAAAAAAAATTACCCTAATCGTGGTTCGAACCCGCCTTATTATCGATTCGGCCACCCGTTCTCCTCGCTTGAACTGTTAGAATTTGGGTATTGTCTCCTTGAATCACAAATTCATCTCTTTCTGTGTTTCCTTCTATGCTAAGTCATCATCATCATCATCATTATCATCAAGTACTGAGCCTGCTGGCGTAGGTGATCATGTCTCTCCACAACTTTCGATCTCGACAGTTATTTATCATTTCTGTTGTTGACCTTCTGTCAAGCCATTCTCTTAAGCTGTCTGGTATCTTTTCTCTTTGCTTCCCTCTATATCTTCGTCTCTCAATTTTCTCAGTTGTTACAATATACTCCAGCTATTCACTTCTCATTTCATGGCCAAGAAATGATGATTGTTTCTTCCTAATATTGGACATTAGCTTTCTTTTTGCTTTAGCCTATTTCAGAACGTTTTCATTACTCTTCTTAGCTGTCCATGGTATTCTCAACATTCTTTTGTAAAACCACATTTCTACAGAATCCAGTAATTTTCTTGTCTGCAGTCCTATTGTCCATGATTCACATCCATATTTCAAGACTGACTCTACATAACATTTAAGAACTCTTCTTCTCTATGCTAAGTAAGGACCACATAATTCATAAATGTAAATTTCATTGATAATCTCTTGCTGGACTATGCTTACAAATTCTTTCTTTCCTTTTTCTTCTTTTTCTTCAGCCTCTTTTTCCTCCTATCCTTCTACTTCCTCTCCCATTTCTCTTTCTTTCTATTCCTCTTCATTTCTTTTTCTTTCTC
>JAVIAB010000025.1:10569911-10853053 GCA_032433765.1 Megaustenia siamemsis
GTTGCTCATCTAATTCGGTATTGATTTTATTCTGAATCCTTCCCTGTATAACCTTTAGTAAAATTTGTGTTACCTGGCTCATTGGGCTTATTGTTCTGAAATCACTGCATTCAACTGCACCGTTCTTTTTAGGCAATGCAATGAAAGTTGATGTTTTTAGATCGTTTGGTATGTATCTTGTATGGTATATGTCATTGCATATGTCTGTGATCACTTCGACGCCAAACTCTTCTAGTATCATCTCTATTTGTATATTGTCAGGCCCTGCTGCCTTTCCCCTTTTCATTGTTTTTATAGCTTTATCTACTTCAGATTTCAGGATTGTATAGTTGTATGTACACTTTATATCTGGCTTTTTGTCCCTTTCGTCATGAAATAATTCTGTTATATATTCTTGTCATCTATCTATTATATCTTTGTTGTCTGTTAGCATTCTTCCTCTTTGTTTGTAATACATCCATTTCCTGCAGTTTTTTTTTGTCTTTATTCGTCATTCTCTTTATTTCTGTGTGCATCTCTCTTAGGTTTTGTTTACTTTCCATAGTTTCGACTTCTAGACATCTTTGGTTGAGCCAGTCTTCTTTTGCCTTTTTGCACATTCTCCGTATTTCATTGTCTATATCCTTGTATCTGGCAGTGTTTTTCGCTTGTCTTCTTTCTTCCATTTTTTCTAAGATTTTGTCAGTTTTCCATTTTTGTTTTTTGTTACTTTCCTTTTTGGGCAAGGTGTTGCAGGATTCTTGCATGCTATTTTTAATGCATTGCCATTTTGTTGTGACTTTTTCTTCAGGATTTTCTCTTCTGTACTGCTCAATCCCCTCTTCTAGTAGCTTCTGATATGTGTTCTTTACTTGTACAGTATAAGTTTCTTGTACATCTTTCTGGTTTAACGCTGTTATATCTATTGGTGTTGCTGAATTAGTTTTTTGTTTGTTTCTCTTTAATTTGATTTTCATTTTTATCATTACAGGATTGTGGTCTGAATTTATATCTGCTCCTGGGTAGGTTTTGGCTTTCTTGACGCTGTTATTGAATCTGTCTTTTATCATTATGTAATCTATTTGATTCCTCTTCCTGTCTCCAGGGCTTTTCATGTGTATAATTTCCTTTTCTCATTCTCAAAGAAGGTGTTGCATATTATCAGCCTGTTTTCTTCACAAAATTGTATTAATCTTTCTCTTCTGTTATTCCTTTTTCCTAGATCATGATTTCCTATAATGGTCTTATATTTACATTTTCCTACTTTAGCGTTCATATCACCCATTATAATCAAGATGTCTGATGATTTAACTTGCTTCATAACTGTGTTTAGATCTTCATAGTATGCCTCTATTTGTTCATCTATATAGTCTTGAGTAGGTGCGTATGTCTGTATTATTGCTATGTCGAATGGTTTTGCCTTCATTTTTAATAGTATAATCCTATCATTGTATGTCAAGTGAGTATTTATATATTTTTGTAGCTCTTGTTTTATTAGAATGCCTACTCCTCTTTGATGTTCTTTTGTGTTACCTAAATATATAAATGTATATTTATCGTCTTGTATGTATCCACTTTCCTTCCATCTTGTTTCTGATATGCCTAAGATATCTATGTTTAATTGCTCTGCTTCTACCATTAGATTTTCTAATTTTCCTTGTTGGTATAAGGTCCTAACATTCCATGTAGCTATTTTTAATTCGTTCTTAATACGGTAGTTAGAATTTGTCTCCGTGGCTTTCTTTGGAGTATTACGTGATGAGGCTCCAATCTCTTTCACGGTGGTCTGCCATATTCGTCTTTCGTGTTCTGAATATGCCTCATGTGTACCACACACTTTGCTGTTTTCGCCTTCTGGGCCGTTGATCATTTTCGATTCGTCCGCCCCATCCACCGACACAGACTTTTTATAATCGGGTTGAACATACCCGCGGCGGCGCCATTTTTTGTCGAACCATGTGCTTGACTATTGAACCGCGAACACACGACACAAAGAAGAATAAATCATATTCCACTTAAATATCGGTAATCACAGTTTATCCACACGTCCGAAATAAAACGTATTCCAAACGGGGAATAGCAACACATTATTTCATAACTCGATTGTCACGCAAATCATTTAAATAAATATATCGGCAAGAGCCGAAATACAAAAACGACTGCACGCAGCCGCCATGACACCGAAAGTCATGGTGGCTGCGTGCAATGGAATTCCTCTACTTGTTTTATTTCTTTATCTTTGATCTTAATGTTTAATGGGTGTCTTAATTTGCTTATTCTCATAGCCTCTGTTTTTTCTGTGTTAATTTTCATACTGTAGTTTGTGCAGTTTTTATCTAGAGATGTTATATGCTGTTGTAGCAGGTTTTCGTCCTCATATATTAGGCATTGGTCATCTGCGAATATGGATGCCTATTAGTGGTTGATTGACGATTTCTCTAATTTCCTCGTTTGTTTTGAATTCGTTCCACGCTATACCAAGTATTTTTCTTAGACATTTATTTTCGAATGCGTTCAACTTTGTTTCTATATCTCTTGTTGTTTTCCAGCTCTCACTTACATATGTAAGGGTAGCTAGTACGTTTGATTTGAATAGTCTAAGTTTTGTGTTTGTGCTGATGAGTTACATGTTATACTTAATTTAAATTAAACATTGCACAGTTGTACGAAAAACTACTCTTTCATATTTTGTAAATATTAGTTCACATTGTGAATTTTATTACAGTGTGTCAACAGGGACACTCCTTGATACTTCGGGATGATTTCAGGGGCGTCTCCAATGTTTAACGAGAGTTGGCAAGAGGGTGAGCTGTTCACCTGGCACGGTGCGGAGCTCATTTTCATCTCCTTGACGATGGTGACGGGAATTGTTGGCAACTTGTTGGTGCTCTATATCTACCACTTCCGGTGGCAGAGTAACACAGTGACGCTGATTAAGAAAGTGAGTTGTCACCGTAAATTAGTTCTGTTTGTTAGTTGGTGAGTTTGTGAGTTTGTTTATGGGTTTACTGGCTAGTTGATGGATATACTGGTTAGTTGATGGATTTACTGGTTAGTTGATGGGCTTACTGATTAGTTGATGGGTATACTGGTTAGTTGATGGATTTACTGGTTAGTTTATCGGTTTACTGGTTAGTTTATGGATATATTGGTTAGTTGATGGGTTTCCAGTTAGTTGATGGGTTTACTGGTTAGTTGATGCATTTACTGGTTAGTTGATGGGTTTACTGGTTGGTTGATGGATTTACTGGTTAGTTGATGGGTGTACTGGTTAGTTGATGGATTTACTGGTTAGTTGATGGGTTTACTCTTTAGTTGATGGATTTGATGGCTACTTGGTTTTTTTGGTTAGTTCGTTGATTAGTTGGTAGATTTGGTGGTTGGTTTGATGGTGAGTTGGTGGATTTGTTGATTATTTGGATTGTTGGATGGTTCATGGATTGTTGGATGGTTCATGGTTGGATGGTTGCTGGTTGATTGGTGAATATTTTTGTTATTTATTTGATTTCTTTATGGTTAAATGGATGATTCCTGGGCTTCCTGGGGTCGTTGGTGGATTCTTTGACAGGTCTAATGGATCAGTGGCATGATTATTCTGGTTAATTTATTGATTCATATTGGTGTGGGTGTTTTGTTAGAAATCCGGTGGAATTGCTTTTTAGTTTACCTGATTTGTTATTTGATTTGGTGGATTTGTTATTTAACGGGTGGATTTGTTATTTGAAATTGGTGGATTCGTTGTTTGATTTGGTGGATTTGTTATTTAACGGGTGGATTCGTTGTTTGATTTGGTGGATTTGGTGGATTTGTTATTTAATTGGTGGATTTGTTATTTGATTTGGTGGATTCGTTAATTGATTTGATGGATTTGTTATTTAATTGGTGGATTTGTTATTTAATTGGTGGATTTGTTATTTGATTTGGTGGATTCGTTAATTGATTTGATGGATTTGTTATTTAATTGGTGGATTTGTTATTTGATTTGGTGGATTTGTTATTTGATTTGGTGGATTCGTTAATTGGTTTGGTGGATTTGTTATTTAATTGGTGAATTTGTTATTTGATTGGTGGATTTGTTATTTGATTTGGTGGATTCGTTAATTGGTTTGGTGGATTTGTTATTTAATTGGTGAATTTGTTATTTGATTTGGTGGATTCGTTATTTGAGTGGTTGATTTGTTATTTAATTGGTGGATTTGTTATTTGATTTGGTGGATTCATTTTTGAATTGGTCGATTTGTTTGTTATTCAAATGATGGATTTATTATTTGATTTGGGGTTTTTGCGATCTCATTTGGTAAACTCGTTATTTAATTGGTGGATTTTGTTACTTAATTGGTGGATTTGTTATTTAATTGGTGGATTTGTTATTTAATTGGTGGATTTGCTATTTAATTGGTGGGTTTGTTATTTAATTGGTGGATTTGTTATTTAATTTGTGGATTTTGTTATTTAATTGGTGGATTTGCTATTTAATTTGTGGATTTGTTATTTGACTGTTTGGTAACTTAGGTAGACGCAGTGAAGCAGCCGTAACGACATGGAAAAAAATTTCAACTTTATAATGGAAACGAGGCTGCATGAATTTGACCTCATGACGCAAGTATCAGACGGAATGTCTATTCTACCACGGCGGGGTGGGGGGCAACATGTGCTAATTATTATGCTGATTATGAAGGTTATATGAATAATGATGATGATAACCGTGATGATGAATATAATGATTATGATAAAGAAGATGTTGATAATGATGACAATGACGATGGTGCTGATTTTAATAATGTTTATAATGATGTAAACAGAGACGATGCTGAAAATTATTACGATGCTGAAAATTATTACGATGCTGAAAATTAATACGATGCTGAAAATTATTAAGATGCTGAAAATTATTACGATGCTGAAAATTAATAGGATGCTGAAAATTAATACGATGCTGAAAATTAATAGGATGCTGAAAATTAATAGGATGCTGAAAATTAATACTATACTGAAAATTAATACTATGCTAAAAATTAATACGATGCTGAAAATTAATACTATGCTGAAAATTAATACGATGATGAAAATTAATACTATGCTGAAAATTAATACGATGCTGAAAATTAATACTATGCTGAAAATTAATAGGATGCTGAAAATTAGTAGGATGCTGAAAATTAATACTATGCTGAAATTAATAGATGTTGAAAATTAATCATCATCATCGAGTGCCTTCTCCGCAACGAAGGTTGGCTACCATGGAGCGCCATTCTGCTCTGTTTCTTGCTTTGATGGTGCAAATTGTCACAGGCTGATTTGTCCAACTTTTGATGTTACTCGTCCATGTTAGTCTTGGTCTGCCTCTGCCTCTTTTACCTTGTATTTTCCCCTCCAGGATTACTTTTAGTAGGCTGATGTGTCTTTTAACATGGCCCAAAAATCGCATTTGTCTTGTTTGAATTGTGCTTAGTAGTTCTCTTTTTATTTTTAGTTGTTTTAAAACTTCATCGTTTGTTTTCTTTTCCTTCCATCCAACTCTACCTATTCTTCTATATATCCACACTTCAAAGGCTTCAATTCACTGTTCTGTTTTCTTGTCTAATGTCCATGTTTCTGCACCATATAGGGATGTTGAGGAGATGTAACATTTTGCTATTCTTAGTTTTAACCCTGGTGTTATTTGTTTTGATGTTTGTATGTTCTTCATGACATTAAAATTACTTTTTGCCATTCCTATTCTTTTGTTTATTTCAGTTGTACATTTTCCATCACTGGTTATAGTATGTCCAAGGTAGTTGTAGTTCTGAACTGTCTCAAGGTCTATTCTTTCAATTTTGATATCCTCTTGTGGGTTTTGAGTATTTTCTTTGTTTATGATCATAGTTTTAGTCTTTTTGATATTCATATCTAGTCTATATTTTTAGCATGTCATTTTTATTACATTAAGTAATTGTTGTAGATCTTTTAGAATTTTCTGCTAGTAGTACAGTATCAACAGCATATCTTAGGTTATTGATTATCTTTCCATTAATTTGTAGGCCTGGCATCTCTGAGATGTTTTAATGATTTGCTCAGTGTATAGATTGAACAAGCTTGGTGATAGGATGCATCCCTGTCTTATTCCTCTTTTATATCAATGGGTGTAGAGTTATCTTTGTTATATTTTATTATTGCTGTTTTCTCCCAGTATAGATTACATATTAGTCGTATGTCCATGTCATCTAGATGTATCTCAATTAGGCATCTATAAGTTTTTACTCTATCAAAAGCTTTGATGTAGTCTATGAAGCAGGCATATATTGGTTTGTTTACTTCTGTGTACTTTTTTGATTAATGTTCTCATGCAGAATATGGCTTCTTTTCTGAAATTAATAGATGCTGAAATTAATAGATGCTGAAATTAATAGATGCTGAAATTAATAGATGCTGAAATTAATAGATGCTGAAATTAATAGATACTGAAATTTATTACGAGGCCGATTATGATGACGATAATGATAATGATGTACATGGCACAAAATCGATGTCTACCAAAAATAGACGTGGTGTCTCTAAAGTTTACATTTTGTCTTCTTATTTGACAACTTCGTTCATCATTAAAGTCTGATAGGAAACAAATCGACCTCCAACTATCTCGTATTTTGATGCAAACCTGAAACAAGCGGGTCATTTCCATGATAACAGCTCTGACGTTGTGCGGACAGGAATAAACACCCATGTTTTAACAGATAAAACAACTTGCTCTTCAGCCTCCAGTTATTGATGCTACAAACATATAACGTGAATACACAGAACATAAAGTTGTCAATTTAAACGTTTTTGAAGAAAGTAAAGACTTTATATTTTCAGTCGACGGTTTTGTTCAGTTTGTTACGTCAACATGTAACATATAAATCGTATCTTTATCTCGTTTATAAACATCAATAACGGTTTATTTTTGTCTTTTGATAAGACGTTTTTGGACCGGCAACAAAAAATGCAGACGCAATCTATTTGTTTCAGCAAATAAATGTGATTGGAGTGCACAGATATCTCAATGGAAATGGAAATCTCAGATCTAAGAATATATCGATTTCCTGTGTGATGAATGCGTTATGTTAATTCCTGAAGGAGGTGCGGTCTCCACTTGCCTGGGGGATTCATATCAGCGATTCATTTTAGGCGAAGTGGTATGTTTACAACACTCGGAAAAAAATGACAAATAATCAACAACATAAAAATAAACAAAGAACAATCCGAGGCAGGATGGAACCAGAACTCCTTGGCACAGCGCCTTGCAACGACCTTACCATCACTTCTTTCTATTGCCTGTGATAGCTATCTTTTTATGGTAGCTGAGTTGGTCGTATTCTCTTATGTTTAGTTCTATCACCAATGATAGCTATCTTTTTAGGTAGCTGGGTTGGTCGTATTCTCTTATGTTTAGTTCTGTCACCAATGATAGCTATCTTTTTAGGTAGCTGAGTTGGTCGTATTCTCTTATGTTTAGTTCTATCACCAATGATAGCTATCTTTTTAGGTAGCTGAGTTTGCAGTGTGGTATAACGTTTGATTCTGGTGGCAAGGCGCTGTACCCAGGAGTACGTCCTCGATCCTGCTTCGGACCATCCAGTGTTCTTTGTTTTTGTTTTTTTCTGTACTTCATTATTTTTTTTTTTCCGAGTATTGTAAGCATACCTCTTCCCCTGAAATAATTCGCTGATCTGTCGCCTCGGAAGTTTCTCTCTATGATAACATTCATTTGTTATTATATGTCTCTTGATTTATATCAACATCATGCGACAGGTTTGAGTAAGCTTTCGTCTGAGTTAATACAGAACACAATTGCTCACATATGGAAAGATGCGCGCGTGATCAGATAACTCAAGTCTCACAGATCAATGTTGCTCGCAAACACAATGCACCAACTTGGTCGATATGTCTTTGTACAAGGAAACAAGCACATATTTGCAGCTGTGCGGTAAAGCTGATAGCAGACAGTATGAGTCGGGGGTGTGTATACTCCTCTCTTACAAGTTATTTGACAGCTTTACATAAAAGAAAAACAACAAGATACTGACGTTTCAATCAACATGTGGTTGTCGTCAGAAATAAACCAGACCAACACAAACGGACAACGAAATAATGATAAACTTTACAACATCTAGAATGAGCGGGGCAAGTAAGGCAAAGAGAGATAAGGAGAAGGAAAAGAAATGAGATGATAAAATAAATGGAAGATTATTACATTTTAAGAGAATTACAGTTGATCATATATTTTAAAAAATATGTCATTAAATAAAACTAATACTACATAGCTAACAAATAAAGAAGCAAGCAAACCAAAATAATGTCGAACTAGTACGAGAAACACAGAATAAAAATGACTTCCCTGTAATCTGTACTGTGGCCAGAAGGAAAAAAAAACGAGTATCGCAAGATACGCGATGTATTTGACCAGCCAATGGGTGGGTCAAAAACAGGTTCAAGGGTTCTAAAAATATATGGGGGATA
Organism: Megaustenia siamemsis; assembly: GCA_032433765.1. Taxonomy (NCBI): domain Eukaryota; kingdom Metazoa; phylum Mollusca; class Gastropoda; order Stylommatophora; family Ariophantidae; genus Megaustenia; species Megaustenia siamemsis. The sequence goes on from JAVIAB010000025.1 coordinate 10,578,366, forward strand.
AGACCTAGGCCACCTCGACTACAACGTCACCGGCTATACGTATTTACGCACACGTAGTGGTGTAATTTGATGTTTCATATATAAGCAAATTTGGTTAAATATTCCATTTATACGTAGGTTTCGTTAAATATTCCATTTATATGTAGGTTTTGTTAAATATTCCATTTATATGTAGGTTTGTTAAATATTCTATTTATGTATAGATTTTGTTAAATATTTTATTTATATGTAGGTTTCGTTAAATATTCCATTTATATGTAGATTTTGTTAAATATCCCATTTATATGTAGGTTTTGTTAAATATTCCATTTATATGTAGGTTTTGTTAAATATTCCATTTATTTATAGATGTTATTAAATATTCTATTTATGTGTAGATTTTTTAAAATATTTCATTTATATGTAGATTTTGTTCAATATACTATTTATTTGTAGATTTTGTTAAATATTCCATTTATATGTAGGTTTTGTTAAATATTCCATTTATATGTAGGTTTTGTTAAATATTCCATTTATATGTAGATTTTGTTAAATATTCCATTTATATGTAGGTTTTGTTAAATATTCCATTTATTTGTAGATTTTATTAAATATTCCATTTATTTGTAGATTTTGTTAAATATTCCATTTATGTGTAGGTTTTGTTAAATATTCCATTTATATGTAGATTTTGTTAAATATTCCATTTATATGTAGATTTTGTTAAATATTCCATTTATATGTAGGTTTTGTTAAATATTCCATTTATTTGTAGATTTTGTTAAATATTCCATTTATATGTAGGTTTGGGTAAATATTACAGACGATGGAAGGAGGACAGAGAAAGAGAGAGGGAAAGAGAGAGCAATAGGGATGCTCTCTCACACACAGTAGATTATTATATCACCGTTGATATTAAATACATTGAGCTTTGAGTTCAATTATTTGTTAGGCCTCGAGACAGAGAGGTTGTGGGTTCAAATTTCGGCTTCACCAGTTGGGTTTTTTATTTATGATTTCTCCCTGCGACAACCACCCCTGGTCTCTGCAGCGAGGCCCGGCTTGAAACGTCAATTACTCATGGACGGAAACAAAATATGAGTACCTCCGAAGACGGAGTTATCTGCCTGTGCGGCGAGGGACCCCTGTGCACATGGCTGCCAGGGAAAACTGGATTAACACGCAAAATTCAATTCCTAGTCTCTAGGGACTTCATCAGAGGTAAAAGCTGGCAAACGCAAAAAAAAAGAAATACATAAATAAATAAATACAAGTTGTTTCTGTTTAATTCTCTTCTACAATAAATACACAAATATTGATTATGAATGTCCTGTTTTAGTTCGTCCCTCATTTACCCACAGATGCTGGCACTGCTAGACCTGGCATCTCTACTGCTGGTCCACCCATGTCTACTCTATCTAACCATCGTTAACAACCGATCATTGTTCCAGCCAATTTGTGTCTTTACCTCGGTTGTTGCCCTTGGTACATCCGTTGCTTCCGGTTGTGTTCTGATCATCATAGCCGCAGACAGGTAATAACTCATTCAGTGTAGCCACAGGACATGTAATAACTCATTCAGTGTAGCCACAGGACATGTAATAACTCATTCAGTGTAGCCACAGGACATGCAATAACTCATTCAGTGCAGCCATAAAACAGCAAATTTGCTCATTCAGAGTAGCCACGAGACAGATACTAGTTCATTCAGTGTAGAGACAGGACAGGATATTGCTCACTCAGTGTAGCCACAGGACATGAAATTCCTCATTCAGTGTAGCTACCGGAAAGGTACTAGCTCATTCAGTGTAGAGACAGGACAGGATATTACTCATTCAGTGTAGCCACAGGACAGGAAATTCCTCATTCAGTGTAGCCACGGGAAAAGTACTAGCTCATTCAGTGTAGAGACAGGACAGGATATTGCTCATTCAGTGTAGCCACAGGACAGGAAATTCCTCATTCATTGTAGCTACAGGACAGGTATTTACTCGTTCAGCGTAGCCACGACTCAGGTACTTGGCAAGAGATAGCATTCCCTAAAATAAGAGGAGAAAAATAGATGGGACAAGGATGAATACATCAAGAGACTGATGAAAGGTGACAAATGGGTCTGGTCGATCAAGGATGATCAGTGGGAAAAGTAGATGTATTTACTAACAGTCAACACTTTACATATAGTTATTTAGTTAATTAATTAGTTCGTTAGTTAGTTAACTAGTTAGTTTGTAAGTCAATTAGTTAGTTAATTAGTTAGTTCGTTAGTTAAATAGCTAGTTTGTAAGTCAATTATTTAGTTAATTAGTTTCTTTGTTAGGTAATTAATTACAGGTATTTCTCAGCTGAAATTAACAATGGAACAGGTAACTGACAGCTGAAATTGAAGGTAGAATAGGTACTTCACAGCTGAAATTGGAGGTAGAATAGGTACTTCACGGCTGAAATAATTGAAGGTAGAACAGGTACTTCACAGCTGAAATTGAAGGTGGAATAGGCACTTAACAGCTGAAATTGAAGGTAGAATAGGTACTCAACAGCTGAAATTGAAGGTAAAATAGGTACTTCACAGCTGAAATTGAAGGTAGAATAGAGAACTCACAGCTGAAATTGAAGGTAGAATAAGTACTTCACAGCTGAAATTGAAGGTATGATAGGTACTTAACAGCTGAAATTGAAGGTAGAATATGCAGCTCACAGCTGAAATTGAAGGTAGAATAGGCAGCTCACAGCTGAAATTGAAGGTAGAATAGGCAGCTCACAGCTGAAATTGAATATAGAATAGGTAGCACACACCTTATATTGATAGTTAAACAGGCAATTAAACAACATCAATTAACCCATCTTCCACAACAGATTAGTTCACCAACCACCGCTTTACCGCATCCCTATGCAGCAATTAATCTAGAAAAATCTCCATCCTCTAACTTTATAAAACGTTTTCTATTCTCAGATTCATGCGGCTGTGCCTCCTCCGCAAAAAAGGCGTGGGAACTGACCTCAGTAAAAAATTATTCGCCGCAAGCCTCATCCTGGCTGCAATCATCAACATCCCTTGTGGGTTTACGTTTGGCAGAACCACGACGTTCTTCCCCGACTACAACATCCAGGTTTCCGAGTGCTTCATCAACACTGCCCCTGAACAGAAAAACATCTTCACGATAAGCTTCATCACTCTGGGAGTCGTGTTTGTCATCGTGTTTACCACTCTGGTAGCCCTCTACTACAAAATTGTGAGAACCCTTCAGCAACTAGGACAGAAGCACGAGGAGCTTAAATATCAATCATCAATCACAAGAAGACATATAGAATCTCTTCGAGAGCAGAACCAAGGTGATGTCATGAGAAATTCCGCAATAGTCTTCATTTCTGTTACTGTAGTTTTCTTTACAAGCTACTGTCCATACTTTGTAACATTAGTCCTGTCAATGACACAGTCGAATGTCACCAGTGGCATGACACCAGGTCTTAAAGTTGTCTACGACCTGGCAAAATGTAGTCCGCTTTTCAACAATATGGCTAACCCAATCATATATAGTTTTACATCAAATGACTTTAGAAAGGAGACCAGAAGAACTTTCTCCTTCAAGAACTGCCAAGGTGGCTTCTTCCAGAGAAAGGTTTGTTCTTTCAGATGTGCATCCCAAGAGGTATCGATGTCAACAAACTCTCGAGTACAAAATTAAATTTATTATTTCCATTTTTATCAAATTAGTACGTTCTAGGTTTTGGTAATAAAGTTCTATAAACACGAGTCGTTACGAATTTTACATATCTCGACACTCATCCTACCTCCCCTCATGTAGCCCCCCTTTCTTATTTCAACATCCTACTTTCTTCTTTTCTGTCCACCTCTCCATTCACCTGATCATCTAACATGTAGTTATAGATAATTGTGCTTCACCGTTTGTTGTCGTTGTCCCTGTATTCCAAAGAAGGCCACAGGCCGAAACGTCAGTATTGTGTGGTGTTCCTTCCTTGTAAAGCTGGCACTATACCTTGGAGTGTTTAACACTCCCAACCACTGGTTCCTTGATAACTATCGCCATCTCTACCAACATCAAGTGTTGATCCGTCCAGAGATTGTAGTCAAGGGAACTGAATGTGTCTTCTGTTCCTTATGGGAGCCAAGGTCGTTAACTCGTCATCATCATCATATGCCATACCGGTTGGCGTAGGCGATCATGTCCTTCCAACATTTTCTATCCACTGTGCATCGTATCAATTATGTCGTTGACTGATTTCCATGCCATAACACAAAGCCATTCAGTAACTTCTCTTGATCGCGATCTCTCTTGTCCTGTATTTTGCTAGTTGTGACCATGTATTCAAACTTTCCTCTTGATCGCGATCTCTCTTGTCCTGTATTTTGCCAGTTGTGACCATGTATTCCAACTTTCCTCTTGATAGCGATCTCTCTTGTCCTGTATTTTGCCAGTTGTGACCATGTATTCAAACTTTCCTCTTGATCGCGATCTCTCTTGTCCTGTATTTTGCCAGTTGTGACCATGTATTCCAACTTTCCTCTTGATAGCGATCTCTCTTGTCCTGTATTTTGCCAGTTGTGACCATGTATTCCAACTTTCCTCTTGATAGCGATCTCTCTTGTCCTGTATTTTGCCAGTTGTGACCATGTATTCCAACTTTCCTCTTGATAGCGATCTCTCTTGTCCTGTATTTTGCCAGTTGTGACCATGTATTCCAACTTTCCTCATGCCATGGTGTGTACGTAAAACAACGTTTATGTCTCTCTGATGTTTTTTTTAAATTATCTCCTTTTGTGTGTTGAGATCCAGTAACAATTAAAAACAAATGGATGTAATGACCACCGAAATGAAATGTTTCAGAAGAATGACAGGAAACAGCTTAAAGGACAGAGTAAGAAACACTGACCTGAGGAATAAACTCGAAATTGAACCTTCCATCGAATACATAAAGAAACAACAGTTAAATTGGTTCGGCCACACAACAAGACAAAAAGAACTAACAATGACTCAAAGAGCCATAAACAAACGCTACGAAAACGCCAGATTAAGAGGAAGACCGAGAAAAAGATGGATAAAGGGAATACTAGAGTCACTAGGAGGAATAACATCAGAAGAGGCCAACAGAAGAGCAAAGAATCGCAGATTGTTTCTCCCCTCGACGCCAACGGCAGCAGAGGAAGGATAGAAGAAGAATTGAGGAAATACTTCAAGGAACTTCTCAATCGCCTAGGCGAGATACAGAAGATAACAAGAGAAGACAATGAGATGGCAGCACTAGAACCAGAGAGAAGACAATGAGATGGCAGCACTCATCATCATCATCATTGAGTGCCGTCTCCGCATCGAAGGTTGGCTACCATGGAGCGCCATTCCACTCTGTCTCTTGCTTTGATGGCAGCACTAGAACCAGATAGAAGACAATGAGATGGCAGCACTAATCGTCATCATTGAGTACCGTCTCCGCATCGAAGGTTGACTACCATGGAGCGCCATTCCACTCTGTCTCTTGCTTTGATGGCAGTACTAGAACCAGATATACTGTCAGAGGTAGAAGGGAAGAGGGGGGGGGGGAAATAAACAGTCGCCGAAATACAAATAGTCTGGAGCAGAAAGATTACCAGGGGAAATAATTCAAGTAACAGGATAATTCAGCAGTAGACGGTTACACAGAGTTGTCAATGCAGCATGGGTACAACAACAAACATACTGACAGGCAACTTGCAGTAATAATTCTCTTTTGGAAGAATAAAGGAAACAAACGAGAATGTTCACCGTGGCACATCACTGCTGAGGCACGTAGGCAAAATATTTGCCAAGATTATAGAAACAAGATTAAGAGACCCATTGTAGAACCCTAGTTGGTGGAAGAACAGATGGGGTTTATATAAAATAGAAGCTGCACAGATGCTTCACTGAGGCAGTTAGTAGAGAACATATGTGGTTTATATAAAATAGAAGCTGCACAGATGCTTCACTGAGGCAGTTAGTAGAGAACATATGTGGTTTATATAAAATAGAAGCTGCACAGATGCTTCACTGAGGCAGCTAGTAGAGAACATATGGGGTTTAGATAAAATAGAAGCTGTACCGATACTTCACTGAGGCAGTTAGTAGAGAACATATGTGGTTTATATAAAATAGAAGCTGCACAGATGCTTCACTGAGGCAGTTAGTAGAGAACATATGTGGTTTATATAAAATAGAAGCTGTACCGATACTTCACTGAGGCAGCTAGTAGAGAACATATGGGGTTTAGATAAAATAGAAGCTGTACCGATACTTCACTGAGGCAGCTAGTAGAGAACATATGGGGTTTAGATAACATAGAAGCTGTACCGATACTTCACTGAGGCAGCTAGTAGAGAACATATGGGGTTTAGATAAAATAGAAGCTGTACAGATACTTCACTGAGGCAGTTAGTAGAGAACATATGGGGTTTAGATCAAATAACTATAGAATATCAAGTTATAAAACAAGTCACAAACTTTATATATCTGGGAACAACATTATCTGTAGATGGTAAATTTGATAACGAAATAGAGATACTATACAACAAGGCAAACCAAATATTGGGACAGCTATCCCCTATAGTTCAACAGAAAGCAGCAATCGCTATTACCACCAAGAAATATCTTATACAGAGTATATTCATTCCCACATTGTGCTACCAATGCCAAACATGGTCACTTACGACTAAACATAAAAGAAAGCTTGTCACCACAGAGATGAGATGTCTGAGAAAAGTGCTTAGATTGACCAGAAAAGACAGAATCAGAAATAATATAATAAGAGAATGAGTAGGCATTGAACCAATCCTAAGCTACATACAGAAACAACAAATAAACTGGTCTGTCCCTCTTGAAAGAATGTCGTGTGATTCCTTACCATCATCATCATCATCATCATCATCAAGTACAGGGCCTGCTGGCCTAGGTGATCATGTCTCTCCACAACTTTCGATCTCGACAGTTATTTATCATTTCTGCTGTTGACCTTCTGCCAAGCCATTCTCTTAAGCCGTCTGGTATCTTTTCCTCTTTGCTTCCCTCTATCTCTTTGTCCCTCAACTTTCCCAGTTGTTACAATATATTCCAGCTGTAATCTTCTCATTACATGGCCAAAAAATGATGATTGTTTCTTCCTAATATTGGAAATTAGCTCTCTTTTTGTTTTGGCCTCTTTCATAACGTTTACATTACTCTTCCTTACCATAGAAATAATATATTAAAAGAAGAGACGGGAGAAGAGCAAGAGGCAGAGTCAAAGTAAGATAGACAACATCACAGAATCGCTACAACATTCATTGATAATTGAAATCGTCGAATGGGGGACAACCAGAACTTTGCGTCTCTCTCGACTCCCAAGCGGGTACAAGAGGAAGTGAAGAAAGAGTAAAGAAAGAATGACTCATCTAACGTGCAACATGCAACATGCGACATACAACATACAAAATACAACATACAACATACAACATGCAACATACAACACCCAACATGCAAAATATAACATACGACATGCAACATACAACACACAACATACAAAATACAACATACATCATACAACATACAACACACAACATACAAAATACAACATACAACAGACAACATACAAAATACAACATACAACATGCAACATACAACATACAAAATACAAAATACAACATACAACATGCAACATACAACACCCAACATGCAAAATATAACATACAACATACAAAATACAACATACAACATGCAACATACAACATGCAACATACAACATACAAAATACAAAATACAACATACAACATGCAACATACAACACCCAACATGCAAAATATAACATACAACATACAAAATACAACACACAACATACAAAATACAACTTAATCATACAACATACAACACACAACATACAAAATACAACATACAACATACAAAATACAACATACAACATGCAACATACAACATGCAACATACAACACACAACATGCAACATACAACATACAACATACAAAATACAACATACAACATGCAACATACAACACCCAACATGCAAAATATAACATACAACATGCAACATACAACACACGACATACAAAATACAACTTACATCATACAACATACAACACACAACATACAAAATACAAAATACAACATACAACATGCAACACCCAACATGCAAAATATAACATACAACATGCAACATACAACACACGACATACAAAATACAACTTACATCATACAACATACAACACACAACATATAAAATACAACATACAATATACAACAGACAACATACAAAATACAAGATACAACATGCAACATACAACATGCAACATACAACACACAACATACAAAATGCAACATACAACATACAAAATGCAACATACAAAATGCAACATACAACATACAACATACAAAATGCAACATACAACATACAACATACAAAATGCAACATATAATACACAATATACAACATGCAAAACCTACCAATAAACGAGGATGTGAAGTCGTGTCTGGTGACAAACCAGAGATTTACCTCCCTTTATATTACCTTCAGAATAATTAATATGCAAGATAATTTATCAGTCTAAAACAAACGACTGATTGAAGCGTCCATCAACAATACACAGACGGTACACTGAACAGTGAATCATCAAACAACTTTCTTGGCGTGGCTAATGAAATTTGCTTTTAATTTAGACTGATCAAACTACGTTGAAGTAAAAACTCGAAAATTGAGATCTCAAAATCTGGACGGATACGGGTTTTGTGATATTCTATATTCAGGGAAAGGTACAATGATACATTAAATGTGAAGATGAAGACAAGGTGAGCCGTGATAGCTCAGTGGTTAGTGAACTGGACTACAAAGGACAAGTGGTAGGGTTCGATCCCAACCGACGGCTTCCGGGTTCACCCAGCCTTAAATGGGTCCCGGATTTTTTTCTGGGAAAGTAAAGCAGCACGGGCGTGGTCCACACCCACCTCCCTGGAAGAGAAACTATACGGGGCAACCGAATCACTTAAACAGACAGCTGACTTCATAAGAGAGTCCGGAGTCCTAGTCTGAATGAGCCATGATCGCAGAAGAAGAAGAAAAGAAGAGGAAGAAAAAGAAGAAGATAGATATCCTAACTATTCAACAAACTACAGAGACAAACATCTAAAAAAAATATGCAAAAGAAAAGACTCATCATCGAGTGCCTCTCCATAGCGAACATCGGCTACCATGGAGCGCTATTTCGCTCTGTCTCTTGCTTTGATGATGCAGGTTGTCATAGGCTAACTTGTCCATCTTTTGATGTTACTCGTCCATGTTAGTCTAGGTCTGCCTTTTTTACCTTGTATTTTCCCTTTCAATGTTACTTTTAGTAGACTGCTGTGTCTACTTGACATGCCTCAAAAATCTCAATTGCCTTGTTTGAATCGTATTTAGTTGTTCTCTTTTCATTTTTAGTTGTTTTTAGACTTCATCGTTTGTTTTCTCTTCTTTCCATCCAATTCGTTCGATTCTTCTATAAATCCACATTTCAAAGGCTTACGTTTAAAAAAAAAAGATAGGACTAAAGATAACATATTTCACATCAAGAAAATATCGTCAATGGACATGCGGGAGTACGGGGGATTGACTACGCGGACAGGTTGGTTAACTGTACTATTGTAGAGGACGGTCAACCAATGGATTGGGCGGACATCATCAATGCCCTCCGAGAAGTGTGAAGGGCACAGGACTTCGACAACCATGAGTCCACGTCACTCCCTCGGATGAAAGAGATGGGAGTTAAGATGGGCACAGCCATAAACGAGAAACTTAGTGGGCGTGTAAGAAGACTTATCAACCAACACAGAACTGGAGTCGCCAGTCGCTGGAAACTTCCAGACTTGCTGAGGAGGGGACCTGAACACGTATGGACATGTTCGGAGTGCAATGATGATGACCCGCTAATAACTCAAAAACAGAAAATATCAAAATGTTAGTGACACACCAATAGTTAAATGTTGAGGTTGTTTGGTGTAAAGTCTTCCATCAAAGTACATCGATCGTTTTATGAATAGTAAACTTGGATACGGAAGAGTTCATCACTTTGAGTCTTCTTTCTTCGTCTTCTTATCTCTTTCACTGATACCTAAAAGGTGTCGTGGTTTATATCATTTGTCGTTCTTGAGCTGCTCGAACTGTCTGAATTAGTGATTTTCCTTTGTTGTTACATGTCTGTGTCACTGCATCTATCCATCTTCTTCTTTTCTCTTTTCACTGATACCTAAAAGGTGTCGTGGTTTATATCATTTGTCGTTCTTGAGCTGCTCGAACTGTCTGAATTAGTGATTTTCCTTTGTTGTTACATGTCTCTGTCACTGCATCTATCCATCTTCTTCTTTTCTCTTTCTCACTGATACCTAAAAGGTGTCGTTGTTTATATCATTTGTCGTTCTTGAGCTGCTCGAACTGTCTGAATTAGTGATTTTCCTTTGTTGTTACATGTCTCTGTCACTGCATCTATCCATCTTCTTCTTTTCTCTTTTCACTGATACCTAAAAGGTGTCGTGGTTTATATCATTTGTCGTTCTTGAGCTGCTCGAACTGTCTGAATTAGTGATTTTCCTTTGTTGTTACATGTCTGTGTCACTGCATCTATCCATCTTCTTCTTTTCTCTTTTCACTGATACCTAAAAGGTGTCGTGGTTTATATCATTTGTCGTTCTTGAGCTGCTCGAACTGTCTGAATTAGTGATTTTCCTTTGTTGTTACATGTCTCTGTCACTGCATCTATCCATCTTCTTCTTTTCTCTTTCTCACTGATACCTAAAAGGTGTCGTGGTTTATATCTTTTGTCGTTCTTGAGCTGCTCGAACTGTCTGAATTAGTGATTTTCCTTTGTTGTTACATGTCTCTGTCACTGCATCTATCCATCTTATTCTTTTCTCTTTCTCACTGATACCTACAAGGTGTCGTGGTTTATATCATTTGTCGTTCTTGAGCTGCTCGAACTGTCTGAATTAGTGATTTTCCTTTGTTGTTACATGTCTCTGTCACTGCATCTATCCATCTTCTTCTTTTCTCTTTTCACTGATACCTAAAAGGTGTTGTGGTTTATATCATTTGTCGTTCTTGTGCTGCTCTAACTGTCTGAATTAGTGATTTTCCTTTGTTGTTACATGTCTCTGTCACTGCATCTATCCATCTTCTTCTAGGTCTTCCTCTTGGTCTTTTTCCATACATTCTCGAGAAGAACGCCCTTGATGGTGATTGGTGAGGATTCATTCTGACCAGGTGGCCAAACCATTTAAATTGTTGTTGTTCTATATATTCTTAGCAGAGTTTTATTCCTACTATTTTTCTTATGGTTTCATTTGATATTCTATCTCTTCTTGTCTTGTTTGTTACTTTTCTCAAGCATCGCATCTCACATGTATTTTTTTAAAGTACCCCCGTCACGCCAAGTGGCGTATAGGGAAATATGGTGTTAGTGACCCTATATTTTACAGACCTTCAGCACATGATTTTTGGGGTAATGTGGTCAGTATTACGCCCGTGCTGCTTTACTTTCCCAGAAAAAAATCCGGTACCCAATTAAGGCTGGGTGAACCCGGAAGCCGTCGGTTGGGATCGAACCTTACCCGTTGTCAGTGGTAGTCCAGTTCACTAACCACTGAGCTATCGCGGCTCCCTATCTCACATGTATTGATCTTTCTTAAGTGTGATTTAGAAAGGGTCCATGTTTGACTTTCATAGCACAAAGTTGGTATGAAGATGCTATTAATCATTTGTTGTTTAGCTGGCATAGAAAAGTTTGGATGTCTTAGCAATGAGCAATGGTGAAAGCTGGTATGTGACAGCATTTGCATTTGTATTCTCATGTCAATTTCTCTGTCTAGTTTTCCATCACTTTTAGTAAGCATGTTTAATTACTAGGGAGCCGCGATAGCTCAGTGGTTAGTGAACTGGACTACAAAGGACAAGAGGTAGGGTTCAATCCCAACCGACGGCTTCCGGGTTCACCCAGCCTTAAATGGGTACCGGATTTTTTTCTGGGAAAGTAAAGCAACACGGGCGTAATACTGACCACATTACCCCAAAAATCATGTGCTGAAGGTCTGTAAAATATACGGTCACTAACACCATATTTCCCTATACGCCACTTGGCGTGACGGGGTACTTTACTTTTTTACTGTGTTTAATTATTCACATATTTTATATTTTTAGTGGATGGATCAAGATTGTGGGATTTGATGCGAGGGGCAGTGATTGATGTAGCCGTTTGATGTATTTATGATTGAGTTGTTTTATGTCTGTTTATTTTTAATGAGAAAAGTGATGAGAATTTGACATTAATATTATTTATATTATTTTTTATATGCCTTCTGACGGTCAGAAACGTCTTTCAGTTTAATAAAGGGAGATAATCATATTATCATCATTATCACCATCATCATCATTATCTGTACGTCATTACCGCCACCAATATTTTCAACCTTATCATTACCACCATAATTATCACCATACTCATAATCATTGTCAACACCATCATCATTACCACAATCACTATTATAATCTTCATCATTATTATCATCATCATCATCGCCATCATCTTTATCACCATTCTCATCATCACCATCGTCATTATCCCTACCAACATCATTATCACCGTTCATATCAACATTATTATCAACACCATCATTATCATCACTATCAACATTATCACCGCCATCGCCACGATCACCATCATCAAAAACATTACCATTATCAAAACTATCACCACAATCACTATCAACATTATCACCACCACCATCATCATTATCACCATCATCACCACCACCATTAACATTACCTTCATCGTCCTCATTAAAATGATTAAGTACAGTGCCGGCTGGCCCAAGTGATCCCGTATCTCCACAACTTTCCTTACTAACTGCTAACTTCCTACAAAACCATTTTGTTTTCATTCTCTGCATCGACTGGCTGGTCAAGTGACAGGACGCCAAGTTCTGGATAAGAATGTCCCGGGTTTGAAACCCATCACATTCCGTGTAGTATTTCCACCTCGACACTGAGATCCCTTTGTGGGTTGCCATCTCCTGGTCTATGAGAAGTGAAATCCAATGTCTAGACCTCTCTGAGAGCGGTCAAAAAGCAGGATGTAGCGTGTACACGGAGTACATTGTGCGCACGTTAAAGAATCCTTGGCTGTTTGAAACCGAAAAAAGTTGACAAAAATTGGCATCAACACTGACAAAGATGATAGGATACATCATCACCATGTGCCATACCGGAAATTTTGAAAAATTAATTAGCCAAACTTGATGTTATATTAGTTCCAAGATCTTTTTTTTTTTTACATCCGAGTCAGATTCACTTCATGTTGGGACAACAGATTTACACGTTTATGTAAACTTCACAATTCAAAAGTTACGACAATTTCTTTAAAGAGCTGATTTGAACAATGGAACACTTTACAACGTTCGTTAATACCTAATTGAATATCATCATCATGTGCCATACCGGTTGACGTAGGCAATCATGTCCTTCCACAATCTTCTATCTACAGTGCATCGTATCAGTTCTGTTGTTGACTGCTTTCCATGCCATGACAACAAGCCATCTAGGATTTTCTCTGCCGTCCACGATCTATCTTTCCTTTTATTTTGCCAGTTCTAACCAAGTATTCCAACTTTCCTCTTCTCATGATGTGCCCGAAAAATGTTGGTTGTTTCTTTCTGATGTTTTTTTAGGAGCTGCCTTTTGATGGATGAAGCCAATGGCTTCACATAACCCTCATGGGGGGGCTAAACCACCTTGCCCAAGGGGGTCCCGAAGACTACCGGAGGAAAGGAGACGTCTTACTCCTCCTTTGGAATGGCAGAACTCTACTCCGCTAACCCGGATAGGATACAATCAAAGCAAAAAACTCTCGAGAATATAAATGAGAGAACCTCTGAAGGTGAAGAATATCTGCCTGTATGGCGAGAGACAACTAAGCAGATGTCTGACGTGTGAAAAATAGGAAAATGTGTTAAATGCACGCAAAATTCAGTCCCTCTGGACGTGGCTAGAAATATAACGTTGGTAAACGTTAACAACAAAAGCTGTCTTCTGTCTTTTTATTACCCTCTATCTCTTCTTTCATCAATATTAAATGTTACGGAACATCTAAAAGAATCTCTGTCTCTAGCCAGATCTCCCACAGAACGTTACATTCACCACAGTTCGTCTAAAAGAATCTCTGTCTTTAGCCAGATCTCCCACAGAACGTTACATTCACCACAGTTCGTCTGAAAGAATCTCTGTCTCTAGCCAGATCTCCCACAGAACGTTACATTCACCACAGTTCGTCTGAAAGAATCTCTGTCTTTAGCCAGATCTCCCACAGAACGTTACATTCACCACAGTTCGTCTGAAAGAATCTCTGTCTTTAGCCAGATCTCCCACAGAACGTTACATTCACCATAGTTCGTCTGAAAGAATCTCTGTCTCTCGCCAGATCTCTCACAGATAGTTACATTCACCAAAGTTCGTCTGAAAGAATCTCTGTCTCTAGCCAGATCTCCCACAGAATGTTGCTCTCACCACAATCCGTCAGAATTAATGTCTCTAACCACATCTTCCACTGCTTCTATTACCAAGGCGTTTAATGTCCCTTAAATTGTAACAAGCACTTACCGATAAACAGTGATGCCTTATAATCGGGCTTAGGATGTTAGATAATCGCATAGAAAGACACCGAACTGCTGCATTCACCAGCGCTCAACAAAAAGTTAAGGACAAGCAAAGCTTTGCTGTGTTCCTCGCCTTTGATGTAGGACGTGTACTGCGACAGGAAGGCAAGCATCAGACAGGAAGCTATTTCAATTATTATGAAACGATGTGACTTTTTTCCAATTTTGGTTTGGTCTGAGGTGCCAGATAGCACGCGAGCAGGAACAGAAGTTGTCCAATGTTGGCTTCCTGGAATTGTGGGTGGGTAGGTCAAATTATCGTCTGATATTGGAATAATTGCTGCAATAGTAGTAATTGTAGCAGTTATAGTAATTGTAGTAGTAGTAGTGGTGGTAGTTGTAGCGGTAGTGGCAGTTGTTGTTGTAGTAACTGTAGTGGTAGTAGTAATAGTAGTTGTTGGTGTTGTATTAACTGTAGTGGTTGTACTAGTAGTAGTAGTTGCTGTATTAACTTTTGTGGTTGTACTAGTAGTAGTATTAACTGTAGTGGTTGTACTAGTAGTAGTAGTTGCTGTATTAACTGTTGTGGTTGTACTAGTAGTAGTAGTTGTATTAACTGTAGTGGTTGTACTAGTAGTAGTAGTTGCTGTATTAACTGTTGTGGTTGTACTAGTAGTAGTAGTTGCTGTATTAACTGTAGTGGTTGTACTAGTAGTAGTAGTTGCTGTATTAACTGTAGTGGTTGTACTAGTAGTAGTAGTTGCTGTATTAACTGTTGTGGTTATACTAGTAGTAGTATTAACTGTAGTGGTTGTACTAGTAGTAGTAGTTGCTGTATTAACTGTAGTGGTTGTACTAGTAGTAGTAGTTGTTGTATTAACTGTTGTGGTTGTACTAGTAGTAGTAGTTGCTGTATTAACTGTAGTGGTTGTACTAGTAGTAGTAGTTGCTGTATTAACTGTAGTGGTTGTACTATTAGTAGTAGTTGTTGTATTAACTGTTGTGGTTGTACTAGTAGTAGTAGTTGTTGTATTAACTGTTGTGGTTGTACTAGTAGTAGTAGTTGCTGTATTAACTGTAGTGGTTGTACTAGTAGTAGTAGTTGCTGTATTAACTGTAGTGGTTGTACTAGTAGTAGTAGTTGCTGTATTAACTGTAGTGGTTGTACTAGTAGTAGTAGTTGCTGTATTAACTGTTGTGGTTGTA
This sequence comes from Megaustenia siamemsis, assembly GCA_032433765.1. Taxonomy (NCBI): domain Eukaryota; kingdom Metazoa; phylum Mollusca; class Gastropoda; order Stylommatophora; family Ariophantidae; genus Megaustenia; species Megaustenia siamemsis. The sequence goes on from JAVIAB010000025.1 coordinate 10,594,175, forward strand.
CTAGTAGTAGTAGTTGCTGTATTAACTGTAGTGGTTGTACTAGTAGTAGTAGTTGCTGTATTAACTGTAGTGGTTGTACTAGTAGTAGTAGTTGCTGTATTAACTGTTGTGGTTGTACTAGTAGTAGTAGTTGTTGTATTAACTGTTGTGGTTGTACTAGTAGTAGTAGTTGCTGTATTAACTGTAGTGGTTGTACTAGTAGTAGTAGTTGCTGTATTAACTGTAGTGGTTGTACTATTAGTAGTAGTAGTTGTATTAACTGTTGTGGTTGTACTAGTAGTAGTAGTTGTTGTATTAACTGTTGTGGTTGTACTAGTAGTAGTAGTAGTTGTTGTATTAACTGTAGTGGTTGTACTAGTAGTAGTAGTTGTTGTTGTATTAACTGTAGTGGTTGTACTAGTAGTAGTAGTTGCTGTATTAACTGTTGTGGTTGTACTAGTAGTAGTAGTTGCTGTATTAACTGTAGTGGTTGTACTAGTAGTAGTAGTTGCTGTATTAACTGTTGTGGTTGTACTAGTTGTACTAGTAGTAGTAGTTGCTGTATTAACTGTTGGGGTTGTACTAGTAGTAGTAGTTGTTGTATTAACTGTTGTGGTTGTACTAGTAGTAGTAGTTGCTGTATTAACTGTTGTGGTTGTACTAGTAGTAGTAGTTGCTGTATTAACTGTTGTGGTTATACTAGTAGTAGTATTAACTGTTGTGGTTATACTAGCAGTTGTATTAACTGTAGTGGTTGTACTAGTAGTAGTAGTTGCTGTATTAACTGTTGTGGTTGTACTAGTAGTAGTAGTTGCTGTATTAACTGTAGTGGTTGTACTAGTAGTAGTAGTTGCTGTATTAACTGTAGTGGTTGTACTAGTAGTAGTAGTTGCTGTATTAACTGTTGTGGTTATACTAGTAGTAGTATTAACTGTAGTGGTTGTACTAGTAGTAGTAGTTGCTGTATTAACTGTAGTGGTTGTACTAGTAGTAGTAGTTGTTGTATTAACTGTAGTGGTTGTACTAGTAGTAGTAGTTGCTGTATTAACTGTAGTGGTTGTACTAGTAGTAGTAGTTGCTGTATTAACTGTAGTGGTTGTACTAGTAGTAGTAGTTGCTGTATTAACTGTTGTGGTTATACTAGTAGTAGTAGTTGCTGTATTAACTGTTGTGGTTATACTAGTAGTAGTTGTTGTATTAACTCTAGTGGTTGCCGTAGTAGTAATTGTTCTTGTAAGAACTGTAGTGACAGTAGTAGTAACTGTAGTAGTAGTTTTGTTAGTAGTTTTAGTAGTTGTGGTAATTGTTGTAGTAACTAGAGTGGTAGTAGTAGTTTTATTAGTAGTTTTAGTAGTTGTGGTAAGTGTTGTAGTAACTAGAGTGGTAGTAGTAGTTTTATTAGTAGTTTTAGTAGTTGTGGTAAGTGTTGTAGTAACTAGAGTGGTAGTAGTAGTTTTGTTAGTAGTTTTAGTAGTTGTGGTAAGTGTTGTAGTAACTAGAGTGGTAGTAGTAGTTTTATTAGTAGATTTAGTAGTTGTGGTAAGTGTTGTAGTAACTAGAGTGGTAGTAGTAGTTTTGTTAGTAGTTTTAGTAGTTGTGGTAATTGTTGTAGTAACTAGAGTGGTAGTAGTAGTTTTATTAGTAGTTTTAGTAGTTGTGGTAGTAGTTTTATTAGTAGTTTTAGTAGTTGTGGTAATTGTTGTAGTAACTAGAGTGGTAGTAGTAGTTTTATTAGTAGTTTTAGTAGTTGTGGTAATTGTTGTAGTAACTAGAGTGGTAGTAGTAGCTTTATTAGTAGTTTTAGTAGTTGTGGTAATTGTTGTAGTAACTAGAGTGGTAGTAGTAGTTTTATTAGTAGTTTTAGTAGTTGTGGTAATTGTTGTAGTAACTAGAGTGGTAGTAGTAGTTTTATTAGTAGTTTTAGTAGTTGTGGTAAGTGTTGTAGTAACTAGAGTGGTAGTAGAAGTGGTTGAAGTGTTAGGTGATGATGTAGTAAGTGTAGCGGTTGTAGCACTAGTAGTAGGGTTAGTAGTATTGGTAGGTGAAGTTATTGTGGCAGTAACCGTAGTGGTAGTAGTTATAGTGGTAATGGTATTATTAGTTGTTGTAGTAACTGTAGTAGTAGTAGTAGTAGTAGTAGGTGTAGTAATTATAGTAGCAGTAGTTGAAGTAGTAATAAAAGTAGTGGTAGTAGTATTAGAAGTAGTAGTAATATTGTAGTAGTAGTAGTAATACTGATAGTAATATTAACAGTAGTAGTAGAAGAAATTATAGTAGAGTTAATAGCAGTAGTAATAGTAGTAGAAGTAATAGTAGTAGAAGTAATAGTAGTAATAGTAATAATAGTAGTAGTAATAGTAGTAGTAGTAACAGTAGTAGAGAAATAGTAGTAATATCAGTAGTAATAATAGTAGTAATAGTAGTAGTAGTAATAGTAGTAATAGTATATGTGATTGTAGTAGTAGTAGTTGTTGTAACAGTAGATGTAATAACAGTAGTAATAGTAGCTATAGAAGTAGTAGTAATAGTGGACGTAGTTGTAGTAGTAGTAGTCATAGTAGTAGTAGTAGTGACTGTAACAGTAGTAGTATTAATAGTAATGATAGTAGAAATAGTAATAATAATTGCAGTAGTAGTTGTTATAGTAGTAATAGTAGTTGTAGTAATAGAAGTAGTAATAGTATTTTAGCATTAGAAGTAATAGCAATAGTAGTAATAGTAGTAGTAGTAGTAGTAGCAATAGTCGTAGTTGTGATAGGAGTAGTAGTAGCAGTAGTAATAGTTTTAGTAATTGTAGTTTTAGCAGTAGTAGTAATAGCAATAACAATAGCAGTAATATTAGTAGTAGGAATAGTATTAGCAGTAATATTAGTAATTGTAGTAGCAGTAACATTACTAATAACAGTAGTAGTAGTGTTAGTTGTAATAATAGTAGTAATAGTCATCACCATCATCATCGTCAGGTTGCATGATCTTTACAGATCTTTGCAGCAGGAATCGTAGAAAGCAGGCTGTTTTAAACATTTCGCCAATTTTCATGTTTTTTTCTTTATTTTGGTCTCATAATGGGGGAAATATCCCCCGTCGTTGGTAAGACATCAGACAAACCTTTGTAGCACAGGTTAGGTAGGGTCAAGGCAAAGAAATGCATTTATTGCGAAGCTACAGTAAAGCTAATATTTATTTTTTGTTCAGCAGCAAAATTCAGTTCCTAGTCTCTAAGGACTTCGACAGAGTTGAAGTCCTCCTTACCTGAGGACTTCACCTCTGACGAACTCCCTAGAGAAGGGAGGACTTCACCTCTTGATGAAGTCCCTAGAGAAGGGAGGACTTCACCTATGATGAAGTCCCTAGAGAAGGGAGGACTTCACCTATGATGAAGTCCCTAGAGAAGGGAGGACTTCACCTATGATGAAGTCCCTAGAGAAGGGAGGACTTCACCTATGATGAAGTCCCTAGAGAAGGGAGGACTTCACCTATGATGAAGTCCCTAGAGAAGGGAGGACTTCACCTATGATGAAGTCCCTAGAGAAGGGAGGCCTTCACCTCTCATGAAGTCCCTAGAGAAGGGAGGACTTCACCTATGATGAAGTCCCTAGAGAAGGGAGGCCTTCACCTTTGACGAAGTCCCTAGAGAAGGGAGGACTTCACCTCTGATGAAGTCCCTAGAAACTAGGAACTGAATTTTGCTTGTTAATCCACTTTTCCCTGGTAGCCGTTTGCACAGTTGTCTCTCACCGTACAGGCAGATAAATCTGACTTCGGAGGTACTCATGTTGTTTCCGTCGATGAGTAATTGACGTTTTAAGCTGGGCCTCAGAGATCAGGGGCGGTTGCCGCAGAGAGAAATCATAAATAAAAATCCTAACTGGTGTAGCAGGGATTTGAACCCACAACCTCTCTGTCTTGAGGCCGGCGTCTTAAGCTAAAATAAAGAGAATTGAAAAAAAATATAGTAAAAAAAAATATGGTATGGCTAAAGCTTAACGCATAGGCACCAGCACTGGAAGTTTTCAACGACCCATAGCTGATGGCTTGCGACAGGGTTGGTGAACCAGAACTATCCAGACCCTGTTCCACCTCTTCATGGTGCCTCCAGAGACTGACTAACCTGTCTAGACTGGCCAAGAGAGGAGGGATCAAAGAGGGAAGACAACCCGGTACTAAAAAATGTCATGCTGTAGTTGGATGTGCTGGGCCGGAAAGCGCAAATATCACAGTTATACTGCAAACCACAACACAACGCAGACACGCCCACTTAAGTCTTTTTAAGGGCGGATGAAGAAGAGGTGTAGTCCTTTAGTTGCCAGGCAAACACAAGCAAGCATGCAAAGCTTTACGTAATAAGTAAAAAAAAGTAAAGTACCCCCGTCACGCCAAGAGGCGTATAGGGAAATATGGTGTTAGTGACCCTATATTTTACAGACCTTCAGGACATGATTTTTGGGGTAATATGGTCAGTATAACGCCCGTGCTGCTTTACTTTCCCAGAAAAAATCCGGTACCCATTTAAGGCTGGGTGAACCCGGAAGCTGTCGGTTGGGATCGAACCCTACCCCTTGTCCATGGTAGTCCAGTTCACTAACCACTGAGCTATCGCGGCTCCCACGTAATAAGTGGACAGCACAAATTAGAATGACGTTTCGTTCATTTCAAGACTTGTGTGCACGCACACATACCCCGTGCGCACTAACGTTCATTTTCTTTCTGGCCACAGCGCAGTATACAGGGAAAACGTATTTTTATTTCTCATTCTAGTCGGAAATTATTCTTTAAACAAAATTTGTTGAGCCCTTTTAAGGCCAGCACCTTGTTGTGGGGATGGGGCTTAAGTCACCAGGGACTGAAAACCAAGAATGGCCTGGCCTTCCCACGTCCGAGGAAGATCACAGTCTTCTCTAGCAAGTTGTGCTGAAGATGGAGGCAACCAGCCAAAAGGCGCACCTCAGCAAACAGAATACCATACACTCACTATCTATCTATCTATTGTCCTTTCGAGATGAAGACGGCACATAGGGCAGAACCACAATCTCAAAAACAGAAACCTTGCGTGCCAAAATGGCACATATTGCAGAGATCACTGCCTCTAAAATCTATGGCTGTTTCCATAACAATACTTTTTACAATGACAGCTTGTCAAGCCATCGATCAACCTCCTTAGTCACCTCTTACGACATGCCTGGAAGGTCACAGTGTCACTATTCTTTACTTCCCTCATAATTAGGCTCCGGTATCACACAGGACTCACGATAATGGCAAATTACTAATTAAAAAAATTTTTTTAATAGATATCTACATGTGTGTGTTGTATGTTTGTTCCTGCTGAATACCTATTGAGCAGAAAAGACTAATTTGTGTCGTCCACTTATTATGTAAAGCTTTTCTATTTTTTTATATATGTTTTTTTCATTTCTCCTTAGCACAGGATCTCACTTTGTTCGAGACATCAAACAAACCTTTGTAGCACAGGATAGCCAGCAAGACATGAAACAAACCTTTGTAGCACAGGATAGACAGCGAGACATCAAACAAACATTTGTAGCACAGGATAGACAGCGAGACATCAAACAAATATATCTATCATCACACCTTGATTCAATCCTTCAACATATATAACATATAATTTTATTGTAATAAAAATGCAGAATTTGTATGTTACAAGTAAGAGATATTTACAATAACATACAAATTCTGCATTATTATTACAATAAAATTATATGTTACAAGTAAGAGATATTTACAATAACATACAAATTCTGCATTATTATTACAATAAAATTATATGTTACAAGTAAGAGATATTTACAATAACATAAACTTAAATATCAAAATATGTTTTTAATCTGCGTCCCCTTTTGTTTCAATAGCAGACTCAGACTTTCAACAAAGAAATATTGAGAAATGGTTGAGGTGCTTTCTTTTCACTGTAGAAGATCACCCTCAATATTTTACTTTCATTTACCTCAAACATATGCTCAGGGGACTTGATTTTCAATGCCTCTTTATATTAAAATAAAATTATCAGCAAAAACAACAAATAAAACAGGCTAAATGTGGAAGATGGTGCATGGTCTTAGTTCTAGAAACATTCTACCAGACATTTTGAAAGTGCTTGTCCAGATGCATCATCTTCAACAGCAATGTCATGAAATATTACATTAGATCTATAACTGATCATCTCTTTCAATGTATTCAATTTACTTTATTACAACTTTTTTTTTTTTTAAAGAAAATATGACTACAAAAGAAAGATTCACAACAACTAGAGTGAGACATCACAGAAGAAGAATGCTGAATGTAACAAGAAGGTATGACATCAACAACAAGATATTAACAAGAAAAGTAGATGTCAGACCAATTCTGAGTTTCATTCAGAAAAAAGAAATTACATAATTTTGACATGGCATCCAAAGCATCAAATGAAACAGCAAAGAAAATAAAAGAGCATTCAACAGCAATCAGATGAAACAGCAAAGAAAATAAAAGAGTATTCAACAGCAATCAGATGAAACAGCCGAAACAGATAAGAGCATCCAACAGCAATCAAATGAAACAGTGAGGAAAAAAAAAAAGAAAAGATAACCTCTCAGATGGTTCAGTGAAATTTCAAAAAAGAAACAAATTATTTCAACAAATTGATAAGTGGCAAATAATTAAAGAAAACAGAGGATCTCAAATACCACTGCTGTCTTGTGACATGACAACAAACAATCAGTGAAAGATGTGTAAAATAAACACAAAATAGTATTAAGACTAATTATTCCTCTTTTTCAACTTTAAGATTAGTACTTGCCTGTTTTTTGTGTTTGTTTTTCTAGAATATTATCTGTTGGTGTGTACTTAAAGAAGGCTTTTGCTGAATTGTCGCATCTTTCTATAGATTTAGCAATTTAATATAATTCTGTGTTTATTTTACATGTTTTCTGTAGCTCTTTTGTCCCCATGTGATATTCAATTTATTGCATATTTTATATTTGTCCCCTATCTCCAAGCAATGGAAGAGTGGACTCATGATGCAGAAAAGCAAGCCAAATTGTGTTCAAAATGGTATCATTATTGACAAAGAAAGAAATCACAACAATTTTCTGTAATCTTGTCTAGATGTCACAAAATAATCTGAATTGTCACAAATTAGCTTAGCGATTACCAGAAATATCCCAATTTGTCACAAAATATTGCAGCTATAACAAAATATCATAGCTGTCACAAAATATCAAAGCTGTCACAAAATATCAAAGCTGTCACAAAATATCATATGTTTTTAAAATATCAAAGCTGTCACAAAATATCATACGTTTTTAAAATATCAAAGCTGTCACAAAATATCCCAACTGCACAAAATATCTCAGTTGTCAGAAAAAATCCCATCTGTCATAAGATATCACAGTTGCAACAAAATATCCCATGTCACAAAAATCCCCATTGTCATTAAATATCCCTGATATATAAAAATGTCCAACCTGTAAAAAACAATCCCAAGAGAAGGAAAATGCCGCTGTTGTCTCAAAATATCCCAGCTGTCACATAATTTTCCAGTTGAAACAAAATATTCTAGATGTCACAAAATATCTCTGATAGCACAAAATGTCTCTGATAGCACAAAATGTTTCTGATAGCACAAAATGTCTCGGCTGTAATAAAAATTCCCAGGTATAAGAAAATATCTCTGTTGTCACAAAATATTCTGGCTGTAACAAAATATCAAAGATGTTACAAAAATATTTTAGCTGTCACAAAATATCACAGCTGACACAAAATATATAATTTGTCATAAAATATCCTAGCAGTCAGGAAATATCCAAGCTATCACAAAATATCCCTGATGTCAATAAATATCCCTGATGTCAATAAATATCTCAGTTGTCACAAAATATCTAAACTGTCAGGAAATATCCAAGCTATCACAAAATATCCCTGATGTCAATAAATATCCCTGATGTCAATAAATATCTCAGTTGTCACAAAATATCAAAGCTGTCACAAAATATTCCAGTTGTAACAAAACATCCCAGCTGTCACAAAATATATCTATTGACACAAAATGTCACAGCTGTAACAAAATATTATAGCTATCACAAAATATCTCAATTGTCACAAAATAATCTGAATTGTCACAAAATATCCCAGCAGTCACTATAAATATCCCAATTTGTCACAAAATATTGCTGCTATAAACAAATATCCTAGCAATCACAAAATATCAAAGCTGTCACAAAATTTCATATGTTTTCAAAATATCATAGCTGTAAAAAAATATTCCAAATGTCACAAAATATCTCAGTTGTCAAAAAATATCGCAGTTGTCATAAGATATCACAGTTGCAATAAAATATCCCTGCTGTCACAAAATATCCCAGTTATAATAAAATGTCCTAACTGTTACAAAAAAATCACAGTTGTCACAGAATGTCACAACTGTAACAAAATATCCCAGCTGTCACAAAATAATCAGTTGTCACAAAATATTCCAGCTGAAAGAAAATATCACAGCTGTCACAAAATATCTCAGTTATAACAAAATATCCCACAGTCATAAAACACCCCAGTTGTCACATAATATCACAGTTGTCACTAAACATTAAAGCTGTCACAAAATATCCTTGCTATAACAATATATCCCAGTAGTAACAACATATCCCAGCTGTCATAAATTATCAAAGCTGTCACAAAAATATATCTGTCACATAATATCACAGTTGTCACTAAGCATTAAAGCTGTCACAAATTGTCCTTGCTATAACTAAATATCACAGCTGTCACAAAATATCTCTGTTATAACAAAATATCCCAGCTGTCATAAAACACCCCAGTTGTCATATAATATCACAGTTGTCACTAAACATTAAAGCTGTCACAAAATGTCCTTGCTATAACAAAATATCCCAGCAGTAACAATATATCCCAGCTGTCACAAAAATATATCTGTCACATAATATCCGTGTTGTCACAAAATATCTCAGTTGTAACAAATATCCTAGCTGTGACAAAAAATATCAGTTGTCACAAAAAGTCTCAGTTGTCAAAAAAATATATCAGCTGTAAGAAAATATCTCGGTTGCCACAAAAAATATTCTAGCTGTAACAAAATATCACAGCTGTAATAAAAATATCAAAGATATTATACAAATATTTCAACTGACAAAAAATATCCCAGTTATCACAAAATATCCCAGCTTTCAGAAATTATTTCAGTTATCACAAAATATCCCTGCAGTCATCAAATATCCCAGTTATCGCAGAATATCCTTGATGTTAATAAATATCTATGTTAATGAACATCCTAATTACTCTTTTAGAACATCCTGATTACTCGTTTAGAACATCCTGATTACTCTTTTAGAACATCCTAATTACTATTTTAGAACATCCTGATTACTCTTTTAGAACATCCTAATTACTCTTTTAGAACATCCTGATTACTCTTTTAGAACATTCTGATTAATCTTTTAGAACATCCTGATTACTCTTTTAGAACATCCTGATTACCCTTTTAGAACATCCTATTACTCTTTTATAACAACCTCATTGCTCTTTTATAACAGCCTCATTACTCTTTTATAACAGCCTCATTACTCTTTTAGAACAACCTCATTGCCCTTTTATAACATCCTCATTACTCATTTTATAACAGCCTCATTACTCTTTTAGAACAGCCTCATTACTCTTTTAGAACAACCTCATTACTCTTTCAAAACATCCTCATTACTCTTTAGAACAACCTTATTACTCTTTTATAACAGCCTCATTACTCGTTCCTAACAGTCCTTGGTATTCTCAACATTCTTCTGTAAAACCACATTATTGCGACCTGTAAACATTTCTTTTCTGTTGTCCGAATGTCCACAATTCACATCCATGCATCAAATAACGTAGACTACAGCTATTTATATTCATGAACCCATTTAAGTATATGTTATTGTTGTTTAGATGTTTCTTTCACTGTTACAATAATTCCTTATGAGCCTCTTTTACTATTGAGACTAAGGCCTTTATTTTTGCTTTCCATCATTATAATATGTATTATTTATATATAACCCATTGTCACTCTTAAAGATTAAGATTGTGTCATCAGCATATCTCATTTTGTTTATATTATGGCCATGACTGAAACTCCAGCTATGACCTTTAGCTTCTTCTTCCTCTACATTTCAACTCCCTGTGGACCATAGGTTTTCAACAAAATTTTTCCTAGATAACCTGTTTCTTGCCATTCTTTTAAGATCATTCCATGTCTTCCCCACCATCTTCATCTCTGCTTCCAACTGTCTTCACCAAGAATATTTTGGTCTTCCTCTTTGTCTCTTTCCTTGGGGATTTAAAAAAAGAGCCATTTGTGAAATACTCCCATCGTCTTTGCTATATTTATGTTTCCACTGGTATTTGACTGGTACTTTTCCATAATTCTATGTTAGTGATTTTGTCCTGCCATTTCTATACTTTTATTCTGTGCAAACATTCATTAATGAAAGACTATCTTCATGATTGTCATGTTTGTTGTTCTCCATGTTTCACAGCCATATAATAGGATTGACTTAACATTGGAGTTGAAAATTTTTATTTTGTATTTAACCTAATTTCTTTGGATTTCCATGTTTCCCAGTGCAATGAATGCTCCTCCTGCTTTTGATTTTTTAAAATGATATTTATTTTGGTATTATTCTCAGTTCCTCCAACTTTGTCTATATTACAACCCAGATATATGTAAGATTATACGTCTAATAGAGGTATTTCTCCTATTGCTATTTGGTTACTGCCAGCTGCATGATCTTAATGGATTGTGGTATAGTCCATCACCATCTATAGAAGTAAACCTGGGGGCTGAAAGGAAACCTCAGAAAATCTTGCAATTGAAAAATTACATTTTTAGCTTATTAATTCTATAAGTGGCTGCAATTTCACCATATGTATTAATATAAATCTGGTGAGAGCACATACCTAACACATTGTTTTATTTGTTGAAACATTCCTGGTTTCCATTTCTCATGATTGTTTTCTGTTACCGGTACATCTTATATACTTTTATGAAATCTTTGATTCCCACGTTTAAAGTGTTGATTATTTCTTTGATGATCTTACTTTGTGAAATGCATTACTTAAAATGTTGATTATTTCTAGAAGATCTTACTATGCCAAATGAGGACTTCCAGTCAATATGGCAGATAGGTGGCAAAAACTCTTGAGGCTCTGTTTGAAAAGTGTTCCATGTTGAGGTTTCCTTATATTCCAAGTCCAGCTTGATGCTGGAGATATTGAGTTTAGTGCTCTGTGCACACTGGTAGCTGTAGTTTTCATCTGAATCATGTTTCAATATTCTGATACTTACAATGAATGATATCGTATGACGACGGACAGTTCGGCTGCACCTTTTATCTTTTGGCATGTGCTGTGGCTGCTATGAGAGCGATTGCAGCTACCTTTCTTTTTTCTAGATCCTTCAATGAGATGAGATGTTAATTCAGATGATTCCACTGGCATTGGCGGTTGAGCACTTATGTATTTTAATTTGTTTGCAGTGATACTGAGGCCTTTGACTTGCTACAACTGGCAGTCTATGTTCTCTTGACCTCCCCTACCACGTTTCCTAGTGTTTCTAAAATTCAATCTTTTTCATGGTCAGGCCTCTGGTCTGTGTTCTCATAGATTTATTGAAGGCTCGTTGTATCATATATTGATATGTCTTACCACTACACAAGGAACAAACCTTTTTATAATTGTTTCTTTATCTATTCAATGGCAGGAATTATTTCTAGCTTTTTTATTAATTCTTCACTTCTAATTTTATCTCTCACTGTTACTTAACTATTACAAAATGAACACAACTCAAAAGAACAAAATTAGTGTAAAAAGTGGCTTTATAGAATTACTGGATTTGTGTGTTCTGTGATGGCTCTCTTGCAGTACTTTCTAATCATAACATATGCATCAGGGGACAGACAACAATCCTGGACATGCAACTGCTGAAATGAAGAGCACCTATAGGCAATCATCACAATTCCTTTGCCTATTGTCGCATCACATGACTTCATCCCAAGTTTACGTAGATTTGGACAGTGCATAAATAAGGCATACAGTCCGTCTGTTATGTCACATTTACCTATGTCCAATGAGCGAAGTCTTGAGCAGTTTTGTGCCAGAAAATCTAAGCCAGTGTCTGAGATAGCCTCACAGCCCTGAACGTTGAGGTAGCATAGCTTGCTGTAGTTCTTAGTAATGTGGATGACCCCTTGGTCTGATACCTTGGTAAACATGAAAAAATTTGTAAAAAGTTTATAACAGGCTTTTGTGAGCAATTATATATGTAAATGTTTGTAAATAGTACTAACATACTTTCTAAAATGTGTAAATAATTTAAAATAATGGTAGATATATAAATATTTGTCAACAATTATAATATGCCTCTGTCAATATTTCAACATTGTACATAAACATTACAACAATAGTAAACATGTATAAATTAAACTCATCATCCCTTTTGATAAATGGAGGAATAATGGTGTTAGTGATTATATTTTTTTTATGACCATCATGACTTTTATATAATGTCATGGCCAGAATCAATGCTGCACTACCTGAAGACAGTTCAGAGCTACAACTACTTTGGACATACTATAACTAGTGATGGAAAATGTACAACTGAAATAAACAAAAGAATAGGAATGGCAAAAAAAGTAATTTTAACTCTTTCCGTATGGAATCTTTTTATTGATGCATTGGAAGAGATTTCTGAGACAAAATTTGTCATGGTTTTAAGAATCAACCGACATATTTATATTTATCTAACATATAACATATTATATATGAATTTGTAGATAATTGAACAGGGTATTAGATTTCACCAATACCAAGATGATACAAGACATGTAAAAAGAATATGGTTTGATGACGGTTTACACTAATCAAATTGAGAATGACACACTATGGGGCGAAACATACGCAGTTGAAATCGACTGCACGCACAGTGCGGCGAAACGTATGGAAAGAGTTAATGCCATGAAAAATATACTAACATCAAAATAAATAAAGCCCGGGCTAAAACTAAGAATAGCAAATTATTATATCTTTTCAACATTCCTGTATGGTGCAGTAACATGGAAATTAGACATTAAAACAGTACAGAAAATTGAAGCTTTTTTGAGATGTGGATTTAGAGAAGAATAGGAAGAATTGGAAGGAAAGAAAATAAAACAAATGATGAAGTCTTAAAACAACTAAAAATAAAAAGTACTAAACACAATTCAAACAAGACAAATTAGATTTTTGGGGCATGTTAAATGACACAGCAGTCTATTAAAAGTAATCTTGGGGGGAAAAATGCAAGGTAAAAGAGGCAGAGGTAGACTAAGGCTAATATGAACGAGTAACATCAAAAGATGGACAAATCAGTCTATGATAATCTGCATCATCGAAGCAAAGACAGAGCAGAAAGGTGCTCCTTGGTAGCCAACTTTGGATGCGGAGACAGCACTCAATAAATGAATGAATGACAAATGAAAATGTCATATAAAATTTATACTTAACTGTCTAAAGAAACAATTTTAAACTTGTATGTTGTGAAAGTCTGTATCTGCACTGTAAAAGTTTTATCAAATGTATTGTTTCCAATGTAAAGCAAGATTTGTTTTTTCTCTTCCAAAAACAAATGTCCACAGTTTGGTGTCTCATGCTTCCTTGTGTTAGTTATCAAAATGTCCCACAGTGTGGTGTCTCATGCTTCCTTGTGTTAGTTATCAAAATGTCCCACAGTCTGGTGTCTCATGCTTCCTTGTGTTAGTTATCAAAATGTCTCACAGTTTGGTGTCACATGCTTCCTTGTGTTAGTTATCAAAATGTCCCACAGTCTGGTGTCACATGCTTACTTGTGTTAGTTATCAAAATGTCCCACAGTTTGGTGTCTCATGTTTCCTTGTGTTAGTTATCAAAATGTCCCACAGTCTGGTGTCTCATGTTTCCTTGTGTTAGTTATCAAAATGTCTCACAGTTTGGTGTCTCATGCTTCCTTGTGTTAGTTATCAAAATGCCCCACAGTTTGGTGTCACATGCTTCCTCGTGTTAGTTATCAAAATGCCCCACAGTTTGGTGTCTCATGTTTCCTTGTGTTAGTTATCAAAATGCCCCACAGTTTGGTGTCTCATGCTTCCTTGTGTTAGTTATCAAAATGCCCCACAGTTTGGTGTCTCATGCTTCCTTGTGTTAGTTATCAAAATGCCCCACAGTTTGGTGTCTCATGCTTCCTTGTGTTAGTTATCAAAATGCCCCACAGTTTGGTGTCTCATGTTTCCTTGTGTTAGTTATCAAAATGCCCCACAGTTTGGTGTCTCATGCTTCCTTGTGTTAGTTATCAAAATGCCCCACAGTTTGGTGTCTCATGCTTCCTTGTGTTAGTTATCAAAATGCCCCACAGTTTGGTGTCTCATGCTTCCTTGTGTTAGTTATCAAAATGTCCACAGTTTGGTGTCTCATGCTTCCTTGTGTTAGTTATCAAAATGTCCCACAGTCTGGTGTCTCATGTTTCCTTGTGTTAGTTATCAAAATGCCCCACAGTTTGGTGTCTCATGCTTCCTTGTGTTAGTTATCAAAATGTCCCACAGTCTGGTGTCTCATGTTTCCTTGTGTTAGTTATCAAAATGCCCCACAGTTTGGTGTCTCATGCTTCCTTGTGTTAGTTATCAAAATGCCCCACAGTTTGGTGTCTCATGCTTCCTTGTGTTAGTTATCAAAATGCCCCACAGTTTGGTGTCTCATGCTTCCTTGTGTTAGTTATCAAAATGCCCCACAGTTTGGTGTCTCATGCTTCCTTGTGTTAGTTATCAAAATGTCCACAGTTTGGTGTCTCATGCTTCCTTGTGTTAGTTATCAAAATGTCCCACAGTCTGGTGTCTCATGTTTCCTTGTGTTAGTTATCAAAATGCCCCACAGTCTGGTGTCACATGTTTCCTTGTGTTAGTTATCAAAATGTCCCACAGTGTGGTGTCTCATGTTTCCTTGTGTTAGTTATCAAAATGTCCCACAGTCTGGTGTCACATGTTTCCTTGTGTTAGTTATCAAAATGTCCCACAGTCTGGTGTCACATGTTTCCTTGTGTTAGTTATCAAAATGTCCCACAGTCTGGTGTCTCATGCTTCCTTGTGTTAGTTATCAAAATGTCCACAGTTTGGTGTCTCATGCTTCCTCGTGTTAGTTATCAAAATGTCCACAGTCTGGTGTCTCATGTTTCCTTGTGTTAGTTATCAAAATGCCCCACAGTCTGGTGTCACATGTTTCCTTGTGTTAGTTATCAAAATGTCCACAGTTTGGTGTCACATGTTTCCTTGTGTTAGTTATCAAAATGTCCCACAGTTTGGTGTCTCATGCTTCCTTGTGTTAGTTATCAAAATGTCCCACAGTTTGGTGTCTCATACTTCCTTGTGTTAGTTATCAAAATGTCCACAGTCTGGTGTCTCATGCTTCCTTGTGTTAGTTATCAAAATGGTGGATGCACTGAATATGTGTCAGAAGCTATAAGCTGTGATTGAAATTCTCACAGTGGAAAGTTTTGAGCCTAAAGCAATTCACAATTCTCTGTGGAATGTGCTTGAAGAGGAAGTTTTCAATCTCAAGTTATGGCAGTCTTGAGACAGAGAGGTTGTGAGTTTAAATCCGACTTCACCGACTGGGATTTTTATTTGTGATTTCTCTCTGCAGCAACCACCCTGGGTCTCAGCAGCGAGGTCCGGCTTGAAACGTCAATTACACATCAACAGAAAAAATATGAGTACCTCTGAAGATGGAGTGATCTGCCTGGGTGGCGAGGGGCCCCTGTGCACATGGCTGCCAAGGTAAAATGAATTAACATGCACAAATCAGTTCCTAGGCTATAGGGACTTTGCCATAGGTGAAAGGTGGCGAACGCAGAGAAAAAATATTAGTCTATACTGTACTTGTTGGGTTAATGTAATAAATCATTTTATAGATAAAATATTAGTCTATACTGTACTTGTTGGGTTAATGGTATAAATCATTTTATAGATAAAATATTAGTCTATATTGTACTTGTTGGGTTAATGTAATAAATCATTTTATAGATAAAATATTAGTCTATACTGTAGTTGTTGGGTTAATGTAATAAATCATTTATAGATAAAATATTAGTCTATACTGTACTTGTTGGGTTAATGTTGTAAATCATTTTATAGATAAAATATTAGTCTATACTGTAGTTGTTGGGTTAATGTAATAAATCATTTTATAGATAAAATATTAGTCTATACTGTACTTGTTGGGTTAATGTAGTAAATCATTTTATAGATAAAATATTAGTCTATACTGTACTTGTTGGGTTAATGTAGTAAATCATTTTATAGATAAAATATTAGTCTATACTGTACTTGTTGGGTTAATGTTGTAAATCATTTTATAGATAAAATATTAGTCTATACTGTACTTTTTGGGTTAATGTTGTAAATCATTTTAAAGTAAAAATATTAGTCTATACTGTACTTTTTGTGTTAATGTAGTAAATCATTTTATAGATAAAATATTAGTCTATACTGTACTTGTTGGGTTAATGTAATAAATCATTTTATAGATAAAATATTAGTCTATACTGTACTTTTTGGGTTAATGTTGTAAATCATTTTAAAGTAAAAATATTAGTCTATACTGTACTTTTTGGATTAATGTTGTAAATCATTTTAAAGTAAAAATATTAGTCTATACTGTACTTTTTGGGTTAATGTTGTAAATCATTTTAAAGTAAAAATATTAGTCTATACTGTACTTTTTGGGTTAATGTTGTAAATCATTTTAAAGTAAAAATATTAGTCTATACTGTACTTGTTGGGTTAATGTAATAAATCATTTTATAGATAAAATATTAGTCAATACTGTACTTTTTGGGTTAATGTTGTAAATCATTTTAAAGTAAAAATATTAGTCTATACTGTACTTTTTGGGTTAATGTTGTAAATAATTTTAAAGTAAAAATATTAGTCTATACTGTACTTTTTGGGTTAAGGTTGTAAATCATTTTAAAGTAAAAATATTAGTCTATACTGTAGTAAATGCAGGTGGTCGGTGAGCTGGTACAAGATGGCTGCTTACTCATATTAAATTCAGGACTAATGGTTTTTTTCAAGGCAGTGTCTTTTCAATAATTGCTATACTACCTTGGGTTTACACTTTTCTTCAAAGTTGAGTAGGGTAGAATTTTAGTGAAGTTTGAGAAGCTTGGCCAGAATAAGGACATATGACAAGGTACACCGAAAACCCTGTGTGGCATCTGATGGCACTGCAGGGCATTAGAAATAAGACAGTCATGGAAATATATGGGCACTAACATACTGTTCCCAATACCCCACAACTTTTAAAAATAAAGAGGCATTAGAATGTATAAACCTCCATTACCTTTTACATTTGGCCACACTGAGGTAACGTAGAGTCTCACGTAATTTGGCCGCTCTCGTATGCCTAGTTTAGTTACACTTTTGCAATCACTCAGTCTCAGTTCACATAAGCCTGTTGAAGAAATAATTTTAAAATTGTTTAATGACCAGACATAAAGAGGCTTTAATTAAAATTACAAAGAAAACAAGTTTTAAACAGTTAGACCAATACACTGAATATTTATTTATTTTATGCTCCAGGTGAATGCAAATCTATGACAGGTGAAATATACCAGATGGCCTATTAAAATCAATATTCATAACCTTACCAAAGAAATCTGGTGTGATTGAATGTAATGATCATCGCACAATAAGCCTTATGAGTCACACATCTGAGATATTACTAGGAATCATGATGCGAAGATTGCGAAACAAAATCAGTCTAAAAATTAGTCAACAGTGTGATTTTGTAGGAAGTAAATGTATGAACAATGCTATATACATCATAAGATCTTCAATAGAAAGAGCCACAGAGGTGAAAACAGATCTATGTTTCATAGACTATACCAAAGCATGTGATAAAGTAAAGCACCAAGAAATAATCACAATTTTAGAAGGTGTAAAAGTTGACAGCAAAGATTAGTAACTTAAGGTAATTATTATTATTTGTAATATTAGAATGACATTATAATAATATTAATATATAATGTTTACCTGCGGCAGACTTACTTAATTCTTATTTAATTAGAATCATGTCAATAAGACAATGAATAATAATGAATAAATATTAATTCATTTTCACTATTTGAAGTACCTTGACTTAAACTGTGGCAATACTATTTATAGAACTCATTTTAATCATTACTTGAGGATATTCTAAGTTATTTTGTTTGAGAACCTGAAATGTGATGGCGTCTAATGTTCCTAAAAATATGATTTGATTGTGACCACCTACCCTTTTATGTGGGGATAAGATGAAAATATGATTTGATTGTGACCACGCATCCTGCATTTTGTGGGGATAAGATGAAAATATGATTTGATTGTGACCACCTACCCTGCATTTTGTAGGGATAAGATGAAAATATGATTTGATTGTGACCACGTACCCTGCATTTTGTGGGGATAAGATGAAAATATGATTTGATTGTGACCACGTACCCTGCATTTTGTGTGGATAAGATGAAAATATGATTTGATTGTGACCACCTACCCTGTATTTTGTGGGGATAAGATGAAAATATGATTTGATTGTGACCACCTACCCTGCATTTTGTGTGGATAAGATGAAAATATGATTTGATTGTGACCACCTACCCTGCATTTTGTGTGGATAAGATGAAAATATGATTTGATTGTGACCACCTACCCTGCATTTTGTGCGGATAAGATGAAAATATGATTTGATTGTGACTACCTACCCTGCATTTTGTGCGGATAAGATGAAAATATGATTTGTTTGTGACCACCTACCCTGCATTTTGTGCGGATAAGATGAAAATATGATTTGATTGTGACCACCTACCCTGCATTTTGTGCGGATAAGATGAAAATATGATTTGATTGTGACCACCTACCCTGCATTTTGTGGGGATAAGATGAAAATATGATTTGATTGTGACCACCAACCCTGCATTTTGTGGGGGATAAGATAAAAATAAAATATCTCCTTGTTTATATAGGAAGTCATCTTGACAAGAAATGTGGAGTTCTTGTTGAATTTTATGCATACTGTATAATTGTAAATTGCTACCATTTTAAAACAAATTAATTTCCTATATTTGGCATAAACATTTAAAAGCAAATTTATTTATTGCATTAATTTAAATATACATGCATTGCTAAAAATGTCTAATTATTAATATTTTACAGAATATTATGAACTGTCTAAAAGGTTAAAGCAATTACCTCTACTAACAATAACTTAAAGAAAAATTAAATTTGCAGTAACTTCATATAATAAACAAAGAAAATAATACTTTTAAAAACTATCTAAAAAGATCTATACCTATGTTTTATAGATTATACCAAAGCATTTGATAAAGTAAAGCACAAGAAATAATACAAATTGTAGATGGCATAAATATTGACACATTTATTTAACAATTGATTGCACAGATCAAAGAATAATTAGAACATGTACTGGCAACAAATAGCGGCCATAGAACTGGAAATCCAAGAAGACAACAACAATTACATATATGTTCAATTTATGAAGCAAAAGTAACTGACACTTTTAATTTTGGATGACAATCACAGTCTAATATAACCTGAAAGACTTAGTCTGCGGCTAAACTGATTGTGCCTGGCCAAGAAGTGGGCAAAACCTGCAAGACAAAAACAGCAATATTAAACATAGTTTGCTGGGAATCTCTATCAGAGAGACATACACACATATATATTACTAATATTTGTAATAAATTAATGTGTAACATAACAACATTATAGAATCACTAATTTGACACTCTTTAGAGTGAAATATAGCATAAAGTTGTGAGAGATCATGGTAGCTTCTTTATCTCATCAACCAATTTTGAAGGGCCTGATATGATTTCTAGAAATAAAAAGATCATAAATGATGAATGAAATTATTACAAAAGAGAGATTTTTTAAAGTATTACGCAGCTCTTCAACAAAGCAGGTGATTAAATTTCTGTTAATTCAGGATACTTTTTATTTAGAAAGAGTAAACATACCTATTGAACAATTTCAATAAATCATCTATAGTGCTCTTTTTTCTCTTCACATTGGCATAATTATATCTATTCTTCCCTTTCAAATTCAACCTTAGCTTCAATTTATTTGCTCCTCACCACTGCTGTCAATCTACCATCAAAAGATAACATTGTTCCCAAGTATTTGAACTCTTTCATCTTTTAAACTGTCAATTTAATGTAATTGATGGGAGGTTGTTAATTTCACACATATAAGGGGAAGTTTAAAACTTAAATTTAACAGTTTGTATTATATTCTGTTTTAGATTCTCTATAGCTCTCAGTAAACTCCACATGGAGCACCTTTCTTGTTTTTTATTTTATTTTTAATAATGCTGTCCACTGTGTGTTTGTCAAACCAAATATTATTGTGAGAAACTGTATTAAAAAAACAACGTTTAGAATTAATAATTAAATTAACATATTGACTGTTTTTATCCAACAAACAAAGAGAACAGTTTATTGTCTTGTACTAAAATTATTTTATCTTAATTTTTCAAGAAAGGTTTCTCTATTATTTATACTCTAACAATAACTTAATAAGAATGTCTAGAAGGTACAACTTCTAATCCATTGTTATCCAGAAATGCACTTTGTTGTGACTGCAAAAATAATGTGCGTGTGAGAGAGTTATTAATATTATTGATTTAATTTAATTTGATTAATTTAAAAATAACAATTGGTAGCTTAATATAATTCTCATTATTATTTGCAATATTAGAGTAACACTACAATCATATATATATATATATATATATATATATATATATATATATATATATATAACTTTTGCATGCAGCAAACTTACTTAATTCTTTTGTAAGTTAGAATCATGACAAATAAACAATGAATAATAATGAATGAATATTAATTCATTTTCAATATAAAGATGGAAGTACCTTGAACTCAACTGTTGAAATTTTAATTATAAACCATCCTAGTCACCACTTGAAGATATTCTAAGTTATTCTGTTAGAGATCCTTAAATGATATGGCCTTCATGTTCCTGAAAATATAATTTAATTTTGACTACCCACTCCGCATTTTGTGTGGATACGATGAAAATAAAATATATTGTTTACATACTGATACAACGCTATTTTAAGAACAAACGTGGATTTCTTGTTGAATTGTATGCATACAAAATAATTTTAAATTACTACCATTTAAAAACAAATAAATTGTTCTATAATTTGCATAAAACTTAAAAGCACATTTATTTATGACATTAATTTAAATATTATATAAAAATGATTAATTTTTTGTTTACATGGGCGCCATTTTGAGACAATCATGGAATGGAGTTCTAATTTAATTGTATGCATACTAGATAATTCTAAATTGCTACCATTTAAAACAAATTCATTTAATATAATTGTCACAAAACCTAGAAGCACATTTATTTATCGCATTAATTTAAATTATATGCATTGTTAAACATGTTTAATGATTAATATTTTACAGAATATTACGAACTGTCTAAAAAGTTAAAGGAATTACCCCTACGAACAATAACTTGTACTTTACGAAAAATTAAATTTTTGCAGTGACTTCCCTTAATAAACAAGGTCCAATAATACTTTTAACAAATTAATATAAAATAATATTTCCCATTTGCAACGTAAATTAAAGACACATCAACTTTGGTTGATAATGTTTAATCCTAGTGCATTTTGAGATACATTGTATAATAGTGCTTTTTTATTTTGAAACATATGTACTTTAAGAAAATGTTTTTTATAAGTGATATGCAAACTAATGTTACTCTTATATATTACACTATCAAGTGTGTTATATAATATTTACTAGTTTTATGACCTTCTAGTGGCCGCTTTCTCAGAAATACTAGTGTATATTTTGAGAAGGAACTGTCTGATTGTTGCCAATGATTAAGACGTGACTGCTCGTGTCATCCTAGGTTCAGCTCCTGTGTTGCCTGCTCTAGCAGCACAGACTGTGTCATGTCGGCTACATGGCATAGTAGTCTTTGGGTACTGTGCTGATACCTCCCATTATGTCATTGTTTGAACGCAACATCAGAGGGGTGGAAGATGCGTGGTCGGACCAAGGTAACACCTGATGTCCTTAGTGCCGAGATTGCAATCGCGCACGGCTGTGTGCTGTTGAATCTGGGCTAGTCTCCACTAGCTAGGCAGCTCTAGCATAGAGCATCAGTCCTAGTGAGGTGGGGATCCTGGGGACAGCAGCCCTTCCATTTACACAATGACATGAATGGTTATCCCCTTAACTTCTGTTCCCTACATTTCCTGTGGAGTGTAAACTACTACTCGCCAGCGTTGGTAAATCCTCAGACCTGTTTGATGACATATGCTCTTATTAGAATTATTGGTGTCTTATTCTTATAATCTATTTCTGAAGCATTATGTAAAGTTAGCCTGAGTAGGCAGACGCACAGAAGCGAGAGTATCCAATAGAGATGTAAATTCTATGATATGGTGTGTGACTGGCCGAGCGAGATGTGTGATCTCCAAATCTTCTCAAACCTCCACAATCCACACAACGCTCCCAAAGCAAGGGAAGTCACATACAGACTCATATACACTACAGCACGACATCCACAAAAGAAAGAGAAGCTCACATATCAGGACAGACAGCCTAGCCAAGTGTTCAATTTGCAGACGAAACATACAAGAAACAGAAGAACACATATTTTACGAATGAAACACAATCATACCAGCAAGAACGGCGTTACAACATACACTAGAAACACACACCACACAGAAGGTAGACATCTACAGATCTGTCATGCTCAACACGCTGCAAAAAAAAAAAAAAAAAAAGACAGCGCAAGAATGCTCCACTAACTCACTAATTCTAAAATCCGAATACAGAAAATTAGTGTGGACCTGCGGAACTGCTGCCTTTTACTTATTCCAAACATTTAGCCCTGATCTATTTTACAGAAATATAATCAGAAATCAATGTCCATCTTTAAAACAATATAATATTTTTGTTAGAATGACTGAACGAATGTGAACGAGAATTATTTTGTAATGTACTGTGATGTATTGATTTTGAAAATGAAATAAAGAATTAAAAAAAAAAATTTACACAAATGAAATGAAAGGTTATCCCCTGACTTCTGTTACCTACATTTCCTGTCGAGTGTGAAAATACACGAGAATGTGCCCCTAAATGACGTAAGCACAGGTATCTACTCCTCGCCAGCGTTGGTATTGGTAAATCCACAGACCTGTTTGATTGTAACAGCAGAGGTGAGAAGTAAGGTGATGTGGGGCACGTGGACACTTCACGGGAAGAATGCGAAGAGGTGAGTTCAGACAGAAAGTGCAAATTCTCGGGACTGATGAGAATGTAAACTTTGAGGTGAGAAGTTGACGTAGGGGAGTTTTTGATTGGTCAGGGAGACAGAGCAGGAGACGACGTAGTGTAATTTGATTGGTTGAGAGATGAGATATAATGCATGTACTAGGCTGGTAGTGGTGAGATTAAGACATAGGAATTCATTCACAAGAAGAAGGTGGCAGACAGTTAGAGGACTGAGAGCTAGTCATGTGGACATACGATTCAGATACATGTGAGATCTGACTAGGAGACACAGATATGACTAAGATTCGCACAAAGGGAAGAGAGAGAGAAGACATAGATCCCAAGTAGACTAGGCGGTAGGCCAATGGCTCGCGGAGCCCAAGAAGTAACTAAGAGTTAGACTATTGAAGAAGTAAGTCTCGGGTTTAATGACGGGACAGTTTCTTTTGCTTAATATAGGGAGAATAGATTAGGATTCAGACTGGAAGGATTCAGTGTTTGGACTGATTGAGTGTGATAGTTGATTTGAGGTACGACGGAGTGAAGAGGTGCCTGCAGTACAGCCGTGTGTGTGAACAGCCGAGCGCAGTGTAAACCGCTGGCTTGTACATATTCTTTTATTGGATCAGTTACATGTCAATAAACTCACTGTTTAGGAGAGGACTTTGTGTATAGTGAATTACCACCATTACTTGTGTTTTACGGGGTGGTGACGAACGAACGATAGTGTCGCGGAGAGCGACTGTTATCAGATTCTGCAGTACAGGTACAATCAGACAACAACGCGAAGTACACCACATGAATAGATCACGAGGGAAACAGATCAAGTTTCCTGTTCATTCATAGTTTGTAGTCTCGGTTCAAGTATAGGTCAGTCAGTCAGTAAACATGTCACGGATCCAGTCAAGCAAGTCCAGTCAGAGGGCCGACAGTTATTGGTTATGGAAGGCCTCTGTGTCACTGCAAACGAATTAAAATCCATAATTGCTCAACCGCCCGTGCCAGTGGATTCATCCGAGTTATTAACTCATCTCCCAAACAAAGAAAGGTAACTGTAGTTCCCATCGTAGCAGTCTCAGCACAAGCCAAAAGACATAAGACTCCCAGACCACTGTGTTACTAGTGACTTGTCTAACTTCTCCCAGACTACTGTGTTGCTAGTGACTTGTCTAACTTCTCCCAGACTACTGTGTTACTAGTGACTTGTCTAACTTCTCCCAGACTACTGTGTTGTTAGCGACTTGTCTAACTTCTCCCAGACTACTGTGTTGTTAGCGACATGTCTAACTTCTCCCAGACTACTGTGTTGTTAGCGACTTGTCTAACTTCTCCCAGACTACTGTGTTGCAGGCGGGAGGAAACTTGATCTTCTCTCTCTTTCCGTCCAAGAGGTGAGCGAGTTCATCATCAGACAGCTCAACTTGAATGTTCGAAGTTCAGTGGATTGACTCCTGACTAACATCTTCTGACGTCTTATCTGTGGATTGACTCCTGGCTGAGATCTTCTGACGTCTTATCTGTGGATTGACTCCTGACTCAGATCTTCTGACGTCTTATCTGTGGATTGACTCCTGACTCAGAACTTCTGACGTCTTATCTGTGGATTGACTCCTGACTAAGATCTTCTGATGTCTTATCTGTGGATTGACTCCTGACTAAGATCTTCTGACGTCTTATCTGTGGATTGACTCCTGACTGAGATCTTCTGATGTCTTATCTGTGGATTGACTCCTGACTAAGATCTTCTGACGTCTTATCTGTGGATTGACTCCTGACTCAGATCTTCTGACGTCTTATCTGTGGATTGACTCCTGACTCAGATCTTCTGACGTCTTATCTGTGGATTGACTCCTGACTTAGATCTTCTGACGTCTTATCTGTGGATTGACTCCTGACTGAGATCTTCTGATGTCTTATCTGTGGATTGACTCCTGACTAAGATCTTCTGACGTCTTATCTGTGGATTGACTCCTGACTGAGATCTTCTGACGTCTTATCTGTGGATTGACTCCTGACTGAGATCTTCTGACGTCTTATCTGTGGATTGACTCCTGACTAAGATCTTCTGACGTCTTATCTATGGATTGACTCCTGACTAAGATCTTCTGACGTCTTATCTGTGGATTGACTCCTGACTTAGATCTTCTGACGTCTTATCTGTGGATTGACTCCTGACTGAGATCTTCTGATGTCTTATCTGTGGATTGACTCCTGACTGAGATCTTCTGACGTCTTATCTGTGGATTGACTCCTGACTAAGATCTTCTGACGTCTTATCTGTGGATTGACTCCTGACTAAGATCTTCTGACGTCTTATCTGTGGATTGACTCCTGACTGAGATCTTCTGATGTCTTATCTGTGGATTGACTCCTGACTAAGATCTTCTGACGTCTTATCTGTGGATTGACTCCTGACTAAGATCTTCTGACGTCTTATCTGTGGATTGACTCCTGACTGACATCTTCTGACGTCTTATCTGTGGATTGACTCCTGACTGACATCTTCTGATGTCTTATCTGTGGATTGACTCCTGACTAAGATCTTCTGACGTCTTATCTGTGGATTGACTCGTGACTAAGATCTTCTGACGTCGTATCTGTCGAGACAGTGCACTGTTGAGCTACTGATGCTGTATTTCCACACCTCTTCTTCGTTCTGTGTATTTTCATGCCCTTCTGTGTTGAGAATTTCCTACCACATCTACATTGGTTTTTCGGCCATAGATCTGGGCTCAAAATCCTTTTGTCGGTTCTGATTGACTCCGTAAAATCGCTGTGTTATTCATCATTCTCCCCTCCCCCTTTTCGGTGAATCTTGGGGTCATTTATTAGGTGTCGTTTCTGTAGCTAGTAGGTTATCAGCTGGCGGGGTGCCGGCCCGGTCAGCCGTTGGTCCTGGTCTTTCCCAGTGTCATCTCTTTTCAGATGTCCGTCGGTCTTTGTCCCGACTGTCAATGGACTAACCATATATCAGTAGTAGGAAACTCTTTGTACAGAGCTTCGTAGCAGGAGACAATCTGATCATCAGAAACAAACCCTCCGTCGAGCAAGTGTTTCGGCCTTTTAGCTTCTTGACACTTTAAGGTGGGGAGGGATGGAGGTGGGCCCGCCTGGGTCATGATTCCCAGGCGTCGACCTCCTGCTGCATTGCCTCTGAGACTTACACAGTATGTTCGGCACAAAATAACTACACTCAATACAAAAAACACTAGAAAATAGTTTAACTAAGGCTTACACAGTACGTTCGGCACAAAATAACTACACTTAATACACAAAGCACTCGAAAATCGTTTACCTTACCTGTCTTGGCTTATCCTATCAAATTGCTGTGCTTTCCAGTCGAAATAACGTCCCAAAATACGATCCCAAAATAATGAGTTCACACAAATCTTTCTTTCTTCTTTTATCTAACTGTTGCTGCCTTGACGAGTGGCAGGAGATAATAATGCATCATATAATCTGGTTTCAGTAGATGTTGTATTGCTTGTTCTTTTGATCTCTTTCCTTTTAGATGTAGCGTTGCTTTTGAACGAATTGGACGTTGTTGAGATAGGAAAATGTTGGTTGTTCCACATGTCTTTATTCTGACTATTTCTTCCTTTGCATGTTGTTTGATCGGGTTCCATTTTTATTAAATGTATCAACAATTCCATTTTTTAAATGTTTGCGTGTGTGTGTGAGAGAGTTTCAGGTGCTGGTAAATTTCGCTGTTCTAACATTTTCACATTGAGTCTTCGAATGTTCTTTGTGTTGTTTGTTATCTTTTTGTTTCAAAACATCTTATTTCACAGGTCTGTCTTCTCTGTCCGCTCTATGACCATTTTTGGCATTGGTAGCCTTAAACTAGCGGAGGAGAGTATGACCATGAAGATCATGTCAGTAACTAAAGCTAATCCATGGCTCAAAATATAACCTTTTGCTCATGTGTGTTTTCTGAGTGATTCGAAAAGCATGATCAGGTAGATCAAAAGGGGTTCAAAGACTGGTTGGTGTGTCACGAAAGAAATCAGGACTGACAGGTGAATGTTTCAACTTTGTCCCTGGATACTCGGGGAGGGGGGGGGGGAGAAGAAAATGTATGAGCTGACAGCCTGGCTGGAATGGCTGCCGTGGTTGGCGGACGTGGAATGGGCTTCGCTGACACATGGATGCACTGAGGAAGGTATGGCGAGATGTTTCAGTCAATGATCATGAATCTATAACCATGTCCAAACTGCATGAACATGAGGTCAAAACTGGAGTCGCTTGAAAGGAGCGCTATCTGGGAAGACATGGAGGAGAAGAATAAATCAGCAGAGAAATGGAGTCATCAGTCTCCACACAGTGAGGGACATCATGGAGAGGTGGTCTAAGAACTTATGGTCGTGTCCAATGTGAGGATGATCCGTGGACTAAACTGAACTAACCTAGAATCCACACCTGGCCAGCTCGTCATAGTCACCAGCTCGTCATAGTCACCAGCGAGAGAAGAAACACCATCACCATCCTGGGTAGAGAGAACAAATAAATGCACAAGATGAGAACCAAGCACGTTATTTAGTTATTGAGTAATTAGCGGGTCATCATCATTGCACTCCGAACATGTCCATAGATGCTCAGATCCCCTCCTCAGTGTCCATCGACTGACGACTCCAGTTCTGTGTTGGTTAATTAGTATTCATACACACCCACTAAAGGTAAAGTACGAGACTTGAACCGGCGTCTTAGCACGCGAGTTTCCACCCATTTGTGCTCGGCCGCCTATCCAGAAATATTCGGAGATTTCTGTATAGTGTCACCTCAAGCATCTAAACTCAGATGCGAGGCAACATTCCTCACCCAGGGTAAAACCTTGGTACCCATTTCTGCCAACGGCTGGGTCGACCGTAAGGGTTTTTTTCCAACCACTAGTACAACTCACACTGCTCCACTCGATTCATTGGTTGACCTTCAACAGTAGTGAAGCAAGTCAACCTGTCCACTCGATTCATTGGTTGACCGTCTTCAACAGTAGTGAAGCTAGCCAACCTGTCCACTCGATTCATTGGTTGACCTTCAACAGTAGTGAAGCTAGCCAACCTGTCCACTCGATTCATTGGTTGACATTCAACAGTAGTGAAGCTAGCCAACCTGTCCACTCGATTCATTGGTTGACCTTCAACAGTAGTGAAGCTAGCCAACCTGTCCACTCGATTCATTGGTTGCCCGTCTTCAACAGTAGTGAAGCTAGCCAACCTGTCCGCTCGATTCATTGGTTGACCTTCAACAGTAGTGATGCTAGCCAACCTGTCCGCTCTTTTATTTCCCCGTGCTTCCGCATGTTCTGGGATGTAAATAAAAGCGACCTTAGGTATTTTTTTCCTTCTGCAATGACTGTATCCATTGCATACGTACAGATCCCGTCTCCACGTTTCTTATGCTCATCGAAGCACTTACTATACAGGCGTGGGTGTAATTTTGTGACTGTAACCAGATGAATGCCTTGGTCACTGCCATCGTCATGTTACTCGTGATCATAACGTACGCACCACAGTCTTCCTTGACTATATTGCCTGCCGAGCGTGCTGTAAATGCCCATGCACTCCTTTGGTGTCGTATTACAGATCCGTCTGTACAGATGACTGCATCTTTATCATCGGTGTGATCTCAGATAAGACTGTTGACCTCCGAAATGACCACGACTGAGTCCTGTTTCCTATATTTCCTGTCGAGTGTGACAATACAGGAGAATGTTCCCCTGAAAGACGTAGACACCGGTCTCCACTCCTCGCCAGCGTTGATATCGGTAAGCCTTCTAATGAGGAAATGGTGCACCGCCAGTTTGAGGGGCATATGGATGAGGTATTCAAATGGTACCCTGTTGTATGCATCATCCAGATCTATATAAGCAGCACATGTCTCCTCTCGTATGCGGAAGCCTTCGAACACGTCATAGGCGAAGACTGCCGCATTGAGCCATGTCTCTTTGGTATATCTATAACCACCGAGTATGGGTGGGAACGCGCTTTTCTGTTCAAGGTGATTGGTGAGGATACGGGCAACTATTTTCTCAAGCAGCTTGCACGCAGTGTTTTGCATCGTGATGATTCTGTAGACACTGATCGGAGAATGGTCCTTGTTTGGCTTCAGTAGCGGTAGTAAGTAGCTGTGTAGCCACTACCCCTTAATCTGGCCACTCTGAATGCTGGCACTAAACTCTATGACCAGTTTTTGCAAGTCGTCGCCGGTTAAATCGCCTATGTCATCGTACCGAACACGACCTGGACCAGGAGCACTGTTGTGTAACTTTTTAAGTGTTGTGCGAATGGTATCGTTTGTGATTGTGAGATTTTCTCCCAGCACTAAATCCTCACACAATCCTGAAAGCGATCCCCTTATCCTCAATCTTACAGCCTCATTTCTTTGGTCAGTCTGCTCTATGTAGCGGGCAAGCAGTGTCTTCTCTTTGCTCTTATAGCAAAATGTTACATCTTCTCAATATTCCTGTATCGTGCAGAAACATGGACATTAGACCACAAACAGAACAGAAAATGGAAGCCTTTGAAATGTGGATTTATAGAAGAATAGGTAGAATTGGATGGAAAGAAAAGAAGAAAAACGATGAAGTTTTAAAACAGCTAAAAATGAAAAAAGAACTACTAAACACAATTAGAGCAAGACAAATGAAATTTTTTGGTCATGTTAAAAGACACAACAGTCTAATAAAAGTAATATTAGAAGGGAAAATACAAGGTTAAAGAGGCAGAGGCAGACCAAGACTAACATGGACGAGTAACATCAAAAGATGGACAAGTCAGCTTATGGCAATCTGCAGCATCAAAGCAAGAGACAGAGCGGAATGGGGCTCCATGGTAGCCAACCTTCGATGCGGAGACGGCACTCGATGATGATGACAACGGACTAGTGAAAATACACCGCCATCTTGGACGCACCAAAAAGCGCGTTTCAGAAAAACCAAGCACATTTCTGAACCAAGAATTGTTGAAATGATTGTTTTAAAATAACATGTACATATTAATAGTCAGTTTTTATTATCTGAATAATCTACTTACTATACAAACGGCTGATCTTATATGTCTATTAATGTTAGGGGACTCAGGTCCAAAGTGAACAAAATCACCCTATTGTCTCCATACTGTATGTTTAATATTGAAGTCCTATCACCTTTACTGACTCCACTTACTGACTCCAAATTATTTATTGTGCGCTTCAACTTGTATTTCTTTCTTACTTGTCTATATGCGGATTCTTTACTCACACTTACTTCGATTCCAGTGTCAACTACTTTTCTAAACGTATGTCTATCTATCTTAACAATACACGAACTTGGGTCTCCCTTCATATGTTTACTGTCAGGCCAATCATAATTTCTCTCTCTCTTTGGGGTCTGAGTCCAAGCGCGAGGTGTTAGTTTCCCTGTTTGAATCTATGACTCACCTCACTTCTATTATATGGTGATCTTTGATCTCTTAGATTGTTTGAATCTATGACTCACTTCACTTCTATTATATGGTGATCTTTGATCTCTTAGATTGTTTGAATCTATGACTCACTTCACTTCTATTATATGGTGATCTATGATCTCTTAGTTTGTTTGAATCTATGACTCACCTCACTTCTATTATATGGTGATCTTTGATCTCTTAGATTGTTTGAATCTATGACTCACTTCACTTCTATTATATGGTGATCTTTGATCTCTTAGTTTGTTTGAATCTATGACTCACTTCACTTCTATTATATGGTGATCTATGATCTCTTAGTTTGTTTGAATCTATGACTCACCTCACTTCTATTATATGGTGATCTATGATCTCTTAGTTTGTTTGAATCTATGACTCACCTCACTTCTATTATATGGTGATCTTTGATCTCTTAGTTTGTTTGCACTATATTCTTGTCTACAATTTCGAGCAATATGACCAAGTTTACCGCAATTAAAACATCTCTTGTTTTCTACGAATCCTTCTATTCTTTGTTGTGGTCTTCTAACTCCTCTTCTACCCCAACTGTGTCTAGCATGATCTATTTTTATTGGAATGTATACTACTCTATCCCATCTATTCTGAACATGTCTGTCTTAATCTATCCTTATTGGTGGGTGACTCAATTCTCTTGTTGGACATATGTTCCTGTTTTCCTCATGTCTGTCTTAATCTATCCTCATTGGTGGGTGACTCAATTCTCTTGTTGGACATATATTCCTGTTTTCCACATGTCTTGTGCACCTTGGAATGTTTGGGTTTGATTCAATCGCACATCTTTTCAAATGGTTTTCTTCTTTAATTGGTAAATCCAATGTTTTATTGATTGTCTTCAGCTCCTTTCTAAGCAAATACAATCTTAACCTCCTGTTGTTTAACTCTTCAATAAAAACAGTTATCTACATCTGGATATCCTCATTCCTTTCACCTGACACCACGTAAATGCTCTTTCCGCTAAACTAATCAATCTGTCTCCATATGTACATACAGCTTCCCATTATTTTTGCTTTATCTTGTGCAAATTACAAATAAATCTTGTGGACTCCTTTCTTGTGCATACCTCAAGGTTAATATTTGTTTTGCACTCTCCCTCGTTTTCCTCAGGTACTGATTCTAACCTTATGAACGTAGACACTTCATCTGAACAGGTCTGAAATGCTATATTCCTTTGTTCTTTATTTTTCGTTCAATGAGCTAATCTTTTCTATATTTTCTATCCACTCTCTAAATTTCGATGATTCTCCTTTGAACTTGGCAATACTATTGCTAATATTTGGATGGTTCATTGCTAGCCTCAATTCATCTACTGTTTCAGTTGCTAGTTTCATTGCTTTTGTGCCAGGATCAAAGGTTGTTGCCATGTTCTATTATGTTATCGTTAGCACTAATATAATTTCTCACTTCGATCGATTGACACGGCTGTAAGAAACGTTTTCTATCATCTGCTAATATCTAACTGCTGATTCTATATGTGCAAGAATTTGTTCCATTTCATTTTCAGATTATTATGCAGTTAAGATTTACTTTTTATACCCAGTCGACATTTACATGGAACAATTGACAATTTAATATAATTGAACAACATATATTCAATTCATAATACAAACGTCTTGATTCGTCGCTCTGGAAGGTAAACAAAGTTTATATTACCTGCTGTGGACAAATTTTAATTTATGTTTTTGTAACTTGAAAATATATTTCAATTAAATGCTATTTTATAACGCTTGTATTCTACTCAATAATAATTCAGTCATTTCCATTTCAACAATCAATTTAAACTGACAATCAATCAATTCCTAAATATAATTAACTAAGTAATTCACACCTGGTGATCCTTGGAAAATTAAAGTACACACGCGATGTTTATGTTTCTCACGCCAGAAGTAGGTTACACTCACACGGTCA
This sequence comes from Megaustenia siamemsis, assembly GCA_032433765.1. Lineage (NCBI taxonomy): Eukaryota > Metazoa > Mollusca > Gastropoda > Stylommatophora > Ariophantidae > Megaustenia > Megaustenia siamemsis. The sequence goes on from JAVIAB010000025.1 coordinate 10,626,887, forward strand.
CGTGATTGCACGGCTGTCTCTCCAGACACAACCTTTTAAGTTGGACGATCTCACAATGTCACACTGTTCCCTAGTTAACCTGGAGTTCTCGTACGCTAATTGATGATATAATAACTATCTATTGACCTTTCGAGCCGTAACCGGCCCATAGGGCGTAGACCAAGATACACCTTCTCCAATATGAATTTTTGTTCTAGCAGTTTTCTTTTAAAGATATTTTATCAAATCTCGCCATCTGTCTCTGTTCTGTGCAAGCAGTTCTATCTCATTGAGGGAGCCGATTCCTGCTGCTCTTGCCTCTCTCATCAATGTTCTTCTCAGTGTCTCCCTGGGTCTTCCTCTTTTTCTTTTACCTGTTGTTTCCCATATGAGGGCTTGCTTTGCTATTCGATTATTATCTCTTCTCATCACATGTCCAACGTATGACCATCGTCTTTTCTTTATTACTGAAGATATTAGTGGTTGATTGGCGATTTCTCTAATTTCCTCGTTTGTTTTGAATTCGTTCCATTCTATACCAAGTATTTTCCTTAGACATTTATTTTCGAATGCGTTCAACTTTGTTTCTATATCTCTTGTTGTTTTCCAGCTTTCACACGCATACGTAAGGGTTGATAGTACATTTGATTTGAATAGCCTAAGTTTTGTGTTTGTGCTAATGAGTTTTGATTTCCACAACTTTTCAAGGCTTCTGAAAGACATTGCTGCTTTAGCCAGTCTGATTCTAATTTCTTTGCTCGTATCCCCTTCTCGATCAATGTGACTTCCAAGATAGATAAAGTGATCGATCTCTTCTACTGGTTTGTTTTCCATGTATATTTTGTCACTTGTTGGAATTAAGCTTTTCATGACTTTAGTCTTTTCATGATTGACCTCAAGCCCAATTTTGCTGGCTATTGATGATAGTTCATTTGTGTTTTCCTGCATCGTTTTTATCTGACTGCTGATGAGAACTATGTCATATAATAACTGGAGCATGCTTTGTCTTGAGCTTTCATGATAACTTGCTATTTGGAGTTCTTGATCAGTTAACTTGAATATATATCTAACTTGCTTATTCCTTGCTTTTTGATTTACTTCGTAAGTTAGGTACAATATCAACCAACCTTTATACTGTTAATATCATTTCCTATTTTCTGGATATACTTTGACAACACTGTTTAAATATTTGTTATAGCTAGCTTGATAAGTAACTACTGAAGCGGCGATTTTTGTCAGTTCATTCACTTGGCTCGTCGACTGGCCCCATCAATATACTCATCAAGTTTGAGTAGGTCATTTTATGAGCTTCTGGTCCGCTGATATCCGCTACTACAGTCCCTTTTCTGTGGATCTCTCCACATTCTAGCTCGGCATCGTCGATGTCGAAAACAGGAATGTCTATCTCTGTTTACCGGGATTTATCGTGAGAATTCAGCCGAAGTCACAGTCACGTGGTTGATATTTTTGTCGCATCGTGTCACTTATGGGTTTCTGTAAAACAGTTGTCTAGTTGATCCCTGACACAAACATTAACTAGAACATTATAGTATTGAAAACACTTACTTGGCTCCTTTACTCAAGACCTTGGTAGGCATTTTGTGTATAAGAAACAATGTTTGTCCAAAATCTTCGAGGGAACTTATCTGCTCTAGTCTGTCTATGCTGAATCTGCTTCTGTGTGTCCAACTATTCTTCTGTGTGTCCAACTATTCTTCTATCCCTAGTTTAAATGTCCCCCAGTATAATTATCACAAGGTCCTTTGCGCATCCAATCAAACTTCGTGACGCTGAACTCTGTCTCCAGTTTACAAACACGTCGCTGCCCTCTTTCTCACTTTCAAAACTTCCAGATAACAGTATTTTGAACTTTCGACCTTCCATACACTCACGGACTTTTGAGTCCGTGACATATTTTCTAGCGACTTAATTCTCTCGTCACACACTGCTATATCCCCACAATTCACACGCACACATGCTCCCCAATCACTAGACTATTACAATGGACAATAACGTGAGTGTATGTGGAGAATGTGGGTAGGGCTTAGTGACAGACAAAAACTTAGAGTATATGTGGAGAATGTGGGTAGGGCTTAGTGATAGACAATAACTTAGAGTATATGTGGAGAATGTAGGTAGGACTTGATGATAGACAATAACTTAGAGTATATGTGGAGAATGTAGGTAGGACTTAGTGACAGACAATAACTTAGAGTATATGTCGAGAATGTGGGTAGGACTTGATGATAGACAATAACTTAGAGTATATGTTGAGATGTGGGTAGGGTTTAGTCTATCTATCTATCTATCTATTGACCTTTCGAGCCGTAACCGGCCCATAGGGCGTAGACCAAGATACACCTTCTCCAATATGAATTTTTGTTCTAGCAGTTTTCTTTCAAAGATATTTTATCAAATCTCGCCATCTGTCTCTGTTCTGTGCAAGGAGTTCTATCTCATTGAGGGAGCCGATTCCTGCTGCTCTTGCCTCTCTCATCAATGTTCTTTTCAGTGTCTCCCTGGGTCTTCCTCTTTTTCTTTTACCTGTTGTTTCCCATATGAGGGCTTGCTTTGCTATTCGATTATTATCTCTTCTCATCACATGTCCAACGTATGACCATCGTCTTTTCTTTATTACTGAAGATATTAGTGGTTGATTGGCGATTTCTCTAATTTCCTCGTTTGTTTTGAATTCGTTCCATTCTATACCAAGTATTTTCCTTAGACATTTATTTTCGAATGCGTTCAACTTTGTTTCTATATCTCTTGTTTTTTTTCCAGCTTTCACACGCATACGTAAGGGTTGATAGTACATTTGATTTGAATAGCCTAAGTTTTGTGTTTGTGCTAATGAGTTTTGATTTCCACAACTTTTCAAGGCTTCTGAAAGACATTGCTGCTTTAGCCAGTCTGATTCTAATTTCTTTGCTCGTATCCCCTTCTCGATCAATGTGACTTCCAAGATAGATAAAGTGATCGATCTCTTCTACTGGTTTGTTTTCCATGTATATTTTGTCACTTGTTGGAATTAAACTTTTCATGACAAAATGGTCTTTTCATGATTGACCTCAAGCCCAATTTTGCTGGCTATTGATGATAGTTCATTTGTGTTTTCCTGCATCGTTTTTATCTGACTGCTGATGAGAACTATGTCATCAGCAAAGTCGAGGTCCTCCAAATGGTCTCCTTGTATCCATTCGATGCCTTTATTGCCAGTGCAGCATTTCTTCATTATGAAGTCCATAACGGGTGTCCGGTTAGCGCAATCGATAGGCGGTTGGCTTACCACGGCAACAGCCGGGGTTCGTACCCTGGCGAGGACACCTGGGTTTTACTAATTCCTAAAAATTAGTACCTCTGAAGTCGGAGTAAATCTGCCTGCATGGCGAGGGGCATCTGTAATGGGATAAAAACAGACTTTACACGCAAAATTCAGTCCCACAAATTGAGTGGGACTTCGTCAGAGGTCAAAGCTGACGAAAGCGAACGAACGAACGAACGAAGTCCATAACAATTTCAAATAACAAGGACGATAAAATACATCCTTGTTTAACCCCAGTTTCTATTGGGAAACATTCGCTCAGTCCTTCCTCTGTTCGAACTGCACATGTGTAACCACCATACATGTCTTTGATAATATTTATGATTTTTTATGGTAAGCCATATTGCTTCAGAATTTTCCACAAAGAATCTCTATGAATACTATCAAATGCTTTTTTGAAGTCGATGAAGTTAAGTACAAAAGGTTTTTGCTTTTCAATGTGTTCCTCCAATATAAGTCGTAGAGTGAAAATGTGGTCAAGACAGCTTCTCCCTTTTCTAAACCCAGCCTGTTCTTCACGCATTACTGTATCTATTGAATCCTTTATTCTATTTAGGATGATTTTACAGAATAACTTTGAGGCAATTGACAAAAGTGTCACGCCTCTCCAGTTGTTAAAATCTCTAAGATTGCCCTTTTTGGGGATCTTTACAATGATTCCTTTTTTCCATTTATGAGGCGTCTTCTCTGTTTTCCAAATGATGTTGAACATTTTTTGGAGATGTATTAAATTATGGCTATCAATTGCCTTGAGGATCTCAGCTGTTAACTTATCCTCTCCAGCAGCCTTGTTATTGGTCATTAGCTTTAAGGTGGTTTCTATTTCACTCAAGGTGAAGTCATCTAAATTTACATCTAATTCTGCTGCTGGTGTTTCAGCTTCAAAATCTATTAAACTGTGAGGTAGTGGACGGTTAAGAATTTCTTTGAAGTGTTCCGCCCAACGGGCTTTTATGTCTGCGCTTGTTGTTAGCATTAATCCAGATTTGTCTAGAATTGGTGTTCCACTGGATGTATAGGTGTTTGTCAGCATCTTTTGTACAGTATAGAGAGTTATGCTGTCTCCTGTAATTGCAGCTGTCTCTGCTTTCTCTGCCAAGTTGTCTATATAAGCTCGTGTATCTCTTCTTGCCGAACTTTTCACTTTGTTGTCTAATTCTTTGTATGTTGCTTTTGCCAGAACCTTTCCAAGATCTGTCTTTACATTAGTCATGGCTCTCTTCGCTTCTCTTCTTTCTTTGATGTATTTCCACGTGGTGTCTGAGATCCAAGCTCGTTTTTCCATTTTCTTCAGTCCAGCACTTGCTTCTGCTGCTGTCATTAGTATTTTGCTCTGTGAGTCCCACATTTCATTGATATCTAAGTCTATTTCACCAAGTGCTGAATAACAATTACTTAGCTCTATGTTAAACTTTTCCTTTATGGCTTCATCTTTCAGTTTATGACTATCAATTTTATGTGTAATTGACCTCTTCTGTTGGTTTCTAAATTTTAATCTTATTTTCCCAATGCACAGGTTGTGGTCACTATTAACATCAGCACCTCTGTATGCTCTTACATCTATTAATGATGATCTGAATTGTTGTTTAATACATAGGTGGTCAATTTGATTTGAGGTTCTATCATCAGGAGATATCCATGTTGTTTTGTGAATATTTTTGTGTGGAAATAATGTCCCACCTATAACTAAATTTTCTATTAAACATAATTCTATTAATCTTTCTCCATTCTGACTTGTTGTATTACAGCCTTCTCTCCCCATCACATGTTCCACTCCTGCGTTATCTTGTCCTACTTTGGCGTTGAAGTCTCCCATTACAATTAAAATATCGTGTTTTGGTATTTTGTTTATAAGTTGTTGCAGTTGGTTATAAAAATCATCCTTAACTTCATCATCAGCTTCGTTAGTAGGCGCATAACATTGAATAATTGAAAGTCTTCCATGTTTTGTTTTGTAGCGTGTTCGTATCAGACGGCTGTTTACCGGTTCCCATTCTAATAAACTTCTTAAATGGAAAAGAACTCCACTAGAAACAATTGGGCCCGAGAGTGGGATGAACCCATCCCATCTAAGATCTCCATAGCAAGGCATTTATTGACACTGACACGGGAGATGACTTGGCACACAAGAAGTAATTTTTCTTTTCTTCTCAAATTTACTGTCTCTCTATTTGAAAAATGCTTAGAAACTTTAATCAATTAAATATCAGCGAAGAAAAATAATATTTCTGTGAGGAATGTATATTTGCTTGCTTGCGTTCACCTGATGACTGAAGTATTCTAGAGTATTCTAGTAGACTAGAGAATTCCTCTTCATCATCCGCCCTTAAAAGGACGTTAAGTGGGTGTGTGTGTTGTGTTGTGCTTTGCAGTATAACTGTGATATTTCCGTCTTTCCCAACACATCCGACTTCAACATGACATTTTTGAGTACCGGGTTGTCTTCCCTTTTCGATCACTACTCGATTGGCCAGACTAGACAGGTTAGTCTGTTACTAGAGGCACCGCGGAGAGGTGGAGCAGGGTCTGGATGGTTTTGGTTCACCGATCCTGACGCAAGCCAGCAGCTGTGGGTCACTGACAACTTCCAGCTGTGGTGCTGTGAGGTGCGCCTTCGCCTCCCAATGTATATTTAAATACTGCATTATGTTTACAGGCACGGTTCGGTCTAAAACATCAAACTTAAATGCAAGAAAATGTTCTACCGTTCAATTGTTGATGAAAATATTAATATATTCATATCTGCTTTAGAAATTAACAGTTATCTTTGGTTATGGAAGGCCCCGGTATCACTGCAAACGAATTAAAATTCATAGTTACTCAACCGCCCGTGCCAGTTGAATCATCCGAATTACTAACTCATCTCCCAAACATAGAAAGGTAACTGTAGTCCACATTATAGCAATCTCAGCACACGCCAAAAGACATAAGGCGAAACCGCACAAAAAGTTATCATCTTTTATTAAAAGGGAAGCAACTCTTATAAGATTAAGAATTACACAATTTTGTATATGATTATCTAATGCAGATTATATTTTAATTACTATACTTTGGCATACTACTTTTAAAAAAAATTATTCCTTCACAAAATATATCTATCTATCTATCGTCCTTTCGAGCCGAAGACAGGGCAGAATCACAATCTTAAAAACAGAAACCTTGCGTGCCAAAATGTCACATATTGCAGAGATCACTGCTTCCCAAATCTATGGCTCTGTTTCCATAACAATACTTTTTACAATGACAGCTTGTCAAGCCATCGATCAACCTCCTTAGTCGCCACTTACGACATGCCTGGAAGGTCACAGTGTCACTATTCTTTACTCCCTCATAATGAGGCACCGGTAACACACGGGACTTACAAAATATATACACCACCCATAAAAGCTATGTTAGAAATGACTATCTCTAACCTATCAACCTAAAATAAATGTATCTATCTTTAATTTGTGGTTTCAAATATCAAGTTAGTATTAACTTATTTCCTAAATTGAAGGTTATCTTCCTTTATCTATCTTCACTTCCACCGATAGAAGGCAAGAACAACGCTCTCTATGTAAAACTTCATACTACAAGCTTTATTAACTTTTTAGAACGTGATTTATACTAGTATTAGTATTTATACTAATCGAAAAATACACAGAAGTAAACAAACCAATATATGCCTGCTTCATAGACTACACCAAAGCTTTTGATAGAGTACACCACAAACAACTTATAGAATGCCTAAAAGAGATACATCTAGATGACATGGATATACGACTAATATGCGATCCATACTGGGAGCAAACAGCAATAATAAAATATAACAAAGAGTTCTCTACACCCATTGATATAAAAAGAGGAGTAAGACAAGGATGCATCCTATCACCAAGCTTGTTCAATCTATACACTGAGCAAATCTTTAAAAACATCATAGAGATGCCAGGCCTACAAATTAATGGAAAGACAATCAATAACCTAAGATATGCTGACGATACTGTACTATCTATCTATCTATTGACCTTTCGAGCCGTAACCGGCCCATAGGGCGTAGACCAAGATACACCTTCTCCTATATGAATTTTTGTTCTAGCAGTTTTCTTTTAAAGATATTTTATCAAATCTCGCCATCTGTCTCTGTTCTGTGCAAGCAGTTCTATCTCATTGAGGGAGCCAATTCCTGCTGCTCTTGCCTCTCTCATCAATGTTCTTCTCAGTGTCTCCCTGGGTCTTCCTCTTTTTCTTTTACCTGTTGTTTCCCATATGAGGGCTTGCTTTGCTATTCGATTATTATCTCTTCTCATCACATGTCCATACTGTACTACTAGCAGAAAATCCTAAAGACCTACAACAATTACTTAATGAAATAAACACGACAAGCAAAAAATATGGACTAGATATGAATATCAAAAAGACTAAAACTATGATCATAAACAAAGAAAATACTCAAAACCCACAAGTGAATATCAAAATTGAAGGAATAGACCTGGAGACAGTTCAGAACTATAACTACCTTGGACATACTATAACCAGTGATGGAAAATGTACAACTGAAATAAACAAAAGAATAGGAATGGCAAAAAGTAATTTTAATGTCATGAAGGACATACTAACATCAAAACAAATAACACCAGAGCTAAAACTAAGAATAGCAAAATGTTACATCTTCTCAATATTTCTATATGGTGCCGAAACATGGACATTAGACAAGAAAACAGAACAGAGAATTGAAGCCTTTGAAATGTGGATATATAGAAGAATAGGTAGAATTGGATGGAAGGAAAAGAAAACAAACGATGAGGTCTTAAAGCGACTTAAAATGGAAAGAGAACTTCTGAACACAATTAGAACAAGACAAATGCGATTCTTGGGCCATGTTAAAAGACACAACAGCCTACTGAAAGTGATCCTGGAGGGGAAAATACAAGGTAAAAGAGGCAGAGGCAGACCAAGATTAACATGGACGAGTAACATCAAAAGATGGACAAATCAACCGATGACAACCTGCACCATCAAAGCAAGAGATAGAGCAGAATGGCGCTCCATGGTAGCCAACCTTCGCTGCGGAGACGGCACTCAATGATGATGATGAGAACGTGATTCTGTTTTACCATCTTTTTTTACATTTACTGTCTCTCTGTTTGAATGTCTGACCAGTAATTTATCTCTCTTTTCATACTAGGAATTTAAACTGCTTTTATTTTCATATTAGGATTGTATATGGTTCTTTCTTTAGACTAAGATTTTATGCTGCGTGTATTTTCATATTAGGATTTAAAATGTTTCTTTATTTAATACTTGCATTTTTAACTGCATCTCTTCTCATACTAGTATTTTAAACTGTCTCTCTGGTCATTCTAAGATTTTTAAATCATATCATTTTAAACTTCATCTCTTATAATCATATCATTGTAAACTTCATCTCTTATAATCATATCATTTTAAACTTCATCTCTTATAATCATAACATTGTAAGCTTCATCTCTTATAATCATATAATTTTAAACATCATCTCTTATAATCATATCATTTTAAACTTCATCTCTTATAATCATATAATTTTAAACATCATCTCTTATAATCATATCATTTTAAACTTCATCTCTTATAATCAAATCATTGTAAACTTCATCTCTTATAATCATATCATTTTAAACTTCATCTCTTATAATAATATCATGTTAAACTTCATCTCTTATAATCATAGCATTGTAAACTCTGTCTTTGAACGCCAGGATTATTTTGTGTAATTGCTTCTCTTTCTTTCTCTCTCTCTCTCTTAAATTGTGATTTTAAACTGCCTCTCTCTTTCTCTCTCTCTGTGTCCCAGTGACATGAATTTATGTAATTGTCTATCTCCAAACCCCTCTATTTTCTACCCCAATTTTGAATTTTCAACTACATAGTATTTTCCCACGTGCTATTGATAACTTTCTCTGTCTCTCTCTCTCTCTCTCTCTAACATTTCTTCCTGTTACAATATTTTCAAGTTATCTCTTCTCGACTCTACAATGAAGTGGCCAGACGGCATAGCTTTTGTAAATTAACTACTTTTGCTCCTCTAATCTATACAAATGCTTAGAAACTTTAATCAGTTAATTATCAACTTAGAAAAATAATATTTCTGTCAGGAATGTATATTTAAATATTGCATTATACTGACAGGCACGGCTTGTTCTAAAATATCAAACTTAAATGCAAGAAAATGTTCTATCGTTGAATTGTTCATGAAAATATTAATATATTCATATCTGCTTTAGAAATTAACTTGTTTTTTTTTTATTCTTTATTTCATTTTGAAAATCGATACATGAAATTACATTGGAAAATCTTTCGTTCACATTCGTTCATTCATTCTAACAAATTAAATTATGTTGTTTTATATATGGATGTTCTTAAATGTTATGTAGAGCCTGTCTTAACACATGGATGCGAATCATGGACAATAGGACAACAGACAAGAAAATCACTGAGGCTGAAGAAATGTGGTTTTACAGAAGAATGTTGAGAGTACCATGGACAGCTAAGAAGAGTAATGAAAGCGTTCTGAAAGAGGTCAAAGCTAAAAGAGAACTAATTTCCAATATTAGGAAGAAACAATCATCATTATTTGGCCATGCTATGAGAAGAGAACAACTGGAATATATTGTAACAACTGAAAAAAATGAGGGACGAAGAGATAGAGGGAAGCAAATAGAAAAAATAACAGACAGCTTAAGAGAATGGCTTGGCAGAAGGTCAACAACAGAAATGATAAATAGCTGCCGAGATCGAAAATTGTGGAGAGACATGATCACCTACGCCAGTAGGCACGGTACTTGATGATGATGATGATGATATGGACATTGATTTCTGATGATATATCTGTAGAAATAGATCAGGGCTAAATGTTGGGAATCGGTAAATGGAAAAATGGATTAACACACACAATTCAGTTCCTAGTCTCGACAGAGTGGCAGGAGAAAGTAATGCATCACATAATCTGGTTTCAATAGATGTTGTATTGTTTGTTATTTTGTTCACTTTCCATTTATATGTAGTGTCGTTCTACGGCGTATTTGGATGTTGTTAAGATAGAAAAATGTTGGTTGTTCCACATGTCTTGATTCCGACTGTCTCTTCCTGTACTTGTTGTTTGATCTGGTTCAATTTTTATTAAGTGAGTCAACCATTTCATTCATTTTTTTTTTATCCCCACGGAAAAACACAAAGGAAGACCGAATTGAATGGCAGAAAACACAAAGGAAGACCGAATTGAATGGCAGAAAACACAATGGCTTTACATATTTTTTTTTTTTTGGACAGAGTTTAATATACATAAACCCTAAAAAGCCAACATATATATATATATATATATAAACCTATGTAAGAAATAATAATTATTCTTTTGCATATTACCTATTGTCATAAAAAAATAGATTTATTGTTTTCTGCATTCACAACACCATACTATAGTACTATTGAACATTTTATAAATTACACTTTTTTTCCCCTTTTGTAAAGAATTGTTAATTACATCCTCCTTATGGTGGGGCGGTATAATTTTAAAATATACATTTATTTATTAGTCTCCCTTGACCATTTAACCAAATATTTCACAGCCTAAATTTTTTTTTACCGATGATCTCCCTTTACCATATGTTTGCATCATTAACATTGACATTCCGACAACAATTGTTGATAAAGTTCCTATCGGCTATTGTGGTATTTATTTTAAATCTTGCCACTAACCACAGTACAAGTGACATTCTGTGCTAGAATTGTAATAAATTCTAATTGTAACGCATTCTATTGTCACTGATGTTAAACGAGCCGTGCTATGGTAGCCCGCGCTTTCACACCTTCTCAACTGTCCATCTCGACGGTCACCATGTCTGTGACCCGGTTTACTATCAGGTACAGGAGACAAATAATAATAAATAAATATGATTAAATAGGGAAACTTCCGAGGCGATAATAGGAAATATGATCGATTATTCTGGATAGTGTCACTTCAAGCATCGAAACTCATGATGGTGCAAGGTGGCATTCTTCACCTCCCCAGAGTACTACCTTGGTACCCATTTCTGTCAGCAATTCAGATCTTCTATTATTCCCTACTATCAGGTACACGCTGTATCCCAAATGTTCTTCGCTTGTAAACCTGACCGTACTGATTGGTTTCTTGATTCTCCGATTTGTATGTGGCCGCGACAACTTCTCCTCCGCTCAGCGCCATGACGTATGAAACGAATGCTGGAATAAGAAATGGCACACTGAAGACTTGTTACTGATCAGACGAACTGTGAATAAACTCAGTTCTATTTTATGAGTGAACAGTTTTGGTCAGTCATTTCGTCAGTGTTTGTGGGTATGATCGTTATATTGAAGAACGAACAGTCGGGTTGTGGAGAGGTCTGGGGTCTGAACATCTGTATGGCCGTCCATCAGTGAAACATCGCGAAGTACCACTATACGGAGATCACAAAGGGGAAGCTCAACATTAGTTTCCTGGTCAGTTTTGAGCGGCTGTTCCATCAAGTAAGAAGCAGTCACGTAGCGACGCAAATCACGAGTCCATCCTTCCAGCAGGACTGTCAGGGAGGAGGCCAACAATCAGTGCAGCAGGCGACCAGTGTCAACGCCGACTTTGATCCGTGTCCAGTGGGGAGCATGGCTCGTCACTAACAATGTTATCATTAGTTTATGTCATCAGTTTGTGTTGATAATAAAATAGTAGTGGCTGCCGGATAGAATAATTCATCTCTGACTCATATCAATGTAATCATCATTATATCTTGTAATGCTCATAGCAATGTAATCATCATTATATCTTGTAATGCTATCCTCTTTGACTGATAAATGTAATCACTATTGTGTATTGTAATGCTTTGTATTTTAAGATGGAATTAAGATCACTAAAAAAAAAAAAAAAACATATCCCACAAAACTTTGTATTTACTACAGCCCGTCTGAAAGAATCTCTGTCTCTAGCCATATCTCTCACTTCTTCTGTTGTCATGTTTAACGTCTTCTTGATGTCTTGAAGCCACTTTCTTGGTCTTTAAACATTTCTTTTATTATTATTTTTTCCCGCTGTGTAAGAAACAATCAACATGTTTCGGGCACATCATGAGAAGAGGAAAGTTGGAATACTTGGTTACAACTGGCAAAATAAAAGGAAAGAGAGATCGCGGACGACAAAGAGAGAAAATACTGGATAGCTTGGTGTCATGGCATGGAGAACTCAACAATAGAACTGATACGATGCACTGTAGATAGAAGATTGTGGAAGGACATGATCACCAACGCCAACCGGTATGGCACATGATGAAGATGATGATGGTGTGTAGGAAGGATACTGTTTATAAGTCAGATCTTGTAAATGTTTGAATCTTTTACTATGTCTTCATCGATCTTTATTTATATTTCTTTTTTTAATATGTCTTCATTTCCCCTTGTTAATATTTTAAAAAAATATATAAGTATTTATTGCACCTTTTTGGTATTTCCTTTTTAATATGTCTGCACTGCTCTCTCAACATAAATACGACAACATATTCGTATTGCCTGGGTACAAATACGTAACATCTCCCCAATCTCACACCAAAGAGAAGCACAGCTAACCGTCTATTAACGCTAATACAAACCGACATCCCTTGACAGAAGACACGAACAAGAAAGCAAAACATTTTAACAAAAATCAAACAAATGTCCTTTATTACAGCCAATTATCACAATGATATTTATTTACATCGCTAAATCGTTAAAAAAAACAAACAGAGTATTTGTTATACAATCTCTTTGAGTTCTATGATTTTCCTCCATCATGGAATGTTTCCTGACTTTTGATGTTTTGAAAATTCATCATTCTGCAATTTTTCGTATTAATCTTTTTATCCTTTACGTTTGTATTTGCCTGTTAATGAATGTTACAACGCGGCTGTTTACCTGTTGTTAGGTTGTGTGTTCAAACAATTTACTTCTTTGTGTGTTTCTGAAATCGAAAGTGTGTGTGATTTATTCGTGATCAATTTCGAACGGAAACAGTGACAGTGTATGCTAGAAAAGTAGAAAACCCTGCCAAGAATATATAGAACAACAACTTAAATGGTTGGGCCTTCTATGTGTTTCTAGTGTAAGTTGTAACGCCGTTCTTGATACTATGATTGTGTTGCATTCGTAGAATATGTGTTCTTCCGTTTCTTGTATGTTTCGTCTGCAAAGTTGGCGCTTGGCTGTCTGTCCTGATATGTGTGCTTCTCTTTCTGTTGTGGGTGCCATGCTGTATATGAGTCTGTATGTGACTTACCTTTGGGAGCGATGTGTGGATTGTGAAGTTTTGAGAAGGTGCTGGTGTAGTCTGTGAGAAAGTGGCCAGGAAATCTGGCAAGTGTAGCATTACGGTGTCCAATATGAGAACGGAGATAGAAGCAGCAACGACGGAGATAACAGGGTTGGCTACACAGAATGTGGATCACGCAGTCTTGGTGACCGACTCTCAAAGTATGCAACAGAAGATTGATAGAGAATGTCTGCAGCAGGAGTGGATGCAGCTCCCGGCAGAATCCAATAATGGGAAAATACCATAAAGATAGTTTTCAGACAGATCCGTCACAACTCCTTGTCACATATATTTTCGTTGATTTGCTATTTGTCTCTTTTGAGAAATGCATATCCTTTGTCTTTTGTACATTCAAGTTGATTGCACGAATTTATATATCTTAAATAATGAGAAAATTTGGCGTTGAAAAATTAATTATTTCAAAACAGAACGTGTCAAATTTGACAATTTTTGAAGAATAAACAATTATAATTACTAGTTTTATTCTATTAAAACATCATTCATGCACAGATTAATTAAGCCACACGTTTGGAGCCTCGGTGGCTGAGCGGTTAGTGTGAACATTGCTTGATTAGAAGGATCTAAGTTCGATTTCCAGAAGTGGATATTTTCGGACCGACAAGGCTTCAATCTTCACTCGGTCTCTGTAAATGGGTATCGGATGTTTTTTTTTTCTCTCCGGGAAGTATAGACGGCCTAGAGTGATACCGACCACCTCACTAAACAATTTGCTTTGTCATGGAAACATATGGTCACTAACACCATACTCCACACATGCCTAGCAAGGCAGGGAAGTGAACCGTAACTTTTACTTGTTAGCTACTCTAGAAGCTTCACTTGTGTGTGTGAGTGTTTGTGTTTGTGTTTGTGTGTGTGTGTGCGTGTGCGTGTGCGTGTGCGTGTGCGTGTGCGTGTGTGTGTGTGTGTGTGTCTGGTGTCACACATTGAAACCACTCCCATAAAATATACATTTTTGACTGGGCAAAATGTTGTAGACTCAGGTCATCTTCACTTATTAAAGCTGCAAACGTTTCAATGTTGGAATTAAAATGCCACTTTAAGATTGAAACAAGCAGCTGTGCCGTAGCTTTGACTTTAGAACGGAATGGCTTCACTACAGTCTGGGCACCTCCATATCTGCTCAGCCAGCAACCAACAAAATGTTCATCTCGATCGTTCATACTTTTCCATAGAACACGCTGAGTTCTTCTCTCAAAATGGTGTGCTACTTGATGCATAGAAAACTGTGTGATATTGAACGCGCTGAACTCTGTACAAAAGACGTGCAGCTCATAATGGACACACCCGAGTCACTGTAACGTCCGTCACAAGCAGCATAACTCTATGTGTCCGCGACAAAACCGTGGATTAGCGAGCATGCCATAACAACAGTCGCTGTCCCAACAAATGAAGTCAGACCACCACTTCCGTGAGACACTTAATCCGACCGCGGTCCAGCTTGTGGCAAATTTTTAATTGGAAACAGACAAATCATACACCCCGTACCAAGGCAAGACCGATGCATATTACCGTTCTACTAAAATCAAGAGCCGGTGGCACTGCAGCACTATCTCATCTCGTGGGCACGCGAAATTCATGTCACGGGCGAGGGAGAGTGGCAGTTTAAAATCGTAACATTAAGAGAGAGAGACAGTTCAAAATCCTAACATTAAGAGAGAGAGAGAGAGTTCAAAATCCTAACATTAAGAGAGAGAGACAGTTCAACATCCTAACATTAAGAGAGAGAGACAGTTCAAAATCCTAACATTAAGAGAGAGAGAGAGAGCTAAAAAAAGAGATGCAGTTTAATATATTAAACATTAAGATATAAATAGAAGAGAAAGAGAGAGAGAGAGAGAGAGAGAGAGAGAGAGAGAGAGAGAGAGAGAGAGAGAGTTAAAATTTCTAGCAGTAATATATAGAGATCAAGATTAAAATGAAGGAGTTAAGAGATATGAGAAAGTTTATACTTCTAGCATCGAAAGTTAACCATTTAAAAATCCTAGAATGACCAGAGAGACAATTTAAAATACAAGCACGATGTGGAAAGCAGATTATAATATTGGTATGAAAAGAGATACAGTTAAAAATCATACTATTAATAAAGAAACAGTTATAAATACTAAAAATAAAAATAAAAGCAGCTTAAAATAATGTTATGAAAAGAGAGATAGACAATTACATCTCAAGCATTAAAATAGTGAGAGACAGTCATTCTTGTTTATTTTATTTTTAAACTGAGAATCAAGTTCAGAATAATTGATCAAACTTGTAGAATAAAGTGTAATAAGGGGTGTTTATAATGTCGCTATGGAGTGACTTGATCAATATTCTTGAAATGAAATCACCGATTGATGAAATTGACATCACATTCTGTGTCCACAATCCCGTCACAAACATAACACAGTAAGCCGCGATTATATTCACGGTTTCATTGATGAAGGGAAATGCTGTTATACAATGGAAACATGATATATTTTTTTTAAATACGTCTTTGGTAATTATATCAAATATAGAGACGAAGTTATTCAACAATTTGTGTTGAAATGTCCAGACTCACAAGTCTCCCACCGCAATGAGGCTATGACTTTGATTGACAAGTTTCGTGCTACGGATAGTGTTGTAGATGTAGGATCTGGAGAGCCTTCAACTTCAGAAGACACAGAACTTGATATGCAGACCAGAATTACAATGAGCCCTAATAAATCTTTAAGGTGGTTGTCTCAACATGCAAACTTTTCCAATGAGTACAGTGAACAAGGTTCTGAAGTGTTAGCTGCACTATCGTCCTTACAGATTAATTGAATCGCCTTAATTCCATGCAAGAGATTGTGAATCCAGATTGAACTACTGCATGTGGTTTCAGAACCTTATCTCTGAACAAGGTGATGAAGTCCTTGACGTGACATTCTTCACTGATGAGGCACGGTTTCATCTCTCCGGTTGCGTCAACAAGTAAGAACAGCCGTATGTAGAGCAGTAAAAAAAAAAAAAACCCGCATGAATTACATCAAGTACCGCTTTACGTTCAGAAAGTCGTATGCGGATAATTGGGAAACATTTTATTAAATGCAAAAATCAAGGCAGAACATTACCGTACTTTAATGCTGGAATCATTCATAGCCCACCTTGCAGAGCGGGGAATTAAAGAAACTCGGTTTCGGCAGGATGGGGCAACATCACACACAGCCGCAACAACATCACTTACTTATTAGGAAAGCGTATTTGCAAATCGCATTATTTCACTTGTAATCTGGCCTGCTCGTTCACCAGACCTAACCCCGCCTAATTATTATCAGACCTAACCCCGCCTAATTATTATCTCTGGGGGTGAGCTGAAAAGAAATGTTTATCGAATATTCTGAAGACAGATAATGACCTGAAGGCAGAAATCGTCACCCAAAGACAACAAATATCACCGGTCATTATCCAGCAGGTTTTTGTAGACAAACACCAGACATACCAAGATTTGTTAACCCCCTACTGCCCATACCAGAACAGACTCCCTTAACAGAGGAATCAGTATTGTCAAAACAAACACGGACAGATGTGAAAGGAATACTTGACAAGGATGAACAGAATAACCTGCAGCGTAAAACAATAACTCTCAGTTTCTTGGATGAAGAATACCCACAAGACCTATGGATTCGTGTGTACACAGATGTGTCAGTACAGATGCAGTAAAGAAATTAATATTTGCAACTATACGTTAAGGAAAGGTACATTTCTTTTAATTTGGTACTTTAGGAGTTTTAATTTTTTATGGAAATTTCCAAAGACCTTGCACATTTTATGTTAAAATTATTTTCTGAAAAACAATATGCAAATGTTTGAAACTTTTGATAATTTACAATTACAATTTATCGACTCATAAAGAAGTGTTAGTATGTATTTAACTGGAGTTGCTTCCCTTTTATTAAAGCAAGATAGATTTTAATTTCTTAAGCAGATAAGAATATATTAACATTTTCATCAACAATTCAACGGTAGAACACTTTTTTGCGCTTAAGTTTGATATGTTAGAGCGAACCATGCCTGTAAATATTATGCAACATTTAAATATATATTCTTCAAAGAATTATTATATTTCTTAGCTGATAATCAACGGTTTAAAGTTTCTAAACATTTTTATAGATCCCAGGTGCAAACGAAGTTAATTTACAAAAATTAGCTGATGCCGTCTCATCATTTCACTGTAGAGTCTAGAAGAGATATTGTTAGAGAGAGAGGTATCAATAACACAAGGAAAATAATATGCAGTAGAAATTTCAAAATTCTAGTAGAAAAAGGGAGAGGAGTTGGAGATAGACAATTGCACATAATTCATGTCACTGGAGAGGGAGAGTGGCAGTTTAAAAGTCTAACATTAAGAGAGAGAGAGAGAGAAAGAGCGAAAAAGAGAGATGCAGTTATATATATCAAACATTTAGATATAGATTGAAGAATGAGAGGGATTCAGTTTAAATTTCTAGCAGTAATAGATATAGAGTAAACTGTAGGAGTTACGAGAATTTATTTTTCTAGCATCAAAAGTAAACTATTGAAAATCCTAAAATGACCAGAGAGACAATTTAAAATAATAGCATGAAGATAAAAGCAGTCTAAAATCTTAGTATGAAAAGAGATACAGTTATAAAAGTCTACTGTTAAGACAGAAACAGTTAATAATGCTAATATGAAAATGAAAGCAGTTTAAAATCCTGTTATGAAAATAGAGATAGACAATTACATCTCAAATGAATAAGATAGCAACAGGGAAATATTGTCACAAATACGATGCAGAAATGAAAACAATAAAGTTGACAATAGAAAAACTGCTGAACAGTAATCTTAGTCCACAGGCTGTAGAGTTTTGACAGATACAAGATCAGTGCTCCAAGCACTGCAATCCAGAAAGTTGCTACATCTGCAAACTTTATTTACTGAACTCTACAAACACCACAGGATTGCCTTGCAGTGGATCTCATCTCACAATGGAATACCAGAAACTAGAGAGCAGATCAGCTTTCAAAAGAAGGTACAACAGGCACACAACCAGATGCGCCGGTTACATACCATCAAAAGATACAGATAATCATATCAATCAGAAGATCAAATTCTCCAAATCAGGATGCATTTCATAATATGAATAGATGGGAACAGGTTATCATTACACGCATTAGAACAGGACATAACTGACTCCACAGTCACGTGTCTACAAAATTCAAGATCGGCACCTCAACTATATGTACATATGGACAGGCGCCCCAGACAGAGGAACACATATTTCAAGATTACACTGAATATAGTAAAAAGAAGTGAGCCCGTCACGCCAAGTGGCGAATAGGGAATAAGGGATTTGTGACCATAAATTTTACAGACCTTCAACACATGATTTTTGGGGTAATGTGGTTCGTATTACGCCCGTGCCGCAACTCAATATAGTAGACTGAAGAAAATCCCACATATACCATAGATACAACACTACAGAGAAAACTATATATGTACCACTGCAAGAATAACAAAAGACTGTAACATTTATACAGGAAGCGACATTGCAGATATAGACAATACTTCAGGCGAACGAAGATAGATATATAGATCCAGAATGTTTTCGAAAATAGTAAGAGACAGGACTTAGAATATCTTGAGGCCTGTGCTGGATATTTTGAACACATGCTGTAAACACAACTCCATCGCGTGAACAGCTTCTTTACCTAATACAAGCCAGCCAACAGCAGTAGTATCTAGATGGATAACACACATTTATTTACAATTTCACGTAATTTCAACAATATGTTCACTGCACCGGACTTAATACAGCCACGTTTTCTTATTTAAGACTCAAGTTGACTTTCCTGTGAGCAAAGGAAGATAACTTATAATGTTTGAAAGAAATTATAAATAATTAATATTTGCAACTACACGTTAAGCAAAGGTACATTTCTTTTAATTTGGTACTTTAGGAGTTTTAATTTTTTATGGAAATTTCCAAAGACCTTGCACATTTTATGTTAAAATTATTTTCTGAAAAACAATATGCAAATGTTTGAAACTTTTGATAATTTACAATTACAATTTATCGACTCATAAAGAAGTGTTAGTATGTATTTAACTGGAGTTGCTTCCCTTTTATTAAAGCAAGATAGATTTTAATTTCTTAAGCAGATAAGAATATATTAACATTTTCATCAACAATTCAACGGCAGAACACTTTTTTTGTGTTTAAGTTTGATATGTTAGAGCGAACCATGCCTGTAAATATTATGCAACATTTAAATATATATTCTTCAAAGAATTATTATATATCTTAGCTGATAATCAACTGTTTAAAGTTTCTAAACATTTTTATAGATCCCAGGTGCAAACGAAGTTAATTTACAAAAATTAGCTGATGCCGTCTCATCATTTCACTGTAGAGTCTAGGAGAGATATTGTTAGAGAGAGAGGTATCAATAACACAAGGAAAATAATATGCAGTTGAAATTTCAAAATTCTAGTAGAAAAAGGGAGAGGAGTTGGAGATAGACAATTGCACATAATTCATGTCACTGGAGAGGGAGAGTGGCAGTTTAAATTCAGTTTAAATTTCTAGCAGTAATAGATATAGAGTAAACTGTAGGAGTTACGAGAATTTATTTTTCTAGCATCAAAAGTAAACTTTTGAAAATCCTAAAATGACCAGAGAGACAATTTAAAATAATAGCATGAAGATAAAAGCAGTCTAAAATCTTAGTATGAAAAGAGATACAGTTATAAAAGTCTACTGTTAAGACAGAAACAGTTAATAATGCTAATATGAAAATGAAAGCAGTTTAAAATCCTGTTATGAAAATAGAGATAGACAATTACATCTCAAATGAATAAGATAGCAACAGGGAAATATTGTCACAAATACGATGCAGAAATGAAAACAATAAAGTTGACAATAGAAAAACTGCTGAACAGTAATCTTAGTCCACAGGCTGTAGAGTTTTGACAGATACAAGATCAGTGCTCCAAGCACTGCAATCCAGAAAGTTGCTACATCTGCAAACTTTATTGACTGAACTCTACAAACACCACGGGATTGCCTTGCAGTGGATCCCATCTCACAATGGAATACCAGAAACTAGAGAGCAGATCAGCTTTCAAAAGAAGGTACAACAGGCACACAACCAGATGCGCCGGTTACATACCATCAAAAGATACAGATAATCAAATCAATCAGAAGATCAAATTCTCCAAATCAGGATGCATTTCATAATATGAATAGATGGGAACAGGTTATCATTACACGCATTAGAACAGGACATAACTGACTCCACAGTCACGTGTCTACAAAATTCAAGATCGGCACCTCAACTACATGTACATATGGACAGGCGCCCCAGACAGAGGAACACATATTTCAAGATTACACTGAATATAGTAAAAAGAAGTGAGCCCGTCACGCCAAGTGGCGAATAGGGAATAAGGGATTTGTGACCATAAATTTTACAGACCTTCAACACATGATTTTTGGGGTAATGTGGTTCGTATTACGCCCGTGCCGCAACTCAATATAGTAGACTGAAGAAAATCCCACATATACCATAGATACAACACTACAGAGAAAAATATATATGTACCACTGCAAGAATAACAAAAGACTGTAACATTTATACAGGAAGCGACATTGCAGATATAGACAATACTTCAGGCGAACGAAAGATAGATATATAGATCCAGAATGTTTTCGAAAATAGTAAGAGACAGGACTTAGAATATCTTGAGGCCTGTGCTGGATATTTTGAACACATGCTGTAAACACAACTCCATCGCGTGAACAGCTTCTTTACCTAATACAAGCCAGCCAACAGCAGTAGTATCTAGATGGATAACACACATTTATTTACAATTTCACGTAATTTCAACAATATGTTCACTGCACCGGACTTAATACAGCCACGTTTTCTTATTTAAGACTCAAGTTGACTTTTCTGTGAGCAAAGGAAGGTAACTAATAATGTTTGAAAGAAATTATAAATAATTAATATTTGCAACTACACGTTAAGCAAAGGTACATTTCTTTTAATTTGGTACTTTAGGAGTTTTAATTTTTTATGGAAATTTCCAAAGACCTTGCACATTTTATGTTAAAATTATTTTCTGAAAAACAATATGCAAATGTTTGAAACTTTTGATAATTTACAATTACAATTTATCGACTGATAAAGAAGTGTTAGTATGTATTTAACTGGAGTTGCTTCCCTTTTATTAAAGCAAGATAGATTTTAATTTCTTAAGCAGATAAGAATATATTAACATTTTCATCAACAATTCAACGGCAGAACACTTTTTTGTGTTTAAGTTTGATATGTTAGAGCGAACCATGCCTGTAAATATTATGCAACATTTAAATATATATTCTTCAAAGAATTATTATATATCTTAGCTGATAATCAACTGTTTAAAGTTTCTAAACATTTTTATAGATCCCAGGTGCAAACGAAGTTAATTTACAAAAATTAGCTGATGCCGTCTCATCATTTCACTGTAGAGTCTAGAAGAGATATTGTTAGAGAGAGAGGTATCAATAACACAAGGAAAATAATATGCAGTTGAAATTTCAAAATTCTAGTAGAAAAATGGAGAGGAGTTGGAGATAGACAATTGCACATAATTCATGTCACTGGAGAGGGAGAGTGGCAGTTTAAAAGTCTAACACTAAGAGAGAGAGAGAGAGAGAGAAAATGCGAAAAAGAGAGATGCAGTTATATATATTAAACATTTAGATATAGATTGAAGAATGAGAGGGATTCAGTTTAAATTTCTATCAGTAATAGATATAGAGTAAACTGTAGGAGTTACGAGAATTTATTTTTCTAGCATCAAAAGTAAACTTTTAAAAATCCTAGAATGACCAGAGAGACAATTTAAAATACTAGCATGAAGATAAAAGCTGTTTAAAATCTTAGTATGAAAAGAGATACAGTTATAAAAGTCTACTGTTAAGACAGAAACAGTTAATAATGCTAATATGAAAATGAAAGCAGTTTAAAATCCTGTTATGAAAATAGAGATAGACAATTACATCTCAAATGAATAAGATAGCAACAGGGAAATATTGTCACAAATACGATGCAGAAATGAAAACAATAAAGTTGACAATAGAAAAACTGCTGAACAGTAATCTTAGTCCACAGGCTGTAGAGTTTTGACAGATACAAGATCAGTGCTCCAAGCACTGCAATCCAGAAAGTTGCTACATCTGCAAACTTTATTGACTGAACTCTACAAACACCACAGGATTGCCTTGCAGTGGATCCCATCTCACAATGGAATACCAGAAACTAGAGAACAGATCAGCTTTCAAAAGAAGAAACAACAGGCACACAACCAGATGCGCCGGTTACATACCATCAAAAGATACAGATAATCAAATCAATCAGAAGATCAAATTCTCCAAATCAGGATGCATTTCATAATATGAATAGATGGGAACATGTTATCATTACACGCATTAGAACAGGACATAACTGACTCCACAGTCACGTGTCTACAAAATTCAAGATCGGCACCTCAACTACATGTACATATGGACAGGCGCCCCAGACAGAGGAACACATATTTCAAGATTACACTGAATATAGTAAAAAGAAGTGAGCCCGTCACGCCAAGTGGCGAATAGGGAATAAGGGATTTGTGACCATAAATTTTACAGACCTTCAACACATGATTTTTGGGTAATGTGGTTCGTATTACGCCCGTGCCGCAACTCAATATAGTAGACTGAAGAAAATCCCACATATACCATAGATACAACACTACAGAGAAAACTATATATGTACCACTGCAAGAATAACAAAAGACTGTAACATTTATACAGGAAGCGACATGCAGATATAGACAATACTTCAGGCGAACGAAAGATAGATATATAGATCCAGAATGTTTTCGAAAATAGTAAGAGACAGGACTTAGAATATCTTGAGGCCTGTGCTGGATATTTTGAACACATGCTGTAAACACAACTCCATCGCGTTAACAGCTTCTTTACCTAATACAAGCCAGCCAACAGCAGTAGTATCTAGATGGATAACACACATTTATTTACAATTTCACGTAATTTCAACAATATGTTCACTGCACCGGACTTAATACAGCTACGTTTTCTTATTTAAGACTCAAGTTGACTTTTCTGTGAGCAAAGGAAGGTAACTTATAATGTTTGAAAGAAATTATAAATAATTAATATTTGCAACTACACGTTAAGGAAAGGTACATTTCTTTTAATTTGATACTTTAGGAGGTTTAATTTTTATGGGAATTTCCAAAGACCTTGCACATTTTATGTTAAAATTATTTTCTGAAAAACAATATGCAAATGTTTGAAACTTTTGATAATTTACAATTACAATTTATCGACTGATAAAGAAGTGTTAGTATGTATTTAACTGGAGTTGCTTCCCTTTTATTAAAGCAAGATAGATTTTAATTTCTTAAGCAGATAAGAATATATTAACATTTTCATCAACAATTCAACGGCAGAACACTTTTTTGTGTTTAAGTTTGATATGTTAGAGCGAACCATGCCTGTAAATATTATGCAACATTTAAATATATATTCTTCAAAGAATTATTATATATCTTAGCTGATAATCAACTGTTTAAAGTTTCTAAACATTTTTATAGATCCCAGGTGCAAACGAAGTTAATTTACAAAAATTAGCTGATGCCGTCTCATCATTTCACTGTAGAGTCTAGAAGAGATATTGTTAGAGAGAGAGGTATCAATAACACAAGGAAAATAATATGCAGTTGAAATTTCAAAATTCTAGTAGAAAAAGGGAGAGGAGTTGGAGATAGACAATTGCACATAATTCATGTCACTGGAGAGGGAGAGTGGCAGTTTAAAAGTCTAACATTAGAGAGAGAGAGAGAAAATGCGAAAAAGAGAGATGCAATTATATATATTAAACATTTAGATATAGATTAAAGAATGAGAGGGATTCAGTTTAAATTTCTAGCAGTAATAGATATAGAGTAAACTGTAGGAGTTACGAGAATTTATTTTTCTAGCATCAAAAGTAAACTTTTGAAAATCCTAGAATGACCAGAGAGACAATTTAAAATAATAGCATGAAGATAAAAGCAGTCTAAAATCTTAGTATGAAAAGAGATACAGTTATAAAAGTCTACTGTTAAGACAGAAACAGTTAATAATGCTAATATGAAAATGAAAGCAGTTTAAAATCCTGTTATGAAAATAGAGATAGACAATTACATCTCAAATGAATAAGATAGCAACAGGGATTTCATTCAAATCAGAGGAGAACAAAAGCTGCCCATCTATGTGGAGGACACAATTTTCTTGCCGCCAAGTGAAACATCCACTCAGAACATATTAGAGACATTCAAAGATTTCATTCAAGTCAGAGGAGAACAAAAGCTGCCCATCTATGTGGAGGACACCATTTTCTTGCCGCCAAGTGAAACATCCACTCAGAACATATCAGAGACATTCAAAGATTTCATTCTGGGCTGTGGACCCAAATTGAACATCCAAAAAATGAAAAAAAAACATAATTGTGATCGGCAAATGGACAAACATGGCAGGCTTCCCCTTCGGTCTAACATCAAAACATAACATCAACACATAACATTAACATATAACATCAAAACATAACATTAACATATAACATCAACACATAACATTAACATATAACATTAACATATAACATCAAACTCTATGGCACACACTTCAGTGGCTCTCAAAGAGAGTACATAAAACTTCATGGAGGAACATCTTATCCCAAATAATAGACATGCTACACAGATACAAGTTCAAGAAGACAACTATATCTGGAAGTAGCAAGGTATTGAGTTATTTGCGGGACATCATCATTGCACTCCAAACATGTCCATATATGCTCAGATTCTCTCATCATCAAAGCCCAGCAGTGTCCAACGACTGACGATTCCAGTTCTGTGTTGGTTAATATGTCTTTTGATACGCCCACTAAGTTTCTCGTTTCTGGCTGTTCCCATCTTAACTCCCATCTTTTTCATCCCAAGGAGTGATATGGACTCGTGGTTGTCGAAGTGAAGTGCCCTTCCCACATCTCGGATGTCATTGATGCTGTCCGCCCGACCCATTGATTGACCGTCTTCAGTGACAGCGCTTCTAGCCAACCTGACCACTTTTTCATTATCCCCTTACTCTCGCATGTTCAGGGACGTAGACAATTGTGACCTGATGTATTCCGTAATTTCACAAATACTTTCACTGCACAGCGACTTTTTATAGTCTTGTTTCCATATTCAGGCAGAATTTGTCTCCCTGTAAATAATGGTAGATAACTTAAAGTGCTTGAAAGAGTTTTTTTTAAATAATTTAATATTACCACAAGTTAAAGAAATATGCATTCCCTTTGATTGTTTCTAATTTCTGGAAATTTTGCCATATAAGAAACATTTAAAAAGTGCAAACTGTTTATGAAAATTTATATTTGCAAATTAATATGCAAAACGTAGACGGTTGATGGTATATATATTGCAGAATTTCTCTCCCTGCAACTTAAAGTAGATAACTTAAAGTGTTTGAAAGAGGTTTTTTGAATCTCTTAATATTACCACAAATTTAAAGAAAATGCAATTTCTTTATTTGATTCTAATTTCTGAAGATTTTCTCATATAAAACCCTTAAAAAAGTGCAAACTGTTTATGAAGCTTTATATTTGCAAATTAATATGCACAATTTAGACGGTTGAGGGTAAATACATTTCAGAATTTACCTCCCTCTAACTAAAGGGAGATAACTTAAAGTACTTGAAAGAGATTTTTTAAATAGAGTAATATTTTACAATAAATTTACAGAAAATACAATTCCTTTATTTAATTCTAATTGAGAAAATTTTCCCACATATAACCCTTTAAAAAAGTGCAAACTATTTATCAAAATTTATATTTACAAATTAATATGCACAATTTATACGGTTGAAGAAATTACGTTACAGAATTTCCCTCCCTGCAATTTGAGGTAGATAACGTAAAATGTTTGAAAGGGAATTTTTAAAAATAATTGAATACTACCACACATTTAAATAAAATAAATTTCCTTTATTTCTTTATAATTGTTAGAATATTCTCATGTAGGAAATTTAAAAAGTCTGCAAACTCTTTATGAAAATTTATATTTGCAAATTAATATGCAAAATGCAAACGGTTTATCGAAATTACGTTACAGAATTTTCCTCCCTTAGATTCTAGGTAGATAACTTACAGTGCGTGAAAGAGATTTTTAAAAAATAATTAATACTTTACCATAAATTTAAGGAAAATGCAAATCTTTTATTTCATTCTATTAGCTATGATTGTGAGATATATTATTCTTTAAAATAATGCCTAGCATTATTAAAATTTTATATTTTAAAAATAATATGCAAAACTTAGACCCTTGATAGAAATTACGTTGTGAAATATTACATAATGTTAGTTGATAAATTGCCATTATTTCTGTGGTCCGGGTTTATGAAATTCCAGCGGATACTTTATATTTATAAATCTACCATTTTGTGCCAAAAGTGTTTTTCCTTTGGATTGTGTTTCATTATTGTGTATTCTGTGGTGACATATAGGTCACGATAATATGGAGGTGCCTATGATCGACCTGGATGGTGACTTTGAGGGAAACCTCATTCACAGAAGTGGAACTCTAGTGATTAACATTACAGGTCAGGACATTTCTAAAGTAAACTTTAACTTGTTATTGGGAGTTCTGTCCGGTCCTTTTGGAATCGGACAGAACAGCATCACAGCCTTGTACCGCTTGGACAATCCATTCAAGTGGTACTTCACACTAAGCTCAGCGGCACATATTGTGCACTACAAAAGACTCGAAGGGAAAAAAATCGACTTGTCATCGCCCAAACTGTCCATCGAGATAGAACACGTAGAGAAGGAGAAGGGGGTGATCCATTGGTTACACCCAACCATCGCCCAAACTGTCCATCGAGATAGAACACGTAGAGAAGGAGAAGGGGTTGATCCATTGGTTACCCCCAACCATCGCCCAAACTGTCCATCGAGATAGAACACGTAGAGAAGCAGAAGGGGGTGATACATTGGTTACCCCCAACCATCGCCCAAACTGTCCATCGAGATAGAACACGTAGAGAAGCAGAAGGGGGTGATCCACTGGTTACCCCCAACCATCGACTTGTCATCGCCCAAACTGTCCATCGAGATAGAACACGTAGAGAAGGAGAAGCAGAAGGGGGTGATCCATTGGTTACCCCCAACCATCGCCTTGTCATCGCCCAAACTGTCCATCGAGATAGAACACGTAGAGAAGGAGAAAGGGGTGATCCACTGGTTACCCCCAACCATCGCCCAAACTGTCCATCGAGATAGAACACGTAGAGAAGGAGAAGGGGGTGATCCACTGGTTACCCCCAACCATCGCCCAAACTGTCCATCGAGATAGAACACGTAGAGAAGGAGAAGGGGGTGATCCACTGGTTACCTCCAACCATCGATCAAGATCTTGCCCAAAAACTTGTCGCCAAAATGACAGGGGACAAAGAGGCTGAGGCCAGAAGAATCGGAATCACGTGCGACTGGATTTTTAGGTATAATCCAGTAGAGAACATCACAATCCCACACTACATGAAGGTGAGATCCCGAAGTGGGAGAATTGTCACCACGTGGGTGACACTTCCAGGCCGCCGCACTCAGTGTACGCACTGTACCAGTGATGCTCAACGTCCACTGAGAAAACAGAGACAAGAAAGGCGACTCCGAGAGGAAAGGGACAGGCAAATAGTTATTGCCGAAGCCACAACAGAGATCCAACAAGACCTCTATAAATACAACCAAATAAAGACCAAATAAAATATAGAACAACATTTCCGCTCCACGGGTTATCGCATTCACACCTGACGTATGATTGCCACACTGAAGCAAGCTTACTTCACGACCATCAGATCCCAAAATATACGAAAAAAAAATATGAGTACCTCCGAAGTCGGAGTTATCTGCCTGTGCGGCGAGGGACCCCTGTGCACACGGCTGCCAGGGATAAACGGAATAACACACAAAATGCAGTTCCTAGTCTCTAGCGACTTCGTCATAGGTAAAGCTGGCGAACGAAAAAAAAACGTTCCCAAAATAATGAGTTCACACAAGTCATTTCTTTCTTCTTTTATCTAACTGCTGCAGGCTTGACGAGTGGCAGGAGAAAGTAATGAGTTCACACAAGTCATTTCTTTCTTCTTTTATCTAACTGCTGCTGCTGCCTTGACGAGTGGCAGGAGAAAGTAATGCGTCACATAATCTGGTTTCAGTAGATGTTGTATTGTTTGTTATTTTGTTCACTTTCCTTTTATATGTAGTGTCGTTGTTCGGCGTATTTGGATGTTGTTAAGATAGAAAAATGTTGGTTGTTCCACATGTCTTTATTCCGACTGTCTCTTCCTGTGCTTGTTGTTTGATCTGGTTCAATTTTTATTAAGTGAGCCAACCATTTCATTTGTTTTGTTTTTTTATGTGTTTGTATTTTCATTTTTTTAAATCTCCACGGAAAAAGACAAAGGAAGGCCAAAATGAATGGCAGAAAACACAATGGCTTTACATATTTTTTTTTTATTTGGACAGAGTTTAATATACATAAACCCTAAAAAGCCAACATATATATATATATATAAACCTATGTAAGAAATAATAATTATTCTTTTTCATATTACCTATTGTCATAAAAATAGATTTATTGTTTTCTGCATTCACAACACCATACTATAGTACTATAGAACATTTTATAAATTACACTTTTTGTTTCCTTTTGTAAAGAATTGTTAATTACATCCTCCTTATGGTCGGGCGGTAAAATTTTAAAATATACATTTATTTATTAGTTTTCCTTGACCATTTAACAAAAATGAAAGCTGGAAAACAACAAGAGGTATAGAAACAAAGTTGAACGCATTCGAAAATAAATGTCTAAGGAAAATACTTGGTATAGAATGGAACGAATTCAAAACAAACGAGGAAATTAGAGAAATCGCCAATCAACCACTAATATCTTCAGTAATAAAGAAAAGACGATGGTCATACGTTGGACATGTGATGAGAAGAGATAATAATCGAATAGCAAAGCAAGCCCTCATATGGGAAACAACAGGTAAAAGAAAAAGAGGAAGACCCAGGGAGACACTGAGAAGAACATTGATGAGAGAGGCAAGAGCAGCAGGAATCGGCTCCCTCAATGAGATAGAACTGCTTGCACAGAACAGAGACAGATGGCGAGATTTGATAAAATATCTTTAAAAGAAAACTGCTAGAACAAAAATTCATATAGGAGAAGGTGTATCTTGGTCTACGCCCTATGGGCCGGTTACGGCTCGAAAGGTCAATAGATAGATAGATAGATAGATTTAACAAAATATTTCACAGCCTAATTTTTTTCTACCGATGGTCTCCCTTTTACCATAAGTTTGCATCATTAACATTGACATTCCGACAACAATTGTTGATAAAGTTCCTATCGGCTATTGTGATATTTATTTAAAATCTTGCCACTAACCACAGTACAAGTGACATTCTGTGCTAGAATTGTAATAAATTCTAATTGTAACACATTCTATTGTCACTGATGTTAAACGAGCCGTGCTATGGTAGCCCGCGCTTTCACACCTTCTCAACTGTCCATCTCAACGGTCACCGTGTCTGTGACCCGGTTTACTATCAGGTACAGGAGACAAATAATAATAAATAAATATGATTAAATAGGGAAACTTTCAAGGCGATAATAGGGAATATGATCGATTATTCTGGATAGTGTCACTTCAAGCATCGAAACTCATGATGGTGCAAGGTGGCATTCTTCACCTCCCCAGAGTACTACCTTGGTACCTATTTCTATCAGCAATTCAGATCTTCTATTATTCCCTACTATCAGGTACACGCTGTATCCCAAATGTTCTTCGCTTGTAAACCTGACCGTACTGATTGGTTTCTTGATTCTCCGATTTGTATGTGCCCGCGACAACTTCTCCTCCGCTCAGCGCCATGACGTATGAAACGAATGCTGGAATAAGAAATGGCACACTGAAGACTTGTTACTGATCAGATAAACTGTGAATAAATTCAGTTCTATTTTATGAGTGAACAGTTTTGGTCAGTCATTTCGTCAGTGTTTGTGGGTATGATCGTTATATTGAAGAACGAACAGTCGGGTTGTGGAGAGGTCTGGGGTCTGAACGTCTGTATGGCCGTCCATCAGTGAAACAACGCGAAGTACCACTATACGGAGATCACAAAGGGGAAGCTCAACATTAGTTTCCTGGTCAGTTTTGAGCGGCCGTTCCATCAAGTAAGAAGCAGTCAAGCAGTTACGCAAATCACGAGTCCATCCTTCCAGCAGGACTGTCAGGGAGGAGGCCAACAATCAGTGCAGCAGGCGACCAGTGTCAACGCCGACTTTGATCCGTGTCCAGTGGGGAGCATGGCTCGTCACTAACAACGTTATCATTAGTTTATGTCATCAGTTTGTGTTGATAATAAAATAGTAGTGGCTGCCGGATAGAATAATTCATCACTGGCTCATATCAATGTAATCATCATTATATCTTGTAATGCTCATAGCAATGTAATCATCATTATATCTTGTAATGCTATCCTCTTTGACTGATAAATGTAATCACTATTGTGTATTGTAATGCTTTGTATTTTAAGATGGAATTAAGATTACTAAAAAAAAAAAAAACATATCCCACAAAACTTTGTATTTACTACAGCCCGTCTGAAAGAATCTCTGTCTCTAGCCATATCTCTCACTTCTTCTGTTGTCATGTTTAACGTCTTCTTGATGTCTTGAAGCCACTTTCTTGGTCTTTAAACATTTCTTTTATTATTATTTTTTCCCGCTGTGTAAGAAACAATCAACATGTTTTGGGCACATCATGAGAAGAGGAAAGTTGGAATACTTGGTTACAACTGGCAAAATAAAAGGAAAGAGAGATCGCGGACGACAAAGAGAGAAAATACTTTATAGCTTGGTGTCATGGCATGGAAAACTCAACAATAGAACTGATACGATGCACTGTAGATAGAAGATTGTGGAAGGACATGATCGCCAACGCCAACCGGTATGGCACATGATGAAGATGATGATGATGTGTAGGTAGGAGACTGTTTATTAGTCAGATCTTTTAAATATTTGAATCTTTTACTATGTCATCATTGCTCTTTATGTCTTTATTTATATTTCTTTTTTTAAATATGTCTTCATTTCCCCTTGTTGATATATTTAAAAAAATATGTATTTATTGCTCCTTTTTGGTACTTCTTTTTTAATATGTCTGCACTGCTCTCTCAACATAAATACAACATATTCGTATTGCCTGGGTACAAATACGTAACATCTCCCCAATCTCACACCAAAGAGAAGCACAGCTAACCGTCTATTAACGATAATACAAAGCGACATCTCTTGACAGAAGACACGAACATGAAAGCAAAACATTTCAACAAAAATCAAATAAATGTCCTTTATTACAGCCAATTATCACAATGATATTTATTTACATCGCTAAATCGTTAAAAAAAAAAAACAAAGACAGAGTATTTGTTCTACAATCTCTTTGGGTTCTATGATTTCACTCCATCATGGAATGTTTCCTGACTTTTGATGTTTTGATAATTCATCATTCTGCAATTTTCGTATTAATCTTTTACGTTTGTATTTGCCTGTTAATGAATGTTACAACGGGGCTGTTTACCTGTTGTTAGGTTGTGTGTTCACACAGTTTACTTCTTTGTGTGTTTCTGAAATCGAAAGTGTGTGTGATTTCGAACGGATTTATTTGTGATCAATTTAGAACGGAAACAGTGACAGTTTATGCTAGAAAAGTAGAAAACCCTGCCAAGAATATATAGAACAACAACAACAACTTAAATGGTTGGGCCACCTGGTCAGAATGAATCTTTATCAATCACCATCAAGGGCGTTCTTCTCGAGAATGCATGGAAAAAGACCAAGAGGAAGACCCAGAAGAAGATGGATAGATGCAGTGCCAGAGACATGTAACAACAAAGGAAAATCACTAATTCAGACAGTTCGAGCAGCTCAAGAACGACAAATGATATAACCACGACACCTTTTGGGTATCAGTGAGAAAGAGAAAAGTATAAGCAGAAGAACACCATATTCCCTAAACGCCACTTGGCGTGACGGTGGTACTTTAGAGTGAGGTGGGATCGAGCGGCAGAACTGATACGGGCTTCCCTAGATTGCGGCGGTGCCAATCAGAACTCAAGACTAATGATGCACTGTGTTGAGGTTTGCAGTAGAACTGTGATATTTGCGCCTTTCAGCCCAGTACTTCCGATTTCCGCACGGCATTTTCAAGCACCGGGTTGCCTTCCCTCTTTGACACCTACTCGCTTGGTCAGACTAGACAGGTCAGTCTGTATCTAGAGGCCCCACGAAGAGGTGGAGCAGAGTCTGGATGGTTCAGGTTCACCGATTATTCAAGCAATCTTCTATGAGTCGCTGACAGATTCCAGCTCCGCTGTTGTGTGTGATTAAGTAAAATGGAAAACAATGTGATTAAGTAAAATGGAAAACAATGTGATTAAGAAAAATGGAAAATATTGTGATTAAGTAAAATGGAAAATAATGTGATCAAGAAAAATGGAAAATATTGTGATTAAGTAACATGGAAAATAATGTGATAAGAAAAATGGAAAATAATGTGACTGAGTAAAATGGAAAATAACGAGATTAAGTAAAATGGGGAAAAAATGTGACTGAGTAAAATGGAAAACAATGGGATTCTGTAAAATACGATTAAGTAAAATGGAAAACAATGGGATTCTGTAAAATACGATTAAGTAAAATGGAAAACAATGGGATTCTGTAAAATACGATTAAGTAAAATGGAAAACAATGGGATTCTGTAAAATGCGATTAAGTAAAATGGAAAACAATGTGATTAAATAAAATGGAGCCAGTAGTGGGGTGTGATAAACACTCCAAGGCATGGCGACAGCTTTACAAGGAAGGAACACGACATAATATTGACGTTTCGACCTGTGGCCTTCTTCAGAATACAGAGACGACAACAAACGGTGAAGCACAATTATCTATAACTACATGTTAGATGATCAGGTGAAGGGAGAGGAAAGTAGGATGGTGAAATAAGAAAGGAGAGAGAGAGAGAGAGAGCGAGAGAGAGAGAGAGAGAGATGTGTATGCTACACGAGGAGAGGTTGGATGAGCGTCAAGATATAAAATAGAAAGACGAGGAAGAGCACGAGATTCAAGATTAGAACTACAATAGTAAAAAGAATAAAACAATGTGTCATTAAAAAGTCTATGAAAATAGCTTAGCTTGAACAACCGGTCTGTCCTCCGTGATGGAATATATCAGATAGACTTGGTCAGTTCAGACTATGTCCGGAAGGCATCACGTGACGGAAACACGCGAGGTATAGATAGACAAAGGACCTGGGTCGTGGGATAACAACTATGAGGAGGGGGGAGAAGGGTTTGGCGTACTGTGTAAACAAAAGTCGATGGTCAGAGGGAAAATAGAAGCCCGAAACAAAGGCAAAACTGAGTGCAAACAAGGACCTGGGGGAGGGGAAGAGGGAGATAAGTGACCTCATAAATTTACTCGGACAATACATGAGGGTAACCCAGCAAGAGGTGTAAAGAAAAGGTGAATAAAAAGACATGGTAGTGTACTGGGAGATGAGTAAGAGAGATAGTCTCTACCGAATGGATGGGCTGGAAATGGATGGGTAGACATGGTAGGTCAAGGAGGGGAGGGAGAGAGAGGAAACATATGCCAGAGGAAGAGATAAGGAGAGGAAGAATAAGACAACCAGTATAAGTAAAGTAGGTAGGGAGAAAGGCGGTAGAGTGATGGAGGGGTGGTACGCAGGAGGTTAGTCCATAGAGAGGTAGAGAAGCATCATAGGAGGAGATATGGAGAGGAGGGGTAAGGAACAGGTATGTGAAAAGTAGATAGGAGGAGAGGCGGTGGGCAGAAGTGGATATTGAGAGGAAAAGTAAGTAAAAGATAGGTATATATGAAGTGGATAGGAGGAGAGGCGTTGGGCCAGAAGTGGTAGGATAGAGAAGGAGTTAGTAAGAAGTAGAGTTGTGCGCAGGAGGTATGTACCTAAGCAGGTAAAGAAGTTGGGAAATGATAGAATAGAGGGCGATAATAAGGGTCCTAGAAAAGGAATGAAAGTGGACATCAGGATAAGGGGAGTACTGAAATAACAGATATCGGGGAGTAGTGACTACAAGAGAAAAGAGAAGGAAGGGGTGAGCTGGGAGTAGATCAACAGAGAGGAAGTGGGAAGGACGAGAATCAATAGAAGTGGGCAGAGAGATGGTACAGTTAGGTAGAGAGGTAATATAGTGATAAGGGACATGTAGGTAGTCCGAAGAAGGGGGCGGGGGGGTTCGATGAAGAAGACAAGATGAGGGGTTACTCAAAGAGGATATGGAAAGAAGGGATGGGCGAGGTGTAGACGAACAGAGAAGTGAAATAGGAAGAGGAGTACATAGCTGGGAGGATGGAGTCGGTGTGTTTATCACACCCCACTGCTGGCTCCTTGCTGCCAGCTTTAGCGCAGCATTGCAATTATTTGTATGTTCCCTGATTAAATAAAATAGAAAGTAATCTTGTTAAGTACAATAAATATAATATGTTTAAGTACATTGGAAAATATTATGGTTAAGTAAAATAAATATATATAGTTGAGCACAATAAGATATAATGTGATTAAGTAAAATGGAATATTACGTGATTAAGAAATATGAAACGTAACAAGAAAATCATGAGATAGCTAAGACCAGACACAAAAAAATTAAAATCAGATAATTGGCAACAGCAACAATAACAACAGAATAGAATAGCGGAAATGTAAGAGTTTGTGATTTGGTAATCTATTTACAAGGCAATTTGCTTCGCTCTTCATGTTTTTTTTTTAAATTTTAAATTGTTTATATTGTTAGTGTCGATGCAGCTATTGCTTTTACTGTTGCTTTTCTTACATCTGTCGTTCATGTTGTTACATTTGCTGTTGCTGTTCTTGCATCTGTTGTTCATGATGTTGCTTTTCTGCTACTGCTGTTCTTGCACCTGTTTTTCATGTTGTGTTGCTTTTCTGATACTGCTGTTCTTGCACCTGTTTTTAATGTTGTTGCTTTTTCTGCTGCTCGTGTTCTTGCAGCTGTCGTTCATGTTGTTGCTTTTTCTGCTGTTCATGTTCTTGCAGCTGTCGTTCATGTTGTTGCTTTTTCTGCTGCTCATGTTCTTGCAGCTATCGCTCATGTTGTTGCTTTTCCTGCTGCTGCTGTTCTTGCATCTGTTTATCATGTTGTTGCTTTATCCGCTCTGCTGTTCTTGCAGCTGTCGTTCATGTTGTTGCTTTCCTCCTGCTGTTCTTGCAGCTGTAATTCATGTTGCTTTTTCTACTGCTGCTGTTCTTGCGGCAGTCATTTATGTTGTTGCTTTTTCTGCGGCTGTCATTGATGTTGTTGCTTTTTCTGCTACTACTGTTCTTGCAGCTGTCGTTCATGTTGTTGCTTTTTCTGCTGCCGCTGTTCTTGCAGCTGTCGTTCATGCTGTTGCTTTACTGCTGCTGCTGTTGTTCTTCCAGCTGTAATTCATGTTATTTCTTTCTGCTGCTGCTGTTCTTGCAGCTATCGTTCATGTTGTTGCTTTTTCCACTACTGCAGTTCTTGCAGCTGTCGTTCATGTTGATGCTTTCCTGCTGCTTTTCTTGCAGCTGTAATTCACGTGTTTCTTTCTGCTGTTGCTGTTCTAGCAGCTGATTTTCATGTTGTTCCCTTTTCTGCCACTGCTGCTGTTCTTGCTGGTGTCGTTCATATTGTTTCTTTTGCTGCTCATGCTGTTCTTCCAGCTGTCGTTCATGCTGTTGCTTTCCTCCTCCTGCTGCTGCTGTTCTTACAGCTGTAATTCATGTTGTTACTTTTTCTGCTGCTGATGTTCTTTCAGCGGTTTTTAATGTCATTGCATTTTCTGCTGCTACTTTTCTTGTAGCTGTCGTTCATGTTGTTGGCTTTTCTGCTACTTCTGCTGTTCTTGCAGCTTTTATACATGTTGTTGCCTTTTCTGCTGCTACTGCTGTTTTTGCAGCTGTCGTTCATGTTGTTGCTTTTTCTACTGCTGCTGTTCGTACAGTTGTCGTTCCTGTTGTTACTTTCCTCCTGCTGCTGCTATTCTTGCAGCTGTAATTCATGTTGTTTTTTCTGCTGCTGTTGTTCTTGCAGCTGTCGTTCATGTTGTTGCTTTCCTGCTGCTGCTGCTGCTGTTGTTCATCCAGCTGTAATTCATGTTATTTTTTCTGCTGCTGCTGTTCTTGTAGCTGGTTTTCATGTTGTTGCTTTTTCGCTTGCTGTTGTTCTAGCAGCTGTTTTTGATGTTTTTGCTTTCCTGCTGCTGTTCTTTCAGCTGTAATTTATGTTTTTTTCTGCTGATGCTGTTATTGCAGCTGTCATTCATGTTGTTGCCTTTTCTGCTGCCGCTGCTGTTCTTGCAGCTGTCGTTTATGTTGTTGCTTTTTCTGCTGCCGCTGCGGTTCTTGCAGCTGTCGTTTATGTTGGTGCTTTCCTACTGCGACTTCTGCTGCTGCTGTTCTTGCAGCTGTATTTCATGTTGTTTTTTCTGCTGCTGACGTTCTTACAGCTGTTTTAATGTTGTTGCTTTTTCTGCTGCTGCTGTTCTTGTAGCTGTCGTTAATGTTGTTGGCTTTTCTGCTACTGCTGCTGTTCTTGCAGCTGTCATACATGTTGTTGCCTTTTCTGCTGCTACTATTTTTGCATTTGTCGTTCATGTTGTTGCTTTTCTACTGCTGCTGTTCGTACAGCTATCGTTCATGTTGTTGCTTTCCTCCTGCTGCTACTGCTGTTCTTGCAGCTGTTTTTAATGTTGTTGCTTTTCTGCTACTGATGTTCTTGCAGCTATTTTTCATGTTGTTGCTTTTTTTACTGCTGCTGTTCTTGCAGGTGTTTTTAATGTTGATGCTTTTTCTGCTGCTCATGTTCTTGCGGCTGTCGTTCATTTTGTTGCTTGTTCTGCTACTGCTGTTCTTGCAGTTGTCTTTCATGTTGTTGCTCTTTCTACTACTGCTGCTGTTCTTGCAGATGTCGCTCATGATGTTGCTTTTTCTGCTGCTGCTGTTAATCCAGCTGTAATTCATGTTGTTTTTTTCTGCTGCTGTTGTTTTTGCAGCTGTCTTTCATATTGTTCTTTTTCTGCTGCTACTGTTCTTGCAGCTATCATTCATGTTGTTGCTTTTTCTGCTGCTGCTGTTCTTGCAGCTGTTGTTGTCTTTTCTGCTGCCGCTTCTGTTCTTGCAGCTGTCGTTCGCTGTTGTTGTTTTTACTGCTGCTGCTGATTTGCAGCTGTCGTTTATGTTGTTGCTTTAGTACTGCTGCTGCCGTTCTTGCAGCTATAATTCATGTTGTTTTTTCTGCTGCTGCTCAATTGCAGCTGTTTTTCATATTGTTGCTTTTTCTGATGCTGCTGTTCTTGCAGTTGTCGTTCATGCTCTTGTCTTTTCTGTTACTGCTGCTGTTCTTGCAGCTGTCGTTCATGTTGTTGCCCTTTCTGCTGCTTTTGCTGTTCTTGCAGCTGTAGTTCATGTTGTTGCTTTTGCTGCTGTTCTTCCAGATGTCGTTCATGTTGTTGCTTTCCTCTTACTGCTGCTGCTGTTCTTACAGCTGTAATTCATGTTGTTGTTTACTCTGCTGTTCTTACAACTGTTTTTAATGTTGTTGTATTTTCTGCTGCTGCTGTTCTTGCATTAAACAAACCTTTGTAGCACAGGATAGACAGCAAGACATCAAACATACCTTTGTAGCACAGGATAGACAGTGAGACGTCAAACATACCTTTGTAGCACAGGATAGACTAAGACGTCAAACATACCTTTGTAGCACAGGATTGACAGCAAGACATCAAACATACCTTTGTAGCACATGATAGACAGTGAGACATCAAACATACCTTTGTAGCACAGGATAGACTGTGAGACGTCAAACATACCTTTGTAGCACAGGATAGACTGTGAGACGTCAAACATACATTTGTAGCACAGGATAGACTGTGAGACGTCAAACATACCTTTGTAGCACCGGATAGACAGTGAGACGTCAAACATACCTTTGTAGCACAGGATAGACTGTGAGACGTCAAACATACCTTTGTAGCACAGGATAGACTGTGAGACATCAAACATACCTTTGCAGCACAGGATAAACAGCAAGACATCAAACATACCTTTGTAGCACAGGATAGACAGTGAGACATCAAACAAACCTTTGTAGCACAGGATAGACAGTGAGACATCAAACAAACCTTTGTAGCACAGGATAGACAGCAAGACATCAAACAAACCTTTGTAGCACAGGATAGACAGCGAGACATCAAACAAATATATCTATCATCACACCTTGATTCAATCCTTCAACAAATATAACATATAAATTATGCATTATTATTACAATAAAATTGTATGTTACAAGTAAGAGACTTACAATAACATACAAATTCTGCATTATTATTACAATAAAATTATATGTTACAAGTAAAAGATATTTACAATAACATACAAATTCTGCATTATTATTACAATAAAATTATATGTTACAAGTAAGAGATATTTACAATAACATAAACTTAAATATCAAAATATGTTTTTAATCTGCGTCCCCTTTTGTTTCAATAGCAGACTCAGACTTTCAACAAAGAAATATTGAGAAATGGCTGAGGTGCTTTCTTTTCACTGTAGAAGATCACCCTAAATATTTTACTTTCATTTACCTCAAACAATTGCTCAGGGGTGTTGATTTTCAATGCCTCTTTATATTAAAATAATAGCAACAGCAAAAACAAAAAAACAAAAACAGGCTAAATGTGGAAGATGGCGCATGATCTTAGTTCTAGAAACATTCTACCAGACATTTTGAGAGTGGTTGTCCAGATGCATCATCTTCAACAGCAATGTCATGAAATATTACATTAGATCTATAACTGATAATCTCTTTCAATGTATTCAATTTACTTTATTACAACTTTTTTTTAAAAGGAAAATATGACTACAAAAGAAAGATTCACAACCACTAGAGTGAGACATCACAGAAGAAGAATGCTGAATGTAACAAGAAGGTATGACATCAACAACAAGATATTAAAAAGAAAAGTAGATGTCAGACCAATTCTGGGTTTTATTCAGAAACAAGAAATTACATAACTTTGACATGAAAGCATCAGATGAAACAGCAAAGAAAATAAAGAGAATTCAAAAGCAATTGAGATGAAACAGCAAAAACAGAAAAGAGCACCCAACAGCAATCAAATGAAACAGCGAAAAAAAAAGAAAAGAAAAGATGACCTCTCAGATGATTCAGTGAAATTTCAAAAAAGAAACAAATTATTTCAACAAGTTGATAAGTGGCAAATAATTAAAGAAAACAGAGGATCTCAAATACCACTGCTGTCTCGTGACATGACAACAAACAATCAGTGAAAGATGTGTAAAATAAATACAAAATAGTATTAAGACTAATTATTCCTCTTTTCCAACTTTAAGATTAGTACTTGCCTGTTTTTTGTGTTTTTCTATAATATTATCTGTTGGTGTGTACTTAAAGAAGGCTTTTGCTGAATTGTCGCATCTTTCTATAGATTTAGAAACTTAATATAATTCTGTGTTTATTTTACATGTTTCCTGTAGCTCTTCTTTCGTCCCCATGTGATATTCAATATATTGTATATTTTATATTAGTCCCCTATCTCCAAGCAATGGAAGAGTGGACTCATGATGCAGAAAAGCAAGCCAAATTTTGTTCAAAATGGTATCATTATTGACAAAGAAAGAAATCACAACATTGTCCTGTAATCTTGTCTAGATGTCACAAAATAATCTGAATTGTCACAAATTAGCTTAGCAATCACCAGAAATATCCAGATTTGTCACAAAATATTGCAGCTATAACAAAATATCCTAGCTGTCACAAGATATCAAAGCTGTCACAAAATATTATGTGTTTTCAAAATATCAAAGCTGTCACAAAATATCCCAACTGCACAAAATATCTCAGTTGTCAGAAAATATCCCATCTGTCATAAGATATCACAGTTGCAACAAAATATCCCATGTCACAAAAAACCCCATTGTCATTAAATATTCCAGATATATAAAAATTTCCAACCTGTAAAAAACAATCCCAGGAGAAGGAAAATACCGCTGTTGTCTCAAAATACCCCAGTTGTAACAAAATCTCAGCTGTCACAAAATGTCCTAGCTGTCACAAAATATCAGAGCAGTAACAAAATATGAACAGAAAATTGAAGCCTTTGAAATGTGGATTTATAGAAGAATAGGTAGAATTAGATGGAAAGAAAAGAAAACAAACGATGAAGTTTTAAAATAACTGAAAATAAAAAGAGAACTACTAAATACAATTAAGACAAGACAAATGAAATTTTGTGTTAAAAGACACAACAGCCTACTAAAAGTAATATTGGAAGGAAAAATACAAGGCAAAAGAGGCAGAGGCAGACCAAGATTAACATGGACGAGTAACATCAAAAGATGGACAAGTCAATATATGTCAGCCTGCACCATCAAAGCAAGCAAGAAACAGAGTAGAATGGCGATCCATGGTAGCCAACCTTCGTTGCGGAGGGGGCACACGTTGATGATGATGAACAAAATATCCCAGCTGTCACATAAT
The DNA here is from genome assembly GCA_032433765.1 of Megaustenia siamemsis. Classification (NCBI taxonomy): domain Eukaryota; kingdom Metazoa; phylum Mollusca; class Gastropoda; order Stylommatophora; family Ariophantidae; genus Megaustenia; species Megaustenia siamemsis. Next base: position 10,668,218 of record JAVIAB010000025.1, read on the forward strand.
TTTCCAGTTGTAACAAAATATTCTAGATGTCACAAAATGTCTCTGATAGCAAAAAATATCCCAACTGTAATAAAAAATTCCCAGGTGTAAGAAAATATCTCCGTTGTCACAAAATATTCTAGCTGTAACAAAATATCAAAGTTGTAACAAATATATCAAAGATGTCACAAAAATATCTCAGCTGTCACAAAAAATCACAACTGACACAAAATATATAATTTGTCACAAAATATCCTAGCAGTCAAGAAATATCCAAGCTATCACAAAATATCCCTGATGTCAATAAATATCTCAGTTGTCACAAAATATCTAAACTGTCACAAAATATCAAAGCTGTCACAAAATATTCCAGTTGTAACAAAACATCCCAGCTGTCACAAAATATATCTATTGTCACAAAATGTCACAGCTGTAACAAAATATTATAGCTATCACAAAATATCTCAATTGTCACAAAATAATCTCAATTGTCACAAAATATCCCAGCAGTCACCATAAATATCCTAATTTGTCACAAAATATTGCTGCTATAAACAAATATCCTAGCAATCACAAAATATCAAAGCTGTCACAAAATTTCATATGTTTTCAAAATATCATAGCTGTAAAAATATATCCCAACTGTCACAAAATATTTCAGTTGTCCAAAAATATCGCAGTTGTCATGAGATATCACAGTTGCAATAAAATATCCCTGCTGTCACAAAATATCTCAGTTGTCCAAAAATATCGCAGTTGTCATAAGATATCACAGTTGCAATAAAATATCCCTGCTGTAACAAAATATCCCGGTTATAATAAAATGTCCTAACTGTTACAAAAAATCACAGTTGTCACAGAATGTCACAACTGTAACAAAATATCCCAGCTGTCACAAAATAATCAGTTGTCACAAAATATTCCAGCTGAAAGAAAATATCAAAGCTGTCACAAAATATCTCAGTTATAACAAAATATCCCGCAGTCATAAAACACCCCAGTTGTCACATAATATCACAGTTGTCACTAAACATTAAAGCTGTCACAAAATATCCTTGCTATAACAATATATCCCAGCAGTAACAATATATCCCAGCTGTCATAAATTATCAAAGCTGTCACAAAAATATATCTGTCACATAATATCACAGTTGTCACTAAACATTAAAGCTGTCACAAATTGTCCTTGCTATAACAAAATATCACAGCTGTCACAAAATATCTCTGTTATAACAAAATATCCCAGCTGTCATAAAACACCCCAGTTGTCACATAATATCACAGTTGTCACTAAACATTAAAGCTGTCACAAAATGTCCTTGCTATAACAAAATATCACAGCAGTAACAATATATCCCAGCTGTCACAAAAATATATCTGTCACATAATATCCGTGTTGTCACAAAATATCTCAGTTGTAACAAAATATCCTAGCTGTGACAAAAATATCAGTTGTCACAAAATGTCTCAGTTGTCAAAAAAATATATCAGCTGTAAGAAAATATCTCGGTTGCCACAAAATATTCTAGCTGTAACAAAATATCAAAGCTGTAACAAATATATCAAAGATATTATACAAATATTTCAACTGACAAAAAACATCCCTGTTTTCACAAAATATCCCAGCTTTCATAAATTATTTCAGTTATCACAAAATATCCCTGCAGTCATCAAATATCCCAATTATCACAGAATATCCTTGATGTTAATAAATATCTATGTTAATGAACATCCTAATTACTCTTTTAGAACATCCTGATTACTCTTTTAGAACATCCTAATTACTATTTTAGAACATCCTGATTACTATTTTAGAACATCCTCATTGCTCTTTTAGAACATCCTAATTACTCTTTTAGAACATCCTGATTACTCTTTTAGAACATCCTAATTACTCTTTTAGAACATCCTGATTACTATTTTAGAACATCCTAATTACTCGTTTAGAACATCCTGATTACTCTTTTAGAACATCCTAATTACTATTTTAGAACATCCTCATTGCTCTTTTAGAACATCCTAATTACTCTTTTAGAACATCCTGATTACTCTTTTAGAACATCCTAATTACTCGTTTAGAACATCCTAATTATTCTTTTAGAACATCCTGATTATTCTTTTAGAACATCCTGATTACTCTTTTAGAACATCCTGATTACTCTTTTAGAACATCCTGATTACTCTTTTAGAACATCCTGATTACTCTTTTAGAACATCCTGATTACTCTTTTAGAACATCCTGATTACTCTTTTAGAACATCATGATTACTCTTTTAGAACATTCTGATTACTCTTTTAGAACATTCTGATTACTCTTTAGAACATTCTGATTACTCTTTTAGAACATCCTGATTACTCTTTTAGAACATTCTGATTACTCTTTTAGAACATCCTGATTACTCTTTTAGAACATCCTGATTACTCTTTTAGAACATCCTCATTGCTCTTTTAGAAAAACCTCATTGCTCTTTTATAACATCTTCATTACTCTTTTATAACTTCCTCATTACTCTTTATAACTTCCTCATTACTCTTTTAGAACACCTTGATTACTCTTTTATAACAACCTCATTACTCTTTTAGAACATCCTGATTACTCTTTTAGAACATCCTGATTACTCTTTTATAACTACCTCGATTACTCTTTTAGAACATCTTGATTACTCTTTTAGAACATCCTGATTACTCTTTTATAACATCCTCATTAATCTTTTAGAACAACCTCATTACTCTTTTATAACTTCCTCATTACTCTTTTATAACAACCTAATTACTCTTTTATAACATCCTGATTATTCTTTTAGAACATTCTCATTACTCTTTTAGAACAACCTCATTACTCTTTTATAACAACCTCATTACTCTTTTATAACAACCTCATTGCTCTTTTATAACAGCCTCATTACTCTTTTAGAACAACCTCATTGCTCTTTTATAACATCCTCATTACTCTTTTATAACAGCCTCATTACTCATTTAGAACAACCTCATTACTCTTTCAAAACATCCTCATTACTCTTTAGAACAACCTTATTACTCTTTTATAACAGCCTCATTACTCGTTCCTAGCAGTCCTTGGTATTCTCAACATTCTTCTGTAAAACCACATTATTGCGACCTGTAAACATTTTCTTTTCTGATGTCCGAATGTCCACAATTCACATCCATGCATCAAATAACGTAGACTACAGCTATTTATATTCATTAACCCATTTAAGTATATGTTATTGTGTTTGATGTTTCTTTCACTGTTACAATAATTCCTTATGAGGCTCTTTTACTATTGAGATTAAGGCCTTTATTTTTGCTTTCCATCATTATAATATGTATTATTTATATATAACCCATTGTCATTCTTAAAGATTAAGACTGTGTCATCAGCATATCTCATTTTGTTTATATTATGGCCATGACTGAAACTCCAGCTATGACCTTTATCTTCTTCTTCCTCTACATTTCAACTCCCTGTGGAGCATAGATCTTCAACAAAATTTTTCCTAGATAACCTGTTTCTTGCCATTCTTTTAAGATCATGCCATGTCTTCCCCACCATCTTCATCTCTGCTTCCAACTGTCTTCACCAAGAATATTTTGGTCTTCCTCTTTGTCTCTTTATTTGGGGATTTAAAAAAAGAGCCTGTTGTGAAATACTCCCATCGTCTTTTTTCTATATTTATGTTTCCACTGGTATTTGACTGGTACTTTTCCATCATTCTATGTTAGTGATTTTGTCCTGCCATTTCTATACTTTTATTCTGTGCAAACATTCATTAATGAAAGACTATCTTCATGATTGTCATGTTTGTTGTTCTCCGTGTTTCACAGCCATATAATAGGATTGACTTAACATTGGAGTTGACAATTTTTATTTTGTATTTAACCTAATTTCTTTGGATTTCCATGTTTCCCAGTGCAATGAATGCTCCTCCTGCTTTTGATTTTTTAAAACGATACTTATTTTGGTATTATTCTCAGTTCCTCCCACTTTGTCTATATTACAACCCAGATATATGTAAGATTATACATCTAGTAGAGGTATTTCTCATTTTTGCTATTTGGTTACTGCCAGCTGCATGATCTTAATGGATTGTGGTATAGTCCATCACCATCTATAGAAGTAAACCTGGGGGCTGAAAGGAAACCTCAGAAAATCTTGCAATTGAAAAATTACATTTTTAGCTTATTAATTCTATAAGTGGCTGCAATTTCACCATATGTATTAATATAAATCTGGTGAGAGCACATACCTAACACATTGTTTTATTTGTTGAAACATTCCTGGTTTCCATTTCTCATGATTGTTTTCTGTTACCGGTACATCTTATATACTTTTATGAAATCTTTGATTCCCACGTTTAAAGTGTTGATTATTTCTTTGATGATCTTACTTTGTGAAATGCATTACTTAAAATGTTGATTATTTCTAGAAGATCTTACTATGCCAAATGAGGACTTCCAGTCAATATGGCAGATAGGTGGCAAAAACTCTTGAGGCTCTGTTTGAAAAGTGTTCCATGTTGAGGTTTCCTTATATTCCAAGTCCAGCTTGATGCTGGAGATATTGAGATTAGTGCTCTGTGCACACTGGTAGCTGTAGTTTTCATCTGAATCATGTTTCAATATTCTGATACTTACAATGAATGATATCGTATGACGACGGACAGTTCGGCTGCACCTTTTATCTTTTGGCATGTGCTGTGGCTGCTATGAGAGCGATTGCAGCTACCTTTCTTTTTTCTAGATCCTTCAATGAGATGAGATGTTAATTCAGATGATTCCACTGGCATTGGCGGTTGAGCACTTATGTATTTTAATTTGTTTGCAGTGATACTGAGGCCTTTGACTTGCTACAACTGGCAGTCTATGTTCTCTTGACCTCCCCTACCACGTTTCCTAGTGTTTCTAAAATTCAATCTTTTTCATGGTCAGGCCTCTGGTCTGTGTTCTCATAGATTTATTGAAGGCTCGTTGTATCATATATTGATATGTCTTACCACTACACAAGGAACAAACCTTTTTATAATTGTTTCTTTATCTATTCAATGGCAGGAATTATTTCTAGCTTTTTTATTAATTCTTCACTTCTAATTTTATCTCTCACTGTTACTTAACTATTACAAAATGAACACAACTCAAAAGAACAAAATTAGTGTAAAAAGTGGCTTTATAGAATTACTGGATTTGTGTGTTCTGTGATGGCTCTCTTGCAGTACTTTCTAATCATAACATATGCATCAGGGGATAGACAACAATCCTGGACATGCAACTGCTGAAATGAAGAGCACCTATAGGCAATCATCACAATTCCTTTGCCTATTGTCGCATCACATGACTTCATCCCAAGTTTACGTAGATTTGGACAGTGCATAAATAAGGCATACAGTCCGTCTGTTATGTCACATTTACCTATGTCCAATGAGCGAAGTCTTGAGCAGTTTTGTGCCAGAAAATCTAAGCCAGTGTCTGAGATAGCCTCACAGCCCTGAACGTTGAGGTAGCATAGCTTGCTGTAGTTCTTAGTAATGTGGATGACCCCTTGGTCTGACACCTTGGTAAACATGAAAAAATTTGTAAAAAGTTTATAACAGGCTTTTGTGAGCAATTATATATGTAAATGTTTGTAAATAGTACTAACATACTTTCTAAAATGTGTCAATAATTAAAAACAATGGTAGATATATAAATATTTGTCAACAATTATAATATGCCTCTGTCAATATTTAAATATTGTACATAAACATTACAACAATAGTAAACATGTATAAATTAAACTCATCATCCCTTTTGATAAATGGAGGAATAATGGTGTTAGTGATTATATTTTTTTTTATGACCATCATGACTTTTATATAATGTCATGGCCAGAATCAATGCTGCACTACCTGAAGACAGTTCAGAGCTACAACTACTTTGGACATACTATAACTAGTGATGGAAAATGTACAACTGAAATAAACAAAAGAATAGGAATGGCAAAAAAAGTAATTTTAACTCTTTCCATATGGAATCTTTTTATTGATGCATTGGAAGAGATTTCTGAGACAAAATTTGTCATGGTTTTAAGAATCAACCGACATATTTATATTTATCTAACATATAACATATTATATATGAATTTGTAGATAATTGAACAGGGTATTAGATTTCACCAATACCAAGATGATACAAGACATGTAAAAAGAATATGGTTTGATGACGGTTTACACTAATCAAATTGAGAATGACACACTATGGGGCGAAACATACGCAGTTGAAATCGACTGCACGCACAGTGCGGCGAAACGTATGGAAAGAGTTAATGCCATGAAAAATATACTAACATCAAAATAAATAAAGCCTGGGCTAAAACTAAGAATAGCAAATTATTATATCTTTTCAACATTCCTGTATGGTGCATTAACATGGAAATTAGACATTAAAACAGTACAGAAAATTGAAGCTTTTTTGAGATGTGGATTTAGAGAAGAATAGGAAGAATTGGAAGGAAAGAAAATAAAACAAATGATGAAGTCTTAAAACAACTAAAAATAAAAAGTACTAAACACAATTCAAACAAGACAAATTAGATTTTTGGGGCATGTTAAATGACACAGCAGTCTATTAAAAGTAATCTTGGGGGGAAAAATGCAAGGTAAAAGAGGCAGAGGTAGACTAAGGCTAATATGAACGAGTAACATCAAAAGATGGACAAATCAGTCTATGATAATCTGCATCATCGAAGCAAAGACAGAGCAGAAAGGTGCTCCGTGGTAGCCAACTTTGGATGCGGAGACAGCACTCAATAAATGAATGAATGACAAATGAAAATGTCATATAAAATTTATACTTAACTGTCTAAAGAAACAATTTTAAACTTGTATGTTGTGAAAGTCTGTATCTGCACTGTAAAAGTTTTATCAAATGTATTGTTTCCAATGTAAAGCAAGATTTGTTTTTTCTCTTCCAAAAACAAATGTCCACAGTTTGGTGTCTCATGCTTCCTTGTGTTAGTTATCAAAATGTCAACAGTTTGGTGTCTCATGCTTCCTTGTGTTAGTTATCAAAATGTCCCACAGTCTGGTGTCTCATGCTTCCTTGTGTTAGTTATCAAAATGTCTCACAGTTTGGTGTCACATGCTTCCTTGTGTTAGTTATCAAAATGTCCCACAGTCTGGTGTCACATGCTTACTTGTGTTAGTTATCAAAATGTCCCACAGTTTGGTGTCTCATGTTTCCTTGTGTTAGTTATCAAAATGTCCCACAGTCTGGTGTCTCATGTTTCCTTGTGTTAGTTATCAAAATGTCTCACAGTTTGGTTTCTCATGCTTCCTTGTGTTAGTTATCAAAATGCCCCACAGTTTGGTGTCACATGCTTCCTCGTGTTAGTTATCAAAATGCCCCACAGTTTGGTGTCTCATGTTTCCTTGTGTTAGTTATCAAAATGCCCCACAGTTTGGTGTCTCATGCTTCCTTGTGTTAGTTATCAAAATGCCCCACAGTTTGGTGTCTCATGCTTCCTTGTGTTAGTTATCAAAATGCCCCACAGTTTGGTGTCTCATGCTTCCTTGTGTTAGTTATCAAAATGCCCCACAGTTTGGTGTCTCATGTTTCCTTGTGTTAGTTATCAAAATGCCCCACAGTTTGGTGTCTCATGCTTCCTTGTGTTAGTTATCAAAATGCCCCACAGTTTGGTGTCTCATGCTTCCTTGTGTTAGTTATCAAAATGCCCCACAGTTTGGTGTCTCATGCTTCCTTGTGTTAGTTATCAAAATGCCCCACAGTTTGGTGTCTCATGCTTCCTTGTGTTAGTTATAAAATGTCCACAGTTTGGTGTCTCATGCTTCCTTGTGTTAGTTATCAAAATGTCCCACAGTCTGGTGTCTCATGTTTCCTTGTGTTAGTTATCAAAATGCCCCACAGTTTGGTGTCTCATGCTTCCTTGTGTTAGTTATCAAAATGCCCCACAGTTTGGTGTCTCATGCTTCCTTGTGTTAGTTATCAAAATGCCCCACAGTTTGGTGTCTCATGCTTCCTTGTGTTAGTTATCAAAATGCCCCACAGTCTGGTGTCACATGTTTCCTTGTGTTAGTTATCAAAATGTCCCCCAGTGTGGTGTCTCATGTTTCCTTGTGTTAGTTATCAAAATGTCCCACAGTCTGGTGTCACATGTTTCCTTGTGTTAGTTATCAAAATGTCCCACAGTCTGGTGTCACATGTTTCCTTGTGTTAGTTATCAAAATGTCCCACAGTCTGGTGTCTCATGCTTCCTTGTGTTAGTTATCAAAATGTCCACAGTTTGGTGTCTCATGCTTCCTCGTGTTAGTTATCAAAATGTCCACAGTCTGGTGTCTCATGTTTCCTTGTGTTAGTTATCAAAATGCCCCACAGTCTGGTGTCACATGTTTCCTTGTGTTAGTTATCAAAATGTCCACAGTTTGGTGTCACATGTTTCCTTGTGTTAGTTATCAAAATGTCCCACAGTTTGGTGTCTCATGCTTCCTTGTGTTAGTTATCAAAATGTCCCACAGTTTGGTGTCTCATACTTCCTTGTGTTAGTTATCAAAATGTCCACAGTCTGGTGTCTCATGCTTCCTTGTGTTAGTTATCAAAATGGTGGATGCACTGAATATGTGTCAGAAGCTATAAGCTGTGATTGAAATTCTCACAGTGGAAAGTTTTGAGCCTAAAGCAATTCACAATTCTCTGTGGAATGTGCTTGAAGAGGAAGTTTTCAATCTCAAGTTATGGCAGTCTTGAGACAGAGAGGTTGTGAGTTTAAATCCGACTTCACCGACTGGGATTTTTATTTGTGATTTCTCTCTGCAGCAACCACCCTGGGTCTCAGCAGCGAGGTCCGGCTTGAAACGTCAATTACACATCAACAGAAAAAATATGAGTACCTCTGAAGATGGAGTGATCTGCCTGGGTGGCGAGGGGCCCCTGTGCACATGGCTGCCAAGGTAAAATGAATTAACATGCACAAATCAGTTCCTAGGCTATAGGGACTTTGCCATAGGTGAAAGGTGGCGAACGCAGAGAAAAAATATTAGTCTATACTGTACTTGTTGGGTTAATGTAATAAATCATTTTATAGATAAAATATTAGTCTATACTGTACTTGTTGGGTTAATGTAATAAATCATTTTATAGATAAAATATTAGTCTATATTGTACTTGTTGGGTTAATGTAATAAATCATTTTATAGATAAAATATTAGTCTATACTGTAGTTGTTGGGTTAATGTAATAAATCATTTATAGATAAAATATTAGTCTATACTGTACTTGTTGGGTTAATGTTGTAAATCATTTTATAGATAAAATATTAGTCTATACTGTAGTTGTTGGGTTAATGTAATAAATCATTTTATAGATAAAATATTAGTCTATACTGTACTTGTTGGGTTAATGTAGTAAATCATTTTATAGATAAAATATTAGTCTATACTGTACTTGCTGGGTTAATGTAGTAAATCATTTTATAGATAAAATATTAGTCTATACTGTACTTGTTGGGTTAATGTTGTAAATCATTTTATAGATAAAATATTAGTCTATACTGTACTTTTTGGGTTAATGTTGTAAATCATTTTAAAGTAAAAATATTAGTCTATACTGTACTTTTTGTGTTAATGTAGTAAATCATTTTATAGATAAAATATTAGTCTAACTGTACTTGTTGGGTTAATGTAATAAATCATTTTATAGATAAAATATTAGTCTATACTGTACTTTTTGGGTTAATGTTGTAAATCATTTTAAAGTAAAAATATTAGTCTATACTGTACTTTTTGGATTAATGTTGTAAATCATTTTAAAGTAAAAATATTAGTCTATACTGTACTTTTTGGGTTAATGTTGTAAATCATTTTAAAGTAAAAATATTAGTCTATACTGTACTTTTTGGGTTAATGTTGTAAATCATTTTAAAGTAAAAATATTAGTCTATACTGTACTTGTTGGGTTAATGTAATAAATCATTTTATAGATAAAATATTAGTCAATACTGTACTTTTTGGGTTAATGTTGTAAATCATTTTAAAGTAAAAATATTAGTCTATACTGTACTTTTTGGGTTAATGTTGTAAATCATTTAAAGTAAAAATATTAGTCTATACTGTACTTTTTGGGTTAATGTTGTAAATCATTTTAAAGTAAAAATATTAGTCTATACTGTACTTTTTGGGTTAAGGTTGTAAATCATTTTAAAGTAAAAATATTAGTCTATACTGTAGTAAATGCAGGTGGTCGGTGAGCTGGTACAAGATGGCTGCTTACTCATATTAAATTCAGGACTAATGGTTTTTTTCAAGGCAGTGTCTTTTCAATAATTGCTATACTACCTTGGGTTTACACTTTTCTTCAAAGTTGAGTAGGGTAGAATTTTAGTGAAGTTTGAGAAGCTTGGCCAGAATAAAAACATATGACAAGGTACACCGAAAACCCTGTGTGGCATCTGATGGCACTGCAGGGCATTAGAAATAAGACAGTCATGGAAATATATGGGCACTAACATACTGTTCCCAATACCCCACAACTTTTAAAAATAAAGAGGCATTAGAATGTATAAACCTCCATTACCTTTTACATTTGGCCACACTGAGGTAACGTAGAGTCTCACGTAATTTGGCCGCTCTCGTATGCCTAGTTTAGTTACACTTTTGCAATCACTCAGTCTCAGTTCACATAAGCCTGTTGAAGAAATAATTTTAAAATTGTTTAATGACCAGACATAAAGAGGCTTTAATTAAAATTACAAAGAAAACAAGTTTTAAACAGTTAGACCAATACACTGAATATTTATTTATTTTATGCTCCAGGTGAATGCAAATCTATGACAGGTGAAATATACCAGATGGCCTATTAAAATCAATATTCATAACCTTACCAAAGAAATCTGGTGTGATTGAATGTAATGATCATCGCACAATAAGCCTTATGAGTCACACATCTGAGATATTACTAGGAATCATGATGCGAAGATTGCGAAACAAAATCAGTCTAAAAATTAGTCAACAGTGTGATTTTGTAGGAAGTAAATGTATGAACAATGCTATATACATCATAAGATCTTCAATAGAAAGAGCCACAGAGGTGAAAACAGATCTATGTTTCATAGACTATACCAAAGCATGTGATAAAGTAAAGCACCAAGAAATAATCACAATTTTAGAAGGTGTAAAAGTTGACAGCAAAGATTAGTAACTTAAGGTAATTATTATTATTTGTAATATTAGAATGACATTATAATAATATTAATATATAATGTTTACCTGCGGCAGACTTACTTAATTCTTATTTAATTAGAATCATGTCAATAAGACAATGAATAATAATGAATAAATATTAATTCATTTTCACTATTTGAAGTACCTTGACTTAAACTGTGGCAATACTATTTATAGAACTCATTTTAATCATTACTTGAGGATATTCTAAGTTATTTTGTTTGAGAACCTGAAATGTGATGGCGTCTAATGTTCCTAAAAATATGATTTGATTGTGACCACCTACCCTTTTATGTGGGGATAAGATGAAAATATGATTTGATTGTGACCACGCATCCTGCATTTTGTGGGGATAAGATGAAAATATGATTTGATTGTGACCACCTACCCTGCATTTTGTAGGGATAAGATGAAAATATGATTTGATTGTGACCACGTACCCTGCATTTTGTGGGGATAAGATGAAAATATGATTTGATTGTGACCACGTACCCTGCATTTTGTGTGGATAAGATGAAAATATGATTTGATTGTGACCACCTACCCTGTATTTTGTGGGGATAAGATGAAAATATGATTTGATTGTGACCACCTACCCTGCATTTTGTGTGGATAAGATGAAAATATGATTTGATTGTGACCACCTACCCTGCATTTTGTGTGGATAAGATGAAAATATGATTTGATTGTGACCACCTACCCTGCATTTTGTGCGGATAAGATGAAAATATGATTTGATTGTGACTACCTACCCTGCATTTTGTGCGGATAAGATGAAAATATGATTTGTTTGTGACCACCTACCCTGCATTTTGTGCGGATAAGATGAAAATATGATTTGATTGTGACCACCTACCCTGCATTTTGTGCGGATAAGATGAAAATATGATTTGATTGTGACCACCTACCCTGCATTTTGTGGGGATAAGATGAAAATATGATTTGATTGTGACCACCAACCCTGCATTTTGTGGGGGATAAGATAAAAATAAAATATCTCCTTGTTTATATAGGAAGTCATCTTGACAAGAAATGTGGAGTTCTTGTTGAATTTTATGCATACTGTATAATTGTAAATTGCTACCATTTTAAAACAAATTAATTTCCTATATTTGGCATAAACATTTAAAAGCAAATTTATTTATTGCATTAATTTAAATATACATGCATTGCTAAAAATGTCTAATTATTAATATTTTACAGAATATTATGAACTGTCTAAAAGGTTAAAGCAATTACCTCTACTAACAATAACTTAAAGAAAAATTAAATTTGCAGTAACTTCATATAATAAACAAAGAAAATAATACTTTTAAAAACTATCTAAAAAGATCTATACCTATGTTTTATAGATTATACCAAAGCATTTGATAAAGTAAAGCACAAGAAATAATACAAATTGTAGATGGCATAAATATTGACACATTTATTTAACAATTGATTGCACAGATCAAAGAATAATTAGAACATGTACTGGCAACAAATAGCGGCCATAGAACTGGAAATCCAAGAAGACAACAACAATTACATATATGTTCAATTTATGAAGCAAAAGTAACTGACACTTTTAATTTTGGATGACAATCACAGTCTAATATAACCTGAAAGACTTAGTCTGCGGCTAAACTGATTGTGCCTGGCCAAGAAGTGGGCAAAACCTGCAAGACAAAAACAGCAATATTAAACATAGTTTGCTGGGAATCTCTATCAGAGAGACATACACACATATATATTACTAATATTTGTAATAAATTAATGTGTAACATAACAACATTATAGAATCACTAATTTGACACTCTTTAGAGTGAAATATAGCATAAAGTTGTGAGAGATCATGGTAGCTTCTTTATCTCATCAACCAATTTTGAAGGGCCTGATATGATTTCTAGAAATAAAAAGATCATAAATGATGAATGAAATTATTACAAAAGAGAGATTTTTTAAAGTATTACGCAGCTCTTCAACAAAGCAGGTGATTAAATTTCTGTTATTTCAGGATACTTTTTATTTAGAAAGAGTAAACATACCTATTGAACAATTTCAATAAATCATCTGTAGTGCTCTTTTTTCTCTTCACATTGGCATAATTATATCTATTCTTCCCTTTCAAATTCAACCTTAGCTTCCATTTATTTGCTCCTCACCACTGCTGTCAATCTACCATCAAAAGATAACATTGTTCCCAAGTATTTGAACTCTTTCATCTTTTAAACTGTCAATTTAATGTAATTGATGGGAGGTTGTTAATTTCACACATATAAGGGGAAGTTTAAAACTTAAATTTAACAGTTTGTATTATATTCTGTTTTAGATTCTCTATAGCTCTCAGTAAACTCCACATGGAGCACCTTTCTTGTTTTTTATTTTATTTTTAATAATGCTGTCCACTGTGTGTTTGTCAAACCAAATATTATTGTGAGAAACTGTATTAAAAAAACAACGTTTAGAATTAATAATTAAATTAACATATTGACTGTTTTTATCCAACAAACAAAGAGAACAGTTTATTGTCTTGTACTAAAATTATTTTATCTTAATTTTTCAAGAAAGGTTTCTCTATTATTTATACTCTAACAATAACTTAATAAGAATGTCTAGAAGGTACAACTTCTAATCCATTGTTATCCAGAAATGCACTTTGTTGTGACTGCAAAAATAATGTGCGTGTGAGAGAGTTATTAATATTATTGATTTAATTTAATTTGATTAATTAAAAATAACAATTGGTAGCTTAATATAATTCTCATTATTATTTGCAATATTAGAGTAACACTACAATCATATATATATATATATATATATATATATATATATATATAACTTTTGCATGCAGCAAACTTACTTAATTCTTTTGTAAGTTAGAATCATGACAAATAAACAATGAATAATAATGAATGAATATTAATTCATTTTCAATATAAAGATGGAAGTACCTTGAACTCAACTGTTGAAATTTTAATTATAAACCATCCTAGTCACCACTTGAAGATATTCTAAGTTATTCTGTTAGAGATCCTTAAATGATATGGCCTTCATGTTCCTGAAAATATAATTTAATTTTGACTACCCACTCCGCATTTTGTGTGGATACGATGAAAATAAAATATATTGTTTACATACTGATACAACGCTATTTTAAGAACAAACGTGGATTTCTTGTTGAATTGTATGCATACAAAATAATTTTAAATTACTACCATTTAAAAACAAATAAATTGTTCTATAATTTGCATAAAACTTAAAAGCACATTTATTTATGACATTAATTTAAATATTATATAAAAATGATTAATTTTTTGTTTACATGGGCGCCATTTTGAGACAATCATGGAATGGAGTTCTAATTTAATTGTATGCATACTAGATAATTCTAAATTGCTACCATTTAAAACAAATTCATTTAATATAATTGTCACAAAACCTAGAAGCACATTTATTTATCGCATTAATTTAAATTATATGCATTGTTAAACATGTCTAATGATTAATATTTTACAGAATATTACGAACTGTCTAAAAAGTTAAAGGAATTACCCCTACGAACAATAACTTGTACTTTACGAAAAATTAAATTTTTGCAGTGACTTCCCTTAATAAACAAGGTCCAATAATACTTTTAACAAATTAATATAAAATAATATTTCCCATTTGCAACGTAAATTAAAGACACGTCAACTTTGGTTGATAATGTTTAATCCTAGTGCATTTTGAGATACATTGTATAATAGTGCTTTTTTATTTTGAAACATATGTACTTTTAAGAAAATGTTTTTTATAAGTGATATGCAAACTAATGTTACTCTTATATATTACACTATCAAGTGTGTTATATAATATTTACTAGTTTTATGACCTTCTAGTGGCCGCTTTCTCAGAAATACTAGTGTATATTTTGAGAAGGAACTGTCTGATTGTTGCCAATGATTAAGACGTGACTGCTCGTGTCATCCTAGGTTCAGCTCCTGTGTTGCCTGCTCTAGCAGCACAGACTGTGTCATGTCGGCTACATGGCATAGTAGTCTTTGGGTACTGTGCTGATACCTCCCATTATGTCATTGTTTGAACGCAACATCAGAGGGGTGGAAGATGCGTGGTCGGACCAAGGTAACACCTGATGTCCTTAGTGCCGAGATTGCAATCGCGCACGGCTGTGTGCTGTTGAATCTGGGCTAGTCTCCACTAGCTAGGCAGCTCTAGCATAGAGCATCAGTCCTAGTGAGGTGGGGATCCTGGGGACAGCAGCCCTTCCATTTACACAATGACATGAATGGTTATCCCTTAACTTCTGTTCCCTACATTTCCTGTGGAGTGTAAACTACTACTCGCCAGCGTTGGTAAATCCTCAGACCTGTTTGATGACATATGCTCTTATTAGAATTATTGGTGTCTTATTCTTATAATCTATTTCTGAAGCATTATGTAAAGTTAGCCTGAGTAGGCAGACGCACAGAAGCGAGAGTATCCAATAGAGATGTAAATTCTATGATATGGTGTGTGACTGGCCGAGCGAGATGTGTGATCTCCAAATCTTCTCAAACCTCCACAATCCACACAACGCTCCCAAAGCAAGGGAAGTCACATACAGACTCATATACACTACAGCACGACATCCACAAAAGAAAGAGAAGCTCACATATCAGGACAGACAGCCTAGCCAAGTGTTCAATTTGCAGACGAAACATACAAGAAACAGAAGAACACATATTTTACGAATGAAACACAATCATACCAGCAAGAACGGCGTTACAACATACACTAGAAACACACACCACACAGAAGGTAGACATCTACAGATCTGTCATGCTCAACACGCTGCAAAAAAAAAAAAAAAAAAGACAGCGCAAGAATGCTCCACTAACTCACTAATTCTAAAATCCGAATACAGAAAATTAGTGTGGACCTGCGGAACTGCTGCCTTTTACTGATTCCAAACCTTTAGCCCTGATCTATTTTACAGAAATATAATCAGAAATCAATGTCCATCTTTAAAACAATATAATATTTTTGTTAGAATGACTGAACGAATGTGAACGAGAATTATTTTTGTAATGTACTGTGATGTATTGATTTTGAAAATGAAATAAAGAATTAAAAAAAAAAAATTTACACAAATGAAATGAAAGGTTATCCCCTGACTTCTGTTACCTACATTTCCTGTCGAGTGTGAAAATACACGAGAATGTGCCCCTAAATGACGTAAGCACAGGTATCTACTCCTCGCCAGCGTTGGTATTGGTAAATCCACAGACCTGTTTGATTGTAACAGCAGAGGTGAGAAGTGAGGTGATGTGGGGCACGTGGACACTTCACGGGAAGAATGCGAAGAGGTGAGTTCAGACAGAAAGTGTAAATTCTCGGGACTGATGAGAATGTAAACTTTGAGGTGAGAAGTTGACGTAGGGGAGTTTTTGATTGGTCAGGGAGACAGAGCAGGAGACGACGTAGTGTAATTTGATTGGTTGAGAGATGAGATATAATGCATGTACTAGGCTGGTAGTGGTGAGATTAAGACATAGGAATTCATTCACAAGAAGAAGGTGGCAGACAGTTAGAGGACTGAGAGCTAGTCATGTGGACATACGATTCAGATACATGTGAGATCTGACTAGGAGACACAGATATGACTAAGATTCGCACAAAGGGAAGAGAGAGAGAAGACATAGATCCCAAGTAGACTAGGCGGTAGGCCAATGGCTCGCGGAGCCCAAGAAGTAACTAAGAGTTAGACTATTGAAGAAGTAAGTCTCGGGTTTAATGACGGGACAGTTTCTTTTGCTTAATATAGGGAGAATAGATTAGGATTCAGACTGGAAGGATTCAGTGTTTGGACTGATTGAGTGTGATAGTTGATTTGAGGTACGACGGAGTGAAGAGGTGCCTGCAGTACAGCCGTGTGTGTGAACAGCCGAGCGCAGTGTAAACCGCTGGCTTGTACATATTCTTTTATTGGATCAGTTACATGTCAATAAACTCACTGTTTAGGAGAGGACTTTGTGTATATTGAATTACCACCATTACTTGTGTTTTACGGGGTGGTGACGAACGAACGATAGTGTCGCGGAGAGCGACTGTTATCAGATTCTGCAGTACAGGTACAATCAGACAACAACGCGAAGTACACCACATGAATAGATCACGAGGGAAACAGATCAAGTTCCTGTTCATTCATAGTTTGTAGTCTCGGTTCAAGTATAGGTCAGTCAGTCAGTAAAAATGTCACGGGTCCAGTCAAGCAAGTCCAGTCAGAGGGCCGACAGTTATTGGTTATGGAAGGCCTCTGTGTCACTGCAAACGAATTAAAATCCATAATTGCTCAACCGCCCGTGCCAGTGGATTCATCCGAGTTATTAACTCATCTCCCAAACAAAGAAAGGTAACTGTAGTTCCCATCGTAGCAGTCTCAGCACAAGCCAAAAGACATAAGACTCCCAGACCACTGTGTTACTAGTGACTTGTCTAACTTCTCCCAGACTACAGTGTTGCTAGTGACTTGTCTAACTTCTCCCAGACTACTGTGTTACTAGTGACTTGTCTAACTTCTCCCAGACTACTGTGTTGCTAGTGACTTGTCTAACTTCTCCCAGACTACTGTGTTGTTAGCGACTTGTCTAACTTCTCCCAGACTACTGTGTTGTTAGCGACATGTCTAACTTCTCCCAGACTACTGTGTTGTTAGCGACTTGTCTAACTTCTCCCAGACTACTGTGTTGCAGGCGGGAGGAAACTTGATCTTCTCTCTCTTTCCGTCCAAGAGGTGAGCGAATTCATCATCAGACAGCTCAACTTGAATGTTCGAAGTTCAGTGGATTGACTCCTGACTAAGATCTTCTGACGTCTTATCTGTGGATTGACTCCTGACTAAGATCTTCTGACGTCTTATCTGTGGATTGACTCCTGACTGAGATCTTCTGACGTCTTATCTGTGGATTGACTCCTGACTGAGATCTTCTGACGTCTTATCTGTGGATTGACTCCTGACTAAGATCTTCTGACGTCTTATCTGTGGATTGACTCCTGACTAAGATCTTCTGACGTCTTATCTGTGGATTGACTCCTGACTTAGATCTTCTGACGTCTTATCTGTGGATTGACTCCTGACTGAGATCTTCTGACGTCTTATCTGTGGATTGACTCCTGACTGAGATCTTCTGATGTCTTATCTGTGGATTGACTCCTGACTAAGATCTTCTGACGTCTTATCTGTGGATTGACTCGTGACTAAGATCTTCTGACGTCGTATCTGTCGAGACAGTGCGCTGTTGAGCTACTGATGCTGTATTCCCACACCTCTTCTTCGTTCTGTGTATTTTCATGCCCTTCTGTGTTGAGAATTTCCTACCACATCTACATTGGTGTTTCGGCCATAGATCTGGGCTCAAAATCCTTTTGTCGGTTCTGATTGACTCCGTAAAATCGCTGTGTTATTCATCATTCTCCCCTCCCCCTTTTCGGTGAATCTTGGGGTCATTTATTAGGTGTCGTTTCTGTAGCTAGTAGGTTATCAGCTGGCGGGGTGCCGGCCCGGTCAGCCGTTGGTCCTGGTCTTCCCAGTGTCATCTCTTTTCAGATGTCCGTCGGTCTTTGTCCCGACTGTCAATGGACTAACCATATATCAGTAGTAGGAAACTCTTTGTACAGAGCTTCGTAGCAGGAGACAATCTGATCATCAGAAACAAACCCTCCGTCGAGCAAGTGTTTCGGCCTTTTAGCTTCTTGACACTTTAAGGTGGGGAGGGATGGAGGTGGGCCCGCCTGGGTCATGATTCCCAGGCGTCGACCTCCTGCTGCATTGCCTCTGAGACTTACACAGTATGTTCGGCACAAAATAACTACACTCAATACAAAAAACACTAGAAAATAGTTTAACTAAGGCTTACACAGTACGTTCGGCACAAAATAACTACACTTAATACACAAAGCACTCGAAAATCGTTTACCTTACCTGTCTTGGCTTATCCTATCAAATTGCTGTGCTTTCCAGTCGAAATAACGTCCCAAAATACGATCCCAAAATAATGAGTTCACACAAATCTTTCTTTCTTCTTTTATCTAACTGTTGCTGCCTTGACGAGTGACAGGAGAAAATAATGCATCATATAATCTGGTTTCAGTAGATGTTGTATTGCTTGTTCTTTTGATCTCTTTCCTTTTAGATGTAGCGTTGCTTTTGAACGAATTTGGACGTTGTTGAGATAGGAAAATGTTGGTTGTTCCACATGTCTTTATTCTGACTATTTCTTCCTTTGCATGTTGTTTGATCGGGTTCCATTTTTATTAAATGTATCAACAATTCCATTTTTTAAATGTTTGCGTGTGTGTGTGAGAGAGTTTCAGGCGCGGGTAAATTTCGCTGTTCTAACATTTTCACATTGAGTCTTCGAATGTTCTTTGTGTTGTTTGTTATCTTTTTGTTTCAAAACATCTTATTTCACAGGTCTGTCTTCTCTGTCCGCTCTATGACCATTTTTGGCATTGGTAGCCTTAAACTAGCGGAGGAGAGTATGACCATGAAGATCATGTCAGTAACTAAAGCTAATTCATGGCTCAAAATATAACCTTTTGCTCATGTGTGTTTTCTGAGTGATTCGAAAAGCATGATCAGGTAGATCAAAAGGGGTTCAAAGACTGGTTGGTGTGTCACGAAAGAAATCAGGACTGACAGGTGAATGTTTCAACTTTGTCCCTGGATACTCGGGGAGGGGGGGGGGGGGAGAAGAAAATGTATGAGCTGACAGCCTGGCTGGAATGGCTGCCGTGGTTGGCGGACGTGGAATGGGCTTCGCTGACACATGGATGCACTGAGGAAGGTATGGCGAGATGTTTCAGTCAATGATCATGAATCTATAACCATGTCCAAACTGCATGAACATGAGGTCAAAACTGGAGTCGCTTGAAAGGAGCGCTATCTGGGAAGACATGGAGGAGAAGAATAAATCAGCAGAGAAATGGAGTCATCAGTCTCCACACAGTGAGGGACATCATGGAGAGGTGGTCTAAGAACTTATGGTCGTGTCCAATGTGAGGATGATCCGTGGACTAAACTGAACTAACCTAGAATCCACACCTGGCCAGCTCGTCATAGTCACCAGCTCGTCATAGTCACCAGCGAGAGAAGAAACACCATCACCATCCTGGGTAGAGAGAACAAATAAATGCACAAGATGAGAACCAAGCACGTTATTTAGTTATTGAGTAATTAGCGGGTCATCATCATTGCACTCCGAACATGTCCATAGATGCTCAGATCCCCTCCTCAGTGTCCATCGACTGACGACTCCAGTTCTGTGTTGGTTAATTAGTATTCATACACACCCACTAAAGGTAAAGTACGAGACTTGAACCGGCGTCTTAGCACGCGAGTTTCCACCCATTTGTGCTCGGCCGCCTATCCAGAAATATTCGGAGATTTCTGTATAGTGTCACCTCAAGCATCTAAACTCAGATGCGAGGCAACATTCCTCACCTTCCCAGGGTAAAACCTTGGTACCCATTTCTGCCAACGGCTGGGTCGACCGTAAGGGTTTTTTTTCCAACCACTAGTACAACTCACACGCAAGTCAACCTGTCCACTCGATTCATTGGTTGACCGTCTTCAACAGTAGTGAAGCTAGCCAACCTGTCCACTCGATTCATTGGTTGACCGTCTTCAACAGTAGTGAAGCTAGCCAACCTGTCCACTCGATTCATTGGTTGACCGTCTTCAACAGTAGTGAAGCTAGCCAACCTGTCCACTCGATTCATTGGTTGACCGTCTTCAACAGTAGTGAAGCTAGCCAACCTGTCCACTCGATTCATTGGTTGACCTTCAACAGTAGTGAAGCTAGCCAACCTGTCCACTCGATTCATTGGTTGACATTCAACAGTAGTGAAGCTAGCCAACCTGTCCACTCGATTCATTGGTTGACCTTCAACAGTAGTGAAGCTAGCCAACCTGTCCACTCGATTCATTGGTTGCCCGTCTTCAACAGTAGTGATGCTAGCCAACCTGTCCGCTCGATTCATTGGTTGACCTTCAACAGTAGTGATGCTAGCCAACCTGTCCGCTCTTTTATTTCCCCGTGCTTCCGCATGTTCTGGGATGTAAATAAAAGCCGATACTGTACTATCTATCTATCTATTGACCTTTCGAGCCGTAACCGGCCCATAGGGCGTAGACCAAGATACACCTTCTCCTATATGAATTTTTGTTCTAGCAGTTTTCTTTTAAAGATATTTTATCAAATCTCGCCATCTGTCTCTGTTCTGTGCAAGCAGTTCTATCTCATTGAGGGAGCCGATTCCTGCTGCTCTTGCCTCTCTCATCAATGTTCTTCTCAGTGTCTCCCTGGGTCTTCCTCTTTTTCTTTTACCTGTTGTTTCCCATATGAGGGCTTGCTTTGCTATTCGATTATTATCTCTTCTCATCACATGTCCAACGTATGACCATCGTCTTTTCTTTATTACTGAAGATATTAGTGGTTGATTGGCGATTTCTCTAATTTCCTCGTTTGTTTTGAATTCGTTCCATTCTATACCAAGTATTTTCCTTAGACATTTATTTTCGAATGCGTTCAACTTTGTTTCTATATCTCTTGTTTTTTTTCCAGCTTTCACACGCATACGTAAGGGTTGATAGTACATTTGATTTGAATAGCCTAAGTTTTGTGTTTGTGCTAATGAGTTTTGATTTCACAACTTTTCAAGGCTTCTGAAAGACATTGCTGCTTTAGCCAGTCTGATTCTAATTTCTTTGCTCGTATCCCCTTCTCGATCAATGTGACTTCCAAGATAGATAAAGTGATCGATCTCTTCTACTGGTTTGTTTTCCATGTATATTTTGTCACTTGTTGGAATTAAGCTTTTCATGACTTTAGTCTTTTCATGATTGATCTCAAGCCCAATTTTGCTGGCTATTGATGATAGTTCATTTGTGTTTTCCTGCATCGTTTTTATCTGACTGCTGATGAGAACTATGTCATCAGCAAAGTCGAGGTCCTCCAAATGGTCTCCTTGTATCCATTCGATGCCTTTATTGCCAGTGCAGCATTTCTTCATTATGAAGTCCATAACAATTTCAAATAACAAGGACGATAAAATACATCCTTGTTTAACCCCAGTTTCTATTGGGAAACATTCGCTCAGTCCTTCCTCTGTTCGAACTGCACATGTGTAACCACCATACATGTCTTTGATAATATTTATGATTTTAGATGGTAAGCCATATTGCTTCAGAATTTTCCACAAAGAATCTCTATGAATACTATCAAATGCTTTTTTGAAGTCGATGAAGTTAAGTACAAAAGGTTTTGCTTTTCAATGTGTTCCTCCAATATAAGTCGTAGAGTGAAAATGTGGTCAAGACAGCTTCTCCCTTTTCTAAACCCAGCCTGTTCTTCACGCATTACTGTATCTATTGAATCCTTTATTCTATTTAGGATGATTTTACAGAATAACTTTGAGGCAACTGACAAAAGTGTCACGCCTCTCCAGTTGTTAAAATCTCTAAGATTGCCCTTTTTGGGATCTTTACAATGATTCCTTTTTTCCATTAATGAGGCGTCTTCTCTGTTTTCCAAATGATGTTGAACATTTTTTGGAGATGTATTAAATTATGGCTATCAATTGCCTTGAGGATCTCAGCTGTTAACTTATCCTCTCCAGCAGCCTTGTTATTGGTCATTAGCTTTAAGGTGGTTTCTATTTCACTCAAGGTGAAGTCATCTAAATTTACATCTAATTCTGCTGCTGGTGTTTCAGCTTCAAAATCTATTAAACTGTGAGGTAGTGGACGGTTAAGAATTTCTTTGAAGTGTTCCGCCCAACGGGCTTTTATGTCTGCGCTTGTTGTTAGCATTAATCCAGATTTGTCTAGAATTGGTGTTCCACTGGATGTATAGGTGTTTGTCAGCATCTTTTGTACAGTATAGAGAGTTCTGCTGTCTCCTGTAATTGCAGCTGTCTCTGCTTTCTCTGCCAAGTTGTCTATATAAGCTCTTGTATCTCTTCTTGCCGAACTTTTCACTTTGTTGTCTAATTCTTTGTATGTTGCTTTTGCCAGAACCTTTCCAAGATCTGTCTTTACATTAGTCATGGCTCTCTTCGCTTCTCTTCTTTCTTTGATGTATTTCCACGTGGTGTCTGAGATCCAAGCTCGTTTTTCCATTTTCTTCAGTCCAGCACTTGCTTCTGCTGCTGTCATTAGTATTTTGCTCTGTGAGTCCCACATTTCATTGATATCTAAGTCTATTTCACCAAGTGCTGAATAACAATTACTTAGCTCTATGTTAAACTTTTCCTTTATGGCTTCATCTTTCAGTTTATGACTATCAATTTTATGTGTAATTGACCTCTTCTGTTGGTTTCTAAATTTTAATCTTATTTTCCCAATGCACAGGTTGTGGTCACTATTAACATCAGCACCTCTGTATGCTCTTACATCTATTAATGATGATCTGAATTGTTGTTTAATACATAGGTGGTCAATTTGATTTGAGGTTCTATCATCAGGAGATATCCATGTTGTTTTGTGAATATTTTTGTGTGGAAATAATGTCCCACCTATAACTAAATTTTCTATGAAACATAATTCTATTAATCTTTCTCCATTCTGACTTGTTGTATTACAGCCTTCTCTCCCCATCACATGTTCCACTCCTGCGTTATCTTGTCCTACTTTGGCGTTGAAGTCTCCCATTACAATTAAAATATCGTGTTTTGGTATTTTGTTTATAAGTTGTTGCAGTTGGTTATAAAAATCATCCTTAACTTCATCATCAGCTTCGTTAGTAGGCGCATAACATTGAATAATTGAAAGTCTTCCATGTTTTGTTTTGTAGCGTGTTCGTATCAGACGGCTGTTTACCGGTTCCCATTCTAATAAACTTCTTAAATGGAAAAGAACTCCACTAGAAACAATTGGGCCCGAGAGTGGGATGAACCCATCCCATCTAAGATCTCCATAGCAAGGCATTTATTGACACTGACACGGGAGATGACTTGGCACACAAGAAGTAATTTTTCTTTTCTTCTCAAATTTACTGTCTCTCTATTTGAAAAATGCTTAGAAACTTTAATCAATTAAATATCAGCGAAGAAAAATAATATTTCTGTGAGGAATGTATATTTGCTTGCTTGCGTTCACCTGATGACTGAAGTATTCTAGAGTATTCTAGTAGACTAGAGAATTCCTCTTCATCATCCGCCCTTAAAAGGACGTTAAGTGGGTGTGTGTGTTGTGTTGTGCTTTGCAGTATAACTGTGATATTTCCGTCTTTCCCAACACATCCGACTTCAACATGACATTTTTGAGTACCGGGTTGTCTTCCCTTTTCGATCACTACTCGATTGGCCAGACTAGACAGGTTAGTCTGTTACTAGAGGCACCGCGGAGAGGTGGAGCAGGGTCTGGATGGTTTTGGTTCACCGATCCTGACGCAAGCCAGCAGCTGTGGTGCTGTGAGGTGCGCCTTCGCCTCCCAATGTATATTTAAATACTGCATTATGTTTACAGGCACGGTTCGGTCTAAAACATCAAACTTAAATGCAAGAAAATGTTCTACCGTTCAATTGTTGATGAAAATATTAATATATTCATATCTGCTTTAGAAATTAACAGTTATCTTTGGTTATGGAAGGCCCCGGTATCACTGCAAACGAATTAAAATTCATAGTTACTCAACCGCCCGTGCCAGTTGAATCATCCGAATTACTAACTCATCTCCCAAACATAGAAAGGTAACTGTAGTCCCCATTATAGCAATCTCAGCACACGCCAAAAGACATAAGGCGAAACCGCACAAAAAGTTATCATCTTTTATTAAAAGGGAAGCAACTCTTATAAGATTAAGAATTACACAATTTTGTATATGATTATCTAATGCAGATTATATTTTAATTACTATACTTTGGCATACTACTTTTAAAAAAAATTATTCCTTCACAAAATATATCTATCTATCTATCGTCCTTTCGAGCCGAAGACAGGGCAGAATCACAATCTTAAAAACAGAAACCTTGCGTGCCAAAATGTCACATATTGCAGAGATCACTGCTTCCCAAATCTATGGCTCTGTTTCCATAACAATACTTTTTACAATGACAGCTTGTCAAGCCATCGATCAACCTCCTTAGTCGCCACTTACGACATGCCTGGAAGGTCACAGTGTCACTATTCTTTACTCCCTCATAATGAGGCACCGGTAACACACGGGACTTACAAAATATATACACCACCCATAAAAGCTATGTTAGAAATGACTATCTCTAACCTATCAACCTAAAATAAATGTATCTATCTTTAATTTGTGGTTTCAAATATCAAGTTAGTATTAACTTATTTCCTAAATTGAAGGTTATCTTCCTTTATCTATCTTCACTTCCACCGATAGAAGGCAAGAACAACGCTCTCTATGTAAAACTTCATACTACAAGCTTTATTAACTTTTTAGAACGTGATTTATACTAGTATTAGTATTTATACTAATCGAAAAATACACATAAGTAAACAAACCAATATATGCCTGCTTCATAGACTACACCAAAGCTTTTGATAGAGTACACCACAAACAACTTATAGAATGCCTAAAAGAGATACATCTAGATGACATGGATATACGACTAATATGCAATCCATACTGGGAGCAAACAGCAATAATAAAATATAACAAAGAGTTCTCTACACCCATTGATATAAAAAGAGGAGTAAGACAAGGATGCATCCTATCACCAAGCTTGTTCAATCTATACACTGAGCAAATCTTTAAAAACATCATAGAGATGCCAGGCCTACAAATTAATGGAAAGACAATCAATAACCTAAGATATGCTGACGATACTGTACTATCTATCTATCTATTGACCTTTCGAGCCGTAACCGGCCCATAGGGCGTAGACCAAGATACACCTTCTCCTATATGAATTTTTGTTCTAGCAGTTTTCTTTTAAAGATATTTTATCAAATCTCGCCATCTGTCTCTGTTCTGTGCAAGCAGTTCTATCTCATTGAGGGAGCCGATTCCTGCTGCTCTTGCCTCTCTCATCAATGTTCTTCTCAGTGTCTCCCTGGGTCTTCCTCTTTTTCTTTTACCTGTTGTTTCCCATATGAGGGCTTGCTTTGCTATTCGATTATTATCTCTTCTCATCACATGTCCATACTGTACTACTAGCAGAAAATCCTAAAGACCTACAACAATTACTTAATGAAATAAACACGACAAGCAAAAAATATGGACTAGATATGAATATCAAAAAGACTAAAACTATGATCATAAACAAAGAAAATACTCAAAACCCACAAGTGAATATCAAAATTGAAGGAATAGACCTGGAGACAGTTCAGAACTATAACTACCTTGGACATACTATAACCAGTGATGGAAAATGTACAACTGAAATAAACAAAAGAATAGGAATGGCAAAAAGTAATTTTAATGTCATGAAGGACATAGTAACATCAAAACAAATAACACCAGAGCTAAAACTAAGAATAGCAAAATGTTACATCTTCTCAATATTTCTATATGGTGCCGAAACATGGACATTAGACAAGAAAACAGAACAGAGAATTGAAGCCTTTGAAATGTGGATATATAGAAGAATAGGTAGAATTGGATGGAAGGAAAAGAAAACAAACGATGAGGTCTTAAAGCGACTTAAAATGGAAAGAGAACTTCTGAACACAATTAGAACAAGACAAATGCGATTCTTGGGCCATGTTAAAAGACACAACAGCCTACTGAAAGTGATCCTGGAGGGGAAAATACAAGGTAAAAGAGGCAGAGGCAGACCAAGATTAACATGGACGAGTAACATCAAAAGATGGACAAATCAACCGATGACAACCTGCACCATCAAAGCAAGAGATAGAGCAGAATGGCGCTCCATGGTAGCCAACCTTCGCTGCGGAGACGGCACTCAATGATGATGATGAGAACGTGATTCTGTTTTACCATCTTTTTTTACATTTACTGTCTCTCTGTTTGAATGTCTGACCAGTAATTTATCTCTCTTTTCATACTAGGAATTTAAACTGCTTTTATTTTCATATTAGGATTGTATATGGTTCTTTCTTTAGACTATGATTTTATGCTGCGTGTATTTTCATATTAGGATTTAAAATGTTTCTTTATTTAATACTTGCATTTTTAACTGCATCTCTTCTCATACTAGTATTTTAAACTGTCTCTCTGGTCATTCTAAGATTTTTAAATCATATCATTTTAAACTTCATCTCTTATAATCATATCATTGTAAACTTCATCTCTTATAATCATATCATTTTAAACTTCATCTCTTATAATCATAACATTGTAAGCTTCATCTCTTATAATCATATAATTTTAAACATCATCTCTTATAATCATATCATTTTAAACTTCATCTCTTATAATCATATAATTTTAAACATCATCTCTTATAATCATATCATGTTAAACTTCATCTCTTATAATCATAGCATTGTAAACTCTGTCTTTGAACGCCAGGATTATTTTGTGTAATTGCTTCTCTTTCTTTCTCTCTCTCTCTCTCTTAAATTGTGATTTTAAACTGCCTCTCTCTTCTCTCTCTCTCTCTCCCAGTGCCATGAATTTATGTAATTGTCTATCTCCAAACCCCTCTATTTTCTACCCCAATTTTGAATTTTCAACTACATAGTATTTTCCCACGTGCTATTGATAACTTTCTCTGTCTCTCTCTCTCTCTCTCTCTCTAACATTTCTTCCTGTTACAATATTTTCAAGTTATCTCTTCTCGACTCTACAATGAAGTGGCCAGACGGCATAGCTTTTGTAAATTAACTACTTTTGCTCCTCTAATCTATACAAATGCTTAGAAACTTTAATCAGTTAATTATCAACTTAGAAAAATAATATTTCTGTCAGGAATGTATATTTAAATATTGCATTATACTGACAGGCACGGCTTGTTCTAAAATATCAAACTTAAATGCAAGAAAATGTTCTATCGTTGAATTGTTCATGAAAATATTAATATTTTCATATCTGCTTTAGAAATTAACTTGTTTTTTTTTTTTATTCTTTATTTCATTTTGAAAATCGATACATGAAATTACATTGGAAAATCTTTCGTTCACATTCGTTCATTCATTCTAACAAATTAAATTATGTTGTTTTATATATGGATGTTCTTAAATGTTATGTAGAGCCTGTCTTAACATATGGATGCGAATCATGGACAATAGGACAACAGACAAGAAAATCACTGAGGCTGAAGAAATGTGGTTTTACAGAAGAATGTTGAGAGTACCATGGACAGCTAAGAAGAGTAATGAAAACGTTCTGAAAGACGTCAAAGCAAAAAGAGAACTAATTTCCAATATTAGGAAGAGACAATCATCATTTTTTGGCCATGCAATGAGAAGAGAACAATTGGAATATATTGTAACAACTGAAAAAAATGAGGGACGAAGAGATAGAGGGAAGCAAAGAGAAAAAATAACAGACAGCTTAAGAGAATGGCTTGGCAGAAGGTCAACAACAGAAATGATAAATAGCTGCCGAGATCGAAAATTGTGGAGAGACATGATCACCTACGCCAGTAGGCACGGTACTTGATGATGATGATGATGATGATATGGACATTGCTTTCTGATGATATATCTGTAGAAATAGATCAGGGCTAAATGTTGGGAATCGGTAAATGGAAAAATGGATTAACACACAAAATTCAGTTCCTAGTCTCCAGGGACATCGTCAGATGTCAAAGCTGACGAACGAAAAAATAGAGAAAGAGAGGTTTTCGTGTTCTGAACAAGTAAACACCCATGTCCTTTGTGCCGAGTTTGCAATCGTGCACGGCTGTGTGCTGTTGAATGCGGGACAACTCCACTAGCTAGGCAGCTCTAGTGGAGTGGTATCCTGGAGACTGCAGCCCTTCCATTTACACAAATGACATGAATGGTTATCAATAATTAAGTTTCACTTAATTCGTCCACGTTATTTAATATTATAATTCATTATATATTTACATTGTTATTGTTGTGTGGTGCAACAAATTGTAGAATCAAAATAAGATAATTATATTGCAGTTAATTTTCACTTATTTAAAGAATTCATCATCATCATCGTGTGCCTTCTCCGCATCGAATGTTGGCTAACATGGATCGCCATTCTACTCTGTTTCTTGCTTTGATGGTGCAGGCTGACATAGATTGACTTGTCCATTTTTTGATGTTACTCGTCCATGTTAGTCTTGGTCTGCCTCTGCCTCTTTTACCTTGTATTTTCCTTCCAATATTACTTTTAGTAGGCTGTTGCGTCTTTTAACATGCCCCAAAAATGTCATTTGTCTTGTCTTAATTGTATTTAGTAGTTCTCTTTTTATTTTCAGTTGTTTTAAAACTTCATCGTTTGTTATCTTTTGTTTCCATCCAATTCTACCTATTCTTCTATAAATCCACATTTCAAAGGCTTCAATTTTCTGTTCTGTAATCTTGTCTAATGTCCATGTTTCTGCACCATACAGGAATATTGAGAAGCCGTAACATTTTGCCATTCTTAGTTTCAACCCTGCTGATATTTGTTTTGTTGTTAGTATATTTTTCATGACATTAAAATTACTTTTTGCCATACCTATTCTTTTGTTTATTTCAGTTTTGCATTTTCCATCATTGGTTATAGTGTTATAGTATGTCCCAGCTAGGTAAAAGAATTATTGGTGTTATATTCTTTATATTCTATTTCTGAAATATTACTTTTATATTAGATATATTGTTTATTTAATCGTGCAATCTGATAAGAAATGTATCGTAATCTAGGGTTAACCAGCACACATAACAATGTTGTCCCCT
Source organism: Megaustenia siamemsis (assembly GCA_032433765.1). Classification (NCBI taxonomy): domain Eukaryota; kingdom Metazoa; phylum Mollusca; class Gastropoda; order Stylommatophora; family Ariophantidae; genus Megaustenia; species Megaustenia siamemsis. The sequence goes on from JAVIAB010000025.1 coordinate 10,698,191, forward strand.
TGTCCTCATGACACATTTTCTTAAAATCATTTTGACCTACCTGGCGATGTGTTCAAATAAAATATAGAACAACATTTCCGCTCCACGGGTTATCGCATTTACACCTGACGTATGATTGCCACACTGAAACAAGCTTACTTCACGACCATCAGATCCCAAAATATACGAAAAAAAAATGAGTACCTCCGAAGTCGGAGTTATCTGCCTGTGCGGCGAGGGACACCTGTGCACACGGCTGCCAGGGATAAACGGATTAACACGCAAAATTCAGTTCCTAGTCTCTAGCGACTTCATCATAGGTAAAGCTGGCGAACGAAACAAAAAAACGATCCCAAAGTAATGAGTTCACACAAGTCATTTCTTTCTTCTTTTATCTAACTGCTGCTGCCTTGACGAGTGGCAGGAGAAAGTAATGAGTTCACACAAGTCATTTCTTTCTTCTTTTATCTAACTGCTGCTGCCTTGACGAGTGGCAGGAGAAAGTAATGAGTTCACACAAGTCATTTCTTTCTTCTTTTATCTAACTGCTGCAGCCTTGACGAGTGGCAGGAGAAAGTAATGCATCATCTGGTTTCAGTAGATGTTGTTTGTTTGTTATTTTGTTCACTTTCCTTTTATATGTAGTGTCGTTCTCTGGCGTATTTGGATGTTGTTAAGGTAGAAAAATGTTGCTTGTTCCACGTGTCTTTACTCCGACTGTCTCTTCCTTTGCATGTTGTTTGATCTGGTTCAATTTTTATTAAGTGAGTCAACCATTTCATTTTTTTTTTTATGTGTTTGTATTTTCATGTTTATTTTATCCCCACGGAAAAAGACAAAGGAAGACCACAATGGCTTTACATTTTTTTTTTTTTGGACAGAGTTTAATATACATAAACCCTAAAAAGCCAACGTGTGTATATATATATATATATATATATATATATATATAAACCTATGTAAGAAATAATAATTATTCTTTTTCATATTACCTATTGTCATAAAAAAATAGATTTATTGTTTTCTGCATTCACAACACCATACTATAGTACTATTGAACATTTTATAAATTACACTTTTTTTCCCTTTTGTAAAGAATTGTTAATTACATCCTCCTTATGGTCGGGCGGTATAATTTTAAAATATACATTTATTTATTAGTCTCCCTTGACCATTTAACCAAATATTTCACAGCCTAAATTTTTTTTACCGATGGTCTCCCTTTTACCATATGTTTGCATCATTAACATTGACATTCCGACAACAATTGTTGATAAAGTTCCTATCGGCTATTGTGATATTTATTTAAAATCTTGCCACTAACCACAGTACAAGTGACATTCTGTGCTAGAATTGTAATAAATTCTAATTGTAACACATTCTATTGTCACTGATGTTAAACGAGCCGTGCTATGGTAGCCCCGCTTTCACACCTTCTCAACTGTTCATCTCGAAGGTCACCGTGTCTGTGACACGGTTTACTATCAGGTACAGGAGACAAATAATAATAAATAAATATTATTAAATAGGGAAACTTCCGAGGCGACAATAGGGAATATGATCGATTATTCTGGATAGTGTCACTTCAAGCATCGAAACTCATGATCGTGCAAGGTGACATTCTTCACCTCCCCAGAGTACTACCTTGCTACCCATTTCTGTCAGCGATTCAGATCTTCTATTATTCCCTACTATCAGGTACACGCTGTATCCCAAATGTTCTTCGCTTGTAAACCTGACCGTACTGACTGGTTTCTTGATTCTCCGATTTGTATGTGCCCGCGACAACTTCTCCTCCGCTCAGCGCCATGACGTATGAAACGACTGCTGGAATAAGAAATGACACACTGAAGACGTGTTACTGATCAGACGAACTGTGAATAAACTCAGTCCTATTTTATGAGTGAACAGTTTTGGTCAGTCATTTCGTCAGTGTTTGTGGGTATGATCGTTATGGTAAAGAACGACCAGTCGGGTTGTGGAGAGGTCTGGGGTCTGAACGTCTGTATAGCCGTCCATCAGTGAAACAACGCGAAGTACCACTATACGGAGATCACAAAGGGGAAGCTCAACATTAGTTTCCTGGCCAGTTTTGAGCGGCTGTTCCATCAAGTAAGAAGCAGTCAGGCAGTTACGCAAATCACGAGTCCATCCTTCCAGCAGGACTGTCAGGGAGGAGGCTGAGAGTCAGTGCAACAGGCGACCAGCGTCAACTCCGACTTTGATCCGTGTCCAGTGGGGAGCATGGCTCGTCACTAACAACGTTATCATTAGTTTATGTCATCAGTTTGTGTTGATAATAAAAGAGTAGTGGCGGCCGGATAGAATAATTCATCTCTGACTCATATCAATGTTATCATCATTATATCTTGTAATGCTCATATCAATGTAATCATCATTATATCTTGTAATGCTTATATCAATGTAATCATCATTATATCTTGTAATGCTCATATCAATGTTATCATCATTATATCTTGTAATGCTCATATCAATGTTATCATCATTATATCTTGTAATGCTCATATCAATGTAACCATCATTATATCTTGTAATGCTTATCCTCTTTGACTGATAAATGTAATCACTATTGTGTATTGTAATGCTTTGTATTTTAAGATGGAATTAAGATTATATAAAAAAAAAAGATATCCCACAGAACTTATATTTACTACAGCCCGTCTGAAAGAATCTCTGTCTCTAGCCATATCTCTCACTTCTTCTGTTGTCATGTTTAACGTCTTCTTGATGTCTTGAAGCAGCTTTCTTGGTCTTTCTTCTTCTTCTACCTTTTAGCTCCCAGTGGAGCATAGGTCTTCAACAAACACTTTCCAAGTCGTTCTGTTTTTGCAATTCTTTTAAGATCATTCCATGTCTTCCCCATTATCTTCATCTCTGCTTCGATCTGTCTTCTCCAAGAATTCCTTGGTCTTCCTCTTTGTCTTTTCCCCTGGGGATTCCAAAAAAGGGCCTGTTGTGTAATACTCTCAGTTGGCTTCCGTAGTGTGTGTCCTATCCATCGCCATCGTCTTCGCTGTATCTCTTTATCCACTGGTATTTGACCGGTACATTTCCATGATTCCACGTTAGTGACTTTGTCCTGTCATTTCCACCCCTTTATTCTGCGCAAGCATCCATTAATGAAAGTCTGTACCTTCGTGATTGTCAATTTTGTTATTCTCCATGTTTCACAGCCATATAACAGGACCGACTTAACATTTGAGTTGAAAATTTGTATTTTTGTATTTAGCCTAATTTTTTTGGATTTCCATATGTTTCCCAGTAAGCTCCTCTTGCTTTTGATATCCTTATTTTCGTATCATTTTCTGTCCCTCCCTCTTTAACTATATTACTGCCCATATATATGTAAGATTGTACGTCTAGTAGAGGTATTTCTCATAGTTTTATTTGGTTATTGCCAACTGCATTAATTCTCATAATGTTGGTCTATTCTCTATTAATCTTTAGTCCTAGCTGTTGTGATCTCTCATCTAATATACTCATTTTATCCTGCATCTGTTGATGGCTGTGTGATAGGAGAGCTATGTCATCAGTAAATCTAAATCATCAAGTTGTTTGGTCAGTGACCACTGGATCCCATTTCTGTTGTTTAGAGTTATTTTCATAATCCAATCTATGGCCAGTAGAAAAAGAAATGGAAACAGAAGGCATCCTTGCCTTACTCCTGTTCTTATTTCAAATGCTTCTGTAAGCTGTCCTTCATGCACCCCACTACATTTTGTTCCTTCATACATTGTTTTTATCAGGTTAATAAACTTTATGGGGATTCCGTAATGACTCAGCAACTTCCAAAGCATTCTTCTGTCTAAGCTATCAAATGCCTTTTCGTATTCTATGAATCCAATATAATGTGGGGATTTTAGTTCTAAAATTTGTTCAACTATTATACGTAGAGTAATTATTTGATCAGCACATGATCTGTTCTTCCTAAAACCTGCTTGTTCATATCTCAAGTGTTTCTCTATGGCCTTCTTTAGTCTCTCCAGAAAGATTCTGCCTAATATTTTTCGTGGCACTGATAGTAGCATAATTCTATTATAATTTGTGCACTCCTGGAAACTTCCTTTCTTTGGTAGTTTGATCATATAACCTTCTCTCCAGTCTTTAGGTATTTCTTCCCTCTCCCAAATTTTATCCAATAGATCATGTAACATCTTGGTAGAGGTGTTAATATCTGCTTTGATGGCTTCCGAAGGAATTTCATCTGGTCCTGTGGCTTTACCATCTTTTAATAGTTTGATGGCTTTCATTATTTCTCCTTTGCTTGGTTTTCCACAGTTAACGTGTAACTCTTCTTCTGCTGGTAGTATATCTGGAGGATTATTTGAGCCGGGTCTGTTCAAAAGTTCTTCAAAGTGCTCTTTCCATCTCTCCATTTGTTCCCTTATATTACTAAGCAGATTTCCTTTCTTATCTTTGATAAAGGCGTTGATCTGTTTGTATTTTCCACCTAATTTCTTTGTGCTGTTGTACAGTTCTTTCATATTCCCTTTATTTGCTGCTTCTTCTGCCTCTTTAGCTAGTTCATCTATATATTTCCTCTTATCCCTTTTAATGCATCTTCTCACTTCTTTGTTCACCTCTGTGTAAGCTTCCTGTGTCTTGGCTTTATTACTTCTTGTTTTGCTTTTATTTATGTCTGCTTTCTTGTTCTTTCTTTCTTTAATTGTATCCAGGGTCTCTGCTGTCATCCATGCCTTATCCTGGCGTTCTCTTTTCCCCAGTGTTTCTTCGCATGTCTCTTTCCATATATTTGTTACCTGTTTCCAATGATCTTCTATATTTATTGTATTTTCTAGTTGTTGGAGGACTTGTTATTTGTTTGATATTGTGACTGCGAATTTATCTTTAATTCCTTGTTCTTTAAGAAACCCTACATTGAAATACTTTCTACCCTTATTCGTTGTAGTATACCTTTTTAATTTAATTTTAAGTTTGGCTAACAGAAGATGATGATCAGAAGCTACATCTGCCCCTCTATATACTTTTACATCCTGTAAGGATGACTTAAACTTATTATTAATACATATGTGATCAATTTGATTTTCCTTTCTATGATCTGGTGACACCCATGTAGCTTTGTGTATTCTTTTATGTTGGAATATAGTTCCTCCTAGGCTCATTTGATTAAGGGCGCAGAAATTCATAAATATCTCTCCATTCTCGTTTATATCTCCAAGTCCATGTTTTCCCATAATCTCTTCGAAGCCTCTGTTGTCTGATCCTACCTTAGCATTTAGGTCTCCCATCAAGATTATAATATCCTTGGCTCGTCTTGCATCCATCTGACATTGTAGCTGTTTATAGAAATCATCTTTAACTGAGTCATCCTTATCGTTGGTTGGTGCATAGCATTGGATAATGTGTAATTTTATTTTGTTTTTGGTTGTTTTAAATGTTGCTCTCACCAGTTTTGGTCCCACTGCCTCCCATTCTATTAGTGTCTTCTGTGCATTCTTTGATAGCATTATAGCTACCCCTTCGCTATGTTGTGCTCATGGTTCCTGGTGTCCTGATGATAAAATCATCTCCCCTGTATTCAGTTTTATTCTCTCCGCTCCCAGCCATCTTGTTTCACACATTCCCAGAATATCTATCTTATAGTTGGTCATTTCTGCTGCCACTTGTGCCGCTTTTCCCTGTTCGTTAAGGGTACGAACATTCCAGGTGCCAATTCTGGATGATTTCCTGGTAGACAAAGGGTGAGTCGGCAACCCGGACTCCTTATGGCTTTCTCTGGATTGCGTCACACGTCTCTTAGACAGAGAGCCCTTCTCTTTCCTGGTTGACGGATTAACTTTATCTCTCTTTGACTTGTTCATGTTTGTGAAGTTTTTTCGGCTTATTTTTTTTACAGTATGGGATAGCCAGTCCCATGCCCAACCCTCCTTTCTCGCCTCTTACGAACATGCCTGGTAGGGTACAGCGCCGCTATTCTTGACTCCCCTTTCGGGCCCCGGCAGAGCACGGGCGTTTCTTGGTCTTTAAACATTTTTTTTAATTATTTTTTTTCCCGCTGTGTAAGAAACAATCAACATTTTTGGGCACATCATGAGAAGAGGAAAGTTGGAATACTTGGTTACAACTGGCAAAATAAAAGGAAAGAGAGATCGCGGACGACAAAGAGAGAAAATACTTTATAGCTTGGTGTCATGGCATGGAAAACTCAACAATAGAACAGATACGATGCACTGTAGATAGAAGATTGTGGAAGGACATGATCGCCAACGCCAACTGGTATGGCACATGATGAAGATGATGATGATGTGTAGGAAGGATACTGTTTACAAGTCAGATCTTTTAAATGTTTGAATCTTTTACTGTCTCCATTGCTCTTTATGTCTTTATTTATTTTTCTTTTTTTAATATGTCTTCATTTCCCCTTGTTGATATTTTTTTAAAAATATGTATTTATTGCTCCTTTTTGGTATTTCTTTTTAATATGTCTGCACTGCTCTCTCAACATAAATACGACAACATATTCGTATTGCCTGGGTACAACCACGTAACATCTCCCCAATCTCACACCAAAGAGAAGCACAGCTAACCGTCTATTAACGATAATACAAAGCGACATCTCTTGACAGAAGACACGAACATGAAAGCAAAACATTTCAACAAAAATCAAACAAATGTCCTTTATTACAGCCAATTATCACAATGATATTTATTTACATCGCTAAATCGTTAAAAAAACAAAGACCGAGTATTTGTTCTACAATCTCTTTGAGTTCTATGATTTTCCTCCATCATGCAATGTTTCCTGACTTTTGATGTTTTGATAATTCATCATTCTGCAATTTTTCGTATTAATCTTTTTATCTTTTACGTTTGTATTTGCCTGTTAATGAATGTTACAACGGGGTTGTTTACCTGTTGTTTGGTTGTGTGTTCAAACAATTTACTTCTTTGTGTGTTTCTGAAATCGAAAGTGTGTCTGATTTCGAACGTGAAAGTTTATGCTAGAAAAGTAGAAAACCCTGCCAAGAATATATACAACAACAACAATTTAAATGGTTTGGCCACCTAGTCAGAATGAATCCTCACCAATCACCATCAAGGGCGTTCTTCTCGAGAATGCATGGAAAAAGACCAAGAGGAAGACCCAGAAGAAGATGGATAGATGCAGTGACAGAGACATGTAACAACAAAGGAAAATCACTAATTCAGACAGTTCGAGCCGCTCAAGAACGACAAATAATATAAACCACGACCATTTTTCGGTATCAGTGAAAAGAGAAAATAAAGAGGAAGAACACCATATTCCCTAAACGCCACTTGACGTGACGGTGATACTTTCGAGGGAAGTGGGATCGAGCGACAGAACTGATACGGGTTTCCCCAGATTGCGGTGGTGCCAGTCAGAACTCAAGACTAATGATGCACTGTGTTGACGTTTACAGAAGAACTGTGGTATTTGCGCCTTTCAGCCCAGTACATCCGATTTCCGCACGGCATTTTCAAGCACCGGGTTGTCTTCCCTCTTTGACCCACACTCGCTTGGTCAAACTAGACAGGTCAGTCTCTTTCTGGAGGCACCACGAAGAGGTGGAGCAGAGTCTGCATGGTTCAGGTTCACCGATTATTCAAGCAATCTTCTATGAGTCGCTGACAGCTTCCAGCTCCGCTGTTGTATGTGATTAAGTAAAATGGAAAATTATGTGATTAAGTAAAATGGAAAACAATGTGATTATGTAAAATGGAAAATAATGTGATTAAGTAAAATGGAAAATTATGTGATTAAGTAAAATGGAAAATAATGTGACTGAGTAAAATGGAAAATAACGAGATTTAGTAAAATGGGAAAAAAATGTGACTGAGTAAAATGGAAAATAATGTGATTCTGTGAAATACGATTAAGTAAAATGGAAAAGCAATGTGATTAAATAAAATGGAGCCAGTAGTGGATGTGATAAACACTCCAAGGTATGGTGACAGCTTTACAAGGAAGGAACACGACATAATACTGACGTTTCGGCCTGTGGCCTTCTTCAGAATACAGAGACAACTGCAACAAACGGTGAAGCACAATTATCTATAACTACATGTTGGATGATCAACTGAAGGGAGAGGAAAGTAGGATGGTGAAATAAGAAAGGAGAGAGAGAGAGAGAGAGAGAGAGAGAGAGAGAGATGTGTATGCTACATGATGAGAGGTAGGATGAGCGTCGAGATATAAAATAGAAAGACGAGGAAGAGCACGAGACTCAAGATTAGAACTACAATAGTAAAAAGAGAAAAAAATGTATCATAAAAAGTATATGAAAATAACTTAGCTTGAACAACCGGTCTGTCCTCCATGATGGAATACATCAGATAGACTTGGTCAGTTCAGGCTATGTCCGGAAGGCATCACGTGACGGAAACACGCGAGGTATAGATAGACAAAGGGCCTGGGTCGTGGGATAACAACTATGAGGAGTGGGGAAGAAGGGTTTGGCGTACTGTGTAAACAAAAGTCGATGGTCAGAGGGAAAATAGAAGCCCAAAAGAAAGGTCAGGGAAGGGCAAAACTGCGTGCCAACAAAGAACCAGGGGGAGGTGAAGAGGGAGATAAGTGACCTCATAAATCTACTCAGACAATACATGAGGGTAACCCAGCAAGAGGTGCAAAGAAAGGGTTAATCAAAAGACAAGGTAGTGAACTAAGAGATGAGTAAGAGAGATAGTCTCTACAGAATGGATGGGCTGGAAATGGATGAGTAGACTGGTAGGTCAAAGAGGGAAGGGAGAGAGAGGAAGTATATACCAGAGAAAGAGATAAGGAGAGAAAGAATAAGAAAACCGGTATAAGTAAAGTAGGTAGGGAGAAAGGCGGTAGAGTGATGGAAGGGTGGTACGCAGGAGGTTAGTCCATAGAGAGGTAGAGAAGTATCAGATGAGGAGATATTGAGAGGAGGGATATGGAACATGTATGTGAAAAGTAGATAGGAGGAGAGGCGGTGGGCCAGAAGTGAATAGAAAGAGAGGGAGTCTGAAAGAAGAGGAGTAATAGAGGATTGGTACGCAAGAAGTTCGTGCATAGAGAGGTAGAGAAGAGGAGAAATGGTGAAACTTAGGGGGATACAAAGAGAGGTGGATCTGAGTGGCTGATTAATAGACAAGTGGAGTCCTTGAAGAGGACTAAGAGAGGACACCAGGATAAGGGGGGCGGGGGTCTTCATGAATAGCGGGAGTAGAGAAGTGGTGACTACAAGTGAGTAGAGTTGGAAGGGGTGAGCTGGGAGTAGAACCAATAGAAGTGGGCGGAGAGATGGTACAACCAGCAAAGGGAGGTAGTATACTAGGAGTGTGTATAGTAGGGGGAGAGAAGAAGTATACACCAGAAGAGGAGATATGGAGAGGAAGAATAAGAAACAGGTATGTATAAAGTGGATAGGGAGAGAGGCGGTGGATCGGAAGTGGATATTGAGAGGAAAAGTAAGAGATAGGTATATATGAAGTGGATAGGAGGAGAGGCGGTGGGCCAGAAGTGGTAGGATAGAGAAGGAGTTAGTAAGAAGTAGAGTAATAGGAGTGGTGCGCAGGAGGTATGTACCTTAGGAGATAAAGAGGTTGGGAAATGATAGAACAGAGGGCGATAATAAGGGTCCTAGAAGAGGAATGAAAGTGGACATCAGGATAAGGGGAGTACTGGAATATCAGGTATAGGGGAGTAGTGACTACAAGAGAAAAGAGAAGGAATGGGTGAGCTGGGAGTAGATCAACAGAGAGGAAGTGGGAAGGACGAGGATCAATAGAAGTGGGCAGAGAGATGGTACAGTTAGGTAGAGAGGTAATATAGTGATAAGGGACATGTAGGTAGTCCGAAGAGAGGGGAGGGGGGTTTAGATGAAGAAGACAAGATGAGGGGTTACTCAAAGAGGATATGGAAAGAAGAGATGGGCGAGGTGTAGACGAACATAGAAGTGAAATAGGAAGAGGAGTACATAGATGGAAGGATGGAGTCGGTGTGTCATCACACTCCACTATTGGCTCCTTGTTGCTAGCTTTACCGCAGCATTGCAATTATTTGCCTGTTCCCTGATTAAATAAAATAGAAAGTAATATTGTTAAGTACAATAAATATAATATGTTTAAGTACATTGGAAAATATTATGGTTAAGTAAAATAAATATAATATAGTTGAGCACAATAAGATATAATGTGATTAAGTAAAATGGAACATTACGTGATTAAGAAATATGAAACGTAACAAGAAAATCATGAGATAGCTAAGACCAGACACACAAAAATTAAAATCAGATAATTGGTAACAGCAACAATAACAACAGAATAGAAAAGCGGAAATGTAAGAGTTTGTGATTTGGTAATCTATTTACAAGGCAATTTGCTTCGCTCTTCATGTTTTTTTTTAAATTTTAAATTGTTTATATTGTTAGTGTCGATGTAGCTATTACTTTTTATGTTGCTGTTCTTGCAGCTGTCGTTCATGTTGTTACATTTGCTGTTGCTGTTCTTGCAGCTGTCGTTCATTTTGTTGCCGTGCCTGTTCTTGCAGTTAACGTTCATGTTGTTACTTTTTTCTGCTGCTGGTGCTGTTCTTGCAGGTGTTGTTCATGTTGTTACATTTGCTGCTGCTGTTCTTGCAGCTGTTATTCATGTTGTTGCTTTTGCTGCTGCTGCTGTTGCTGTTCTTGCAGCTGACGTTCATTTTGTTGCTGTTGCTGTTCTTGCAGCTGACGTTCATTTTGTTGCTGTTGCTGTTCTTGAAGCTGACGTTCATTTTGTTGCTGTTGCTGTTCTTGCAGTTAACGTTCACGTTGTTACTTTTTTTCTGCTGCTGGTGCTGTTCTTGCAGGTGTTGTTCATGTTATTACATTTGCTGCTGCTGTTCTTGCAGCTGACGTTCATTTTGTTGCTGTTGCTGTTCTTGCAGCTGACGTTCATTTTGTTGCTGTTGCTGTTTTTGCAGCTGTTTTTCATGTTGTTGCTTTTTCTGCAGCTACTGTTCTTGTAGCTATCGTTCATGCTGTTGCCTTTTCTGCTACTGCTGCTGTTCTTGCAGCTGTCGTTCATGTTGTTGCTTTCCTCCTGCTGGTTCTGCTTCTGTTCTTGCAGCTGTAATTCATGTTGTTTTTTCTGCTGCTGCTGTTCTTGCAGCTGTCATTCATGTTGTTGCTTTCCTCCTGCTACTGCTGCTGTTTTTGCAGTTGTCGTTCATGTTGTTGCCTTTTCTGCTGCTGCTGCTGTTCTTGCAGCTGTCATTCGTTGTTGTGTTTTCTGCTGCTGCTGATTTGAAGCTGTCGTTCATGTTGTTGCTTTCCTACTGCTGCTGCTGTGCTTGCAGCTGTAATTCATGTTGCTTTTTTTCTGCTGCTGCTGTTCTTGCAGCTGTCATTCGTTGTTGTGTTTTCTGCTGCTGCTGATTTGCAGCTGTCGTTTATGTTGTTGCTTTCCTACTGCTGCTGCTGTTCTTGCAGCTGTAATTCATGTTGCTTTTTCTGCAGCTGCTGTTCTTGTAGCTATCGTTCATGATGTTCCCTTTTCTGCTACTGCTGCTGTTTTTGCAGTTGTCGTTCATGTTATTGCCTTTTCTGATGCTGCTACTGTTCTTGCAGCTGTCATTCGTTGTTGTGTTTTCGGCTGCTGCTGATTTGCAGCTGTCGTTCATGTTGTTGCTTTCCTCCTGCTGCTGCTGCTGTTCTTTCAGCTGCAATTCATGTTGCTATTTCTGCTGCTGCTGTTCTTGCAGCTGTCGTTCATGTTGTTGCTTTTCTGCTGCTGTTGTTGTTCTTGCAGGCGTGTTCATATCGCTGTTTTCTTTTGCTGCTGCTGCTGCTGTTCTTGTACCTATTGTTTACGTTGTTGCTTTTTTCTGCTGCTGCTGCTGCTGTTCATGCAGCTGTTGTTCATGTTGTTGCTTTTGCTGCCACTTTTGCTGCACTTCTTACTGATGTAGTTATCACTGTTTCTGGTTCTATTGTAATTTGTAAGTCTGCGTGCTAATTAATAGTTTTCTATTTGGTTGGTCAAGTCTTGCTAAAGTTCTAAATCCCATTAATAACAATTTACTGAACCCTAAACCAACCACCATGAAGAACCTATGACGTTATATCTAAAACTCATTAGCAACATTTCACGCCATATAGCACTATCTCTTTAATTCGATTTACGCCTTTGGCAAGCTTTAATTACTTGTCGAATTTACATCGCTTATAACACCAAAACCCGTTAACACTGTCTAAACAAGCAAAATGACTCGTTATGATTTCGCCTCTAGACTTCAGAAATATAACACAGTTATGTTGGTTTAATGAGATTGTTACCTAAAATGGAGAGAGGAAATTGTATTTTCCTGAGAGAGCCTTGAGGGGAACTGTAGTATATTAAACAGAACGAACAAGGAAAAATATGACATGGAAATTATAATAATAGAAAATAGAGGAAATAGAGAGGGAATTAAATTTGTTTAGTCCATAGAGACAGCTAAATAGAAATGAGGTGCTTTTTTTTAGGTGTCTTTTCGATTGAAAATATAAATAAATTATCATTTATAGAAAATAGTACGGAATTTTATTGTGAAGGAATAAGGAAGATACTGAGAGTGTTAGAATTTTATATAAACATTTAACGCAGATATTGACAGGGCTAGAATTTTATCATCATCATCATCAAGTACCATGCCTGCCGGCGTAGGTGATGATGTCTCTCCACAACTTTCGATCACGACAGTTATTTATCATTTCTGTTGTTGACCTTCTGCCAAGCTATTCTCTTAAGCTGTCTGCTATCTTTTCTCTTTGCTTCCCTCTATCTCTTCGTCCCTCAATTTTTCCAGTTGTTACAATATATTCCAGTTGTTCTCTTCCCATTACATGGCCAAAAAATGATGATTGTTTCTTCCTAACATTGGAAATAAGCTCTCTTTTTGCTTTGACCTCTTTCAGACCATTTTCATTACTTTTCTTAACTACCCATGGTACTCTCAACATTTTTCTGTAAAACCACATTTCTACAGACTCCAGTGATTTTCTTATTTGTTGTCATATTGTCCATAATTCGCATCCATATGTCAAGACTGGCTCTACATAACATTTAAGAACTCATTTTCTTGTTTCTATTGTCATAATTGTATATAACCGTTTAATGAAGACAATGATAGTGCTAAAATTGTGAGCACAAAGTTCAGCAGAAACCTAACCACACCATGAATTCCAGTCCGAGCTACTGAGCCCGGAAACGTTAGCCAGCATTCTCCTTGGATTTTCTCGAGGGGGATGTCGGATCACCTGTGGGTTCGTCTGATGTACATCGATGATGATCCTAACGACAAAACGTTTGATGAAGACATTTAAAATGCTAACATTGTGTACACAAGTTTATCAAAAACGCTGAACGTGCTATAATTTTATTTAAAGGAGTATGGAACGCAATGAAAATGTAGAGTCATTTGTATGCTTGCTTGCTTACTTGCTTGCTTGCTTGCCTTCCCCGATGACTAAAGGATTACACATCTTCGTCATCCGTTCTTAAAAGGACTTTAAGTGGGTTATCTGTTTTTTTAAATGAAGAAACGAATAATCTTCTGCTTCTTTCCTTCCGCATTTGCCTTTCAGCGTCGAGGGAAGATATAATTTGCGGTCTTTTGCTCTTATGTTGCCTTCTCCAGCTGTTATGTTTCCTCCTCCTTATCATCATGTGCCATACCGGTTGGTGTAGGTGATCATGCCCTTCCACAATCTTCTATCCACAGTGCATCGTATCAGTTCTGTTGTTGACTGTTTTCTATGCCATGACACCAAGCTATCCAGTATTTTCTCTCTTTGTCGTCCACGATCTCTCTTTCCTTTTATTTTGCCAGTTGTAAACAAGCATTCCAACTTTCCTCTTCTCATGATGTGCCCGAAAAATGTTGATTGCTTCTTTCTGATGTTTTTTTAAGAGCTCCCTTTTTGTGTTGGCCTCTTTGAGAATTTCCTCATTGGTCTTTTTAGCTGTCCAGGAAACTTTCAACATTCTTCTGAGAAATCCCATCTCTGTGGCCTCTAATCGTCTTTTCATTGGTTTGTCTATTGTCCATGATTCGCTTCCATGGGTCAGAATTGGTTCCATATAGCACCGATGAACTCTCTTTCTCATTTTTATTTTCATAGATTTGTTGCATAAGATATTTTTTCATTTTCTGAAATGCTATTTTGGCATGAGCAATTCTGTTTTTTATTTAATAACGAACAATCCATCATTTTCGTGGTCGACCCTTGGGTCTGGTGTTCTCGCGACGTTTATTGAATTAATCAATCAACAAATTAATTAATAAATCAACAAACCAATCAAATGGTGTGCCTCAACTGGCATTTGTACCTTTAGCCTTCACATCGCCTACCTAGCCTGTAACCACGACGGCATTGACCTTTCTTGAGAACAGTGAATCAGGCAAAGAGAAAACACGCATCAAGGCGGAAAACACAAAATGAAAAAAAGTACACAAACTTTGAGGATACATAACGAGGCTACACAGGCCAGTGTTTCAGCCCAAAAACCTCAAACAAGGAACAAAGACAAAAGTTAATAAAAGAAAAGCACAGACGATAATGTTGGTAACCTATCAAGTTCTATATTCTAGACGACTCACAACATATATCAAAGAATGTCAGGAAACGTCTGTTTGTTTATCATATTTCTGTTAATTTGGAACATACAGTTTATCGGTCTCCTTTTTCTCTATGTAAGTTTTGCCAGGTTTCGTATGAGTATGTCGGAATGTTTATTTTCGTGCGCTGCACAAATTTCTACTAGAGAAACTATTGGTAAGAAGATAAAAGGAAAAGACAAATATAGACGATGAGAAGTAGGGGAAGGAAGAACAAAGAAGAATGAAAAAGAAATTAAAGAGAAAGTAGAGAGGAGTTGAAGTAAGAAAGAAAATAAAGAATTAAAAGAAGAGAAAGAAAAAAAACGAATGAAGAATAGAAGAAGAGGGAGAAGAATACATTAAAATAGGGAAGAAAAAATACTAGTAGCAGTGATAGTACTCGTAGTAATATCAATTATAGTAGTAGTAGTGATGTAGTAGAGGTGGTAGTTATAGTGGTAGTAGCAATAGTAGTAATAGTAGTAGAGGTTGTAGTTTAGGTAGTAGTAGTTTATGTAGTAGTAGTTGTAGTAGCAGTAGTAGAAGTGGTAGTTGTAGTAGTAGTAGTAGTGATGTAGTAGAGGTGGTAGTTATAGTGGTAGAGGTTGTAGTTGTAGTTTAGGTGGTGGTAGTTTATGTAGTAGTAGCTGTAGTAGCAGTGGTAGAAGTGGTAGTTATAGTAGTAGTAGTTGTATTAGAGGTGGTTGTAGTAGTAGTAGTTGTAGTAGTAGTAGTAGAAGTGGTAGTTATAGTAGTTATAGTTGTAGTAGTTGTATTATAGGTGGTTGTAGTAGTAGTAGTAGAAGTGTTTGTTGTAGTAGTTATAGTAGTAGTTGTTGTATTAGTGGTGGTTGTAGTAGTAGTAGTAGTTGTAGTAGTATTAGTAGAAGTGGTAGTTATAGTTGTTATAGTTGTAGTAGAGGTGGTTGTAGTAGTAGTAGTTGTAGTAGTAGTAGTAGTAGAAGTGGTAATTATAGTTGTTATAGTTGTAGTAGAGGTGGTTGTAGCAGTAGTAGTTGTAGTAGCAGTAGTAGAAGTGGTAGTTATAGTAGTTATAGTGGTAGTAGTTGTAGTAGAGGTGGTTATAGTAGTAGTTGAAGATGTGATAGTTGTAGTTTAAATTGTAGTAGGAGAAGCCGTTGTATAAGTGTTAGTTGTTGTAGTAGTGATTGTTGTTGTTGAGGCGGTAGCGTAGCTGCTGTAGTTTTTGTTGTAGAAGAAGTGGTAGTAGTAGTAATTGTAGTAATTGTAGAGGTGTTAGACGTAAGTAGTAGTAGTGGTAGTTGTAGTGGTAATTGTAACAGTATTAATAGATATGGTATTAGAGGCAGTAGTAGTAGTAGTAGTAGTAAAGATAGTATTGTAGTAGCAACAGTAGTCTTGGTAGTAGTAGCACTTGTAGTAGTCGTAGAAGTAGTAACAGTTCCAGAAGTAGTTGTAGTAATAGTAGCAGCAGTTGCAGTGTAGTTGTAGTTGCAGAGTTTGTAGTACAAGTAACTGTTGTTGTAATAGTCGCAGTAACAGAGGTGATGGATGCAGCAGTAGAAGAGGTGATGGCTGTGTTATTAGCTGAGGAATGAGAACAGAAGAAAATTAATAAGAAAGTAGACAAAGAGAACGACAAAGTAGAAAAGTAAACTGATTAGAGATTAACAAGCAGAAAAGAAAGAAGAAATTGAGGTAAGATATAAGATATGAGAAAGATAAAAATAACGAAGAAAAAAAGCACCCAAAAAAAGCAGAGAATGAAGAAAAAAGAGCAAAAATAAGATTTTCTTCTTTTTTCCATCTTCATTTGCCTTTCAGCGACGAGGGGAGATATAATTTTCGGTCTTTTGCTCTTCTGTTTACCTCTGCTGCTATGTTTCCTAGTGCTTCTAATATTCCATCGATCCATCTTTTTCGTGGTCTACCCTTTGGTCTGATGTTCTCGCAACGTTTATTAAGAGCTCGCTGTGTTGTGTTTTGATCTTTCTGCCTTGTCACGTGGCCCGACCATTTTATCTGTTGCTTCTTTATATATTCTATGACAGGGGTTATTCCTAGCTTTTTATCTCAGTTCTTCATTTCTGATCTTATCTCTCAGACTGTTTCCTGTCATTCGTCTGACACATTTAATCTAAATTGTAGAATAAACTAACACAATTAAAACGAAGCAGTGAAAACCCAAGATAGGAGTGTGGCACTTCCGACTGATACCAAAATTCGCTAGATACGAAAATATAAATACAACAAGTGTGTGAGTACGGGAGAGATAAACGATTTTATCATTCCAACATGTTGATGCTATTACAAGATATCATACCACAACTCGACTGCGAAACAGATGTTCCAGGAAAATAATAACCTACACAGGGAAGTTGTTGATAACATTCTGATATAAGAATATTAGAAATTCCACGCGGAAATCCTCCAGTCGACCAGTATTGCTGCTGACAGGTTGATGAGTATTTGGTTTCGTGCAAGTGAAAAAAAAAGTAAAGTAAAGTACCCCCGTCACGCCAAGTGGCGTATAGGGAATATGGTGTTAGTGACCATACATTTTACAGACCTTCAGCACATGATTTTTTTGGGGGGTAATGTGGTCGGTATTACGCCCGTGCCGCTTTACTTTCCCAGACAAAAAAAAATCTGATATCCATTAAAGGCTGGGTGAACCGGAAGCCGTCATTTGGGATCGAACCCTACCTCTTGTCCTTTGTAGTCCAGTTCAATAACCACTGAGCTATTGCGGCTCCCTTGAGCAAGAAAGACACGTTTATATTTACAGATACGGAGATTAGAGATATCTTTTATTGAAAAATAGAAGATTAGGAGAAAGGATGATAAATAAATAGAATAGTGGGTGGATCGATAAATAGAACAGTGGGTGGATAGATCAATAGAATAGTGGGTGGATAGATAAATAGAACAGTGGGTGGATAGATAAATAGAACAGTGGGTGGATAGATAAATAGAACAGTGGGTGGATAGATAAAAAGAATAGTGGGTGGATAGATAAATAGAATAGAGGGTGGATAGATAAATACAACAGTGGGTGGATAGATAAATAGAAAAGAGGGTGGGATAGATAAATAGAACAGTGGGTGGATAGATAAATAGAACAGTGGGTGGATAGATAAATAGAACAGTGGGTGGATAGATAAATAGAACAGTGGCTGGATAGATAAAAAGAACAGTGGGTGGATAGATAAATAGAACAATGGGTGGATAGATAAATTGAATAGTGGGTGGATAGATAAATAGAATAGATAGATAGATAGATAGATAGATAGATAGATAGATAGATAGATAGATAGATAGATAGATAGATAGATAGATAGATAGATAGATAGATAGATAGATAGATAGATAGATAGATAGATAGATAGATAGATAGATAGATAGATAGATAGATAGATAGATAGATAGATAGATAGATAGATAGATAGATAGATAGATAGATAGATAGATAGATAGATAGATAGATAGATAGATAGATAGATAGATAGATAGATAGATAGATAGATAGATAGATAGATAGATAGATAGATAGATAGATAGATAGATAGATAGATAGATAGATAGATAGATAGATAGATAGATAGATAGATAGATAGATAGATAGATAGATAGATAGATAGATAGATAGATAGATAGATAGATAGATAGATAGATAGATAGATAGATAGATAGATAGATAGATAGATAGATAGATAGATAGATAGATAGATAGATAGATAGATAGATAGATAGATAGATAGATAGATAGATAGATAGATAGATAGATAGATAGATAGATAGATAGATAGATAGATAGATAGATAGATAGATAGATAGATAGATAGATAGATAGATAGATAGATAGATAGATAGATAGATAGATAGATAGATAGATAGATAGATAGATAGATAGATAGATAGATAGATAGATAGATAGATAGATAGATAGATAGATAGATAGATAGATAGATAGATAGATAGATAGATAGATAGATAGATAGATAGATAGATAGATAGATAGATAGATAGAATAGTTGGTGGGGTGATAAAAAGAACAGTGGGTGGATAGATAAATAGAACAGTGGGTGGATAGATAAATAGAACAATGGGTGGATAGATAAATAGAACAATGGGTGGATAGATAAATAGAACGATAGACGGATGGATAAATAGAACAGTGGGTGGAAAGATAAATATAACAGTAGGCGGATAGATAAATAGAAAGGAATAAAGTAAGTGGGTAAATAGAATTTTTGAAGGTATGAAGAAAGTGTATAGATCTTCTCCATCTTCTACTTTCTCCTATACTAGTGCGTTCAACTTTAAACGTTGTAATTAGTCGAAGGTCCCGGTATCACAGCACACGAATTGAAATTCCTAATTGCTCAACTCCCCGCGCCAGTGAAATCATCCGAATTAAAACTCATATCATTGAAGGATCTATACAAATGAAAGGCAGCTGCAGTCATCATCATAGCAGCTACAGCACACACCAAAAGACATCAGGCCAAGCGGCACCGAAAGTGAAAGCATCTGAACTATCTTTCGTCATACGATATCATCATTAATCTTAAGCAATCGGAATATCGAAACACGTCCGGATGAAACACACAGCTTACGGTGTGCACAGAGCACTAAACTCAGTAGCTCCGGCAGCAACGCGGACTTGGAATATGAGGAAACTGCAACAAGGAACACTTTTCAGACTGAGCCTCAATGGTTTCTGCCTCCTATCCGTCATATTGACAGGAACTCCAGCATTGTCTTTTTCCTTGGGTATTCCAAAAAGGGCCTGTTGTGTAATGCTCGGATTTTGGCTCCATTGATATTTGACTAGTAAAAAAAAAAAAAAAAAAGTAAAGTGCCCCTGTCACGCCAAGTAGCGTATCGGGAATATGATGTTAGTGACCATAACTTTTACAGACCTTCAGCACATGATTTTTGGGGTAATGTGGTCGGTATTACGCCCATGCCGCATCACTTTCCCAGAAAAAAATCCGGTACTCATTAAAGGCTGGGTGAACCCGGAAGCCGTAGGTTGGGATCGAACCCTACCTCTTATCCTTTATAGTCCAGTTCACTAACCACTGAGCTATTGCGGCTCCTTATTTGACCAGTACTTTTCCATAATTCTATTTTAATGATTTCGTTCTGCCATTTCCACCATTTTATTCTGCTTAAGCAAACATTCATGAAAGTATGTAACTTCATGATTGCTATTTTTGTTTTTCTCCATGTTTCACAGCCATATAATTAGACTGACTTAACACTGGATTTGAACATTTTTCTTTTTTCTTTTGCTCCATTGACCCTTGTTTTATTCCTTCCCAGATGTTGTCATTTCTTATCTCGACCTAGCATCTGATATTCAGAATCCTCAAGAAGTTGTTTACAGATAATCTCTAACCTCTCTTTGTATTATTCAACATCCATGTTTCACAGCTACATAATAGGACCTCTTTTGTGTTTGCTTTAATCAGTCTTAAATTAAACAGTTTCTCTGTTTATGTCTTTTCTATCTATCTATCTGTCTGTCTGTCTGTCTGTCTGTCTGTCTGTCTGTCTGTCTGTCTGTCTGTCTGTCTGTCTGTCTGTCTGTCTGTCTGTCTGTCTGTCTGTCTGTCTGTCTGTCTGTCTGTCTGTCTATATATCTATCTATCTATCTATCTATCTATCTATCTATCTATCTATCTATCTATCTATCTATCTATCTATCTATCTATCTATCTATCTATCTATCTATCTATCTATCTATCTATCTATCTATCTATCTATCTGTCTATCTGTCTATCTGTCTATCTGTCTATCTATCTATCTATCTATCTATCTATCTATCTATCTATCTATCTATCTATCTATCTATCTATCTATCTATCTATCTATCTATCTATCTATCTATCTATCTATCTATCTATCTATCTATCTATCTATCTATCTATCTATCTATCTATCTATCTATCTATCTATCCATCTATCTATCTATCTATCTATCTATCTATCTATCTATCTATCTATCTATCTATCTATCTATCTATCTATCTATCTATCTATCTATCTATCTATCTATCTATCTATCTATCTACCTATCTATCTATCTATCTATCTATCTATCTATCCATCTATCTCTATATATATCTCTCTCTCACCTCTTTTATTCTGAATAGAAAATATTCTTACACATTCCCTCTTATCTTATTTACACAGAAACTATCCTTACATATTTTCTCTTATTTTATTTAAACATAAAATTTCCTTACATATATTAGCTCTCTGCTTTTATTTCTAGCAGGAACTATCCTTACATATTCCCTCTTTTCTAATTTACACAGAAACTATGCTTACACATTCAGTCTAATCTTATTTACATAGGAACTATCCTTACAAATCCCCTCTTATCTTATCTAAACAGAAACTATCCTTGCACATTCTCACTTATCTTATTTAAACTGAAACTATCCTTACACACTCCCTCTTATCTTATTTAAACTGAAACTATCCTTACACACTCCCTCTTATCTTATTTAAACTGAAACAATCCTTACACACTCCCTCTTATCATATTTAAACTGAAACTATCCTTGCACACTCCCTCTTATCTTATTTAAACTGAAACTATCCTTACACATTCCCTTTATCTTATTTAAACTGAAACTATCCTTGCACACTCCCTCTTATCTTATTTAAACTGAAACTATCCTTACACATTCCCTCTTATCTTATTTAAACTGAAACTATCCTTACACACTTCCTCTTATCCTATCTAAACAGAAACTATCCTTACACATTCCCTCTTATCTTATTTACACAGAAACTATCCTTACACATTTTCTCTTATTTTATTTAAACAGAAAATTTCCTTACATATATTAGCTCTCTGCTTTTATTTCTAACAGGAACTATCCTTACATATTCCCTCTTTTCTAATTTACACAGAAACTATGCTTACACATTCATTCTTATCTTATTTACATAGAAACTATCCTTACAAATCCCCTCTTATCCTATCTAAACAGAAACTATCCTGAAACAACCTCTCCCTCCATACTCCACTTACGGAACCCATTACCATTTCTGTTGATCTACGTGAGAGTATGCTCAACCCAGCAGAGGTTTTTGTTCATTTCCGTCCATACAAGGAACAGTACCAACATAACGTGACCAGAACCCATGTTCACACTAGCGACGTGGCAACAATCAGGGACAGTTTGTAATCTATTCGTACCCGGTACCTCTGACATTTTCTAGCAACATTCCTACAGGGTGCACATGATTTGTGTTTGTACTAGCAGCCTGTAGTTAATTTTTTGTTCCATTTTTTTTTTCCAACCACGAGTACAACTCACACTGCTTGTGTGCACTGCTTCCAGCGGGGATCGAACACGGGTTGTCCGAACGTCAGTAACCTAGTGAGGTGTTTTTTTTTTCCCAAATAGGCTACCAATGCCTGAACAAAGGAATGAATTCAAGACTAGGGAAGAATTGAGAGAAACAGCCGTGCAACCAACTGTGCCATCTATTATAAGGATGAGAAGGTAGGCATATGTTGGTAGTGTGATGAGAAGGTAGGCATAAGTTGGCTATGTGATGAGAACGTATGCATAAGTGGGCAGTGTGATAAGAAAGTATGCATAAGCGGACAGTGTGATGAGAAGGTAGGCATATGCGGGCAGTGTGATGAGAAGGTAGGCATAAGTGGGCAGTGAGATGAGAAGGTAGGCATAAATGGGAAGTGTGATGAGAAGGTAGGCATAAGTGGGCAGTGAGATGAGAAGGTAGGCATAAATGGGAAGTGTGATGAGAAGGTAGGCATAAGTGGGCAGTGAGATGAGAAGGTAAGCATAAGTGGGCAGTGTGATGAGAATTAGGCATAAGTGGGCAGTGTGATGGAAAGGTAGGCATAAGTTGGTAGTGTGATAAGAAGGTAGGCACAAGTCGGTAGTGTGATGAGAAGGTAGGCATAAGTTGACAGTGTGATATGAAGGTAAGCTTAAGTTGACAGAGTGATGAGAAGGTAGGCATAAGTTGGCTATATGATGAGAAGGTAGGCATAAGTTGACAGTGTGATGAAAAGGTAAGCATAAGTTGACAGAGTGATGAGAAGGTAGGCATAAGTTGGCTATATGATGAGAAGGTAAGCATAAGTTGGCAGAGTGATGATAAGGTAAGCATAAGTGGGCAGTATGATGATAGGGTAGGCATAAGTTCGCTATGTGATTAGAAGGTAGGCATATTTGGCTATGTCATGAGAAGGTAGGTATAAGTTGGCTATGTGATGAGAATGTAGGCATAAGTTGGTTATGTGATTAGAATGTAGGCATATGTTGCATATGTTATGAGAATGTAGGCATATGTTGGCTATGTGATGAGAAGGTAGGTATAAGTTGGCTATGTAATGAGAAGGTAGGCATATTTGGGCTATGTGATGAGAAGGTAGGTATAAGTAGGCTATGTGATGAGAATGTAGGCATATTTGGCTATGTGATGAGAATGTAGGCATAAGTCGGCTATATGATGAGAATGTAGGCATAAGTTGGCTATGTGATGAGAATGTAGGCATAAATCAGCTATATGATGAGAATGTAGGCATAAGTCGGCTATATGATGAGAATGTAGGCATAAGTTGGCTATGTGATGAGAATGTAGGCATAAGTCAGCTATGTGGTGAGAATGTAGGCATAAGTCGGCTATGTGATGAGAATATAGGCATAAGTCAGCTATGTGGTGAGAATGTAGGCATAAGTCGGCTATGTAATGAGAATGTAGGCATAAGTCGGCTATGTGATGAGAATGTAGGCATAAGTTGGCTATATGATGAGAAGAAACAATTTGAAAATCTTAAACCGAGCAACAAATTCTGCACCATCTCTTTTCTCGACGTTCATCTCACACCTATTCCTCATCTTGATCCGCCCTTAAAGGAGTATCACATGGGCAAAAATAGGTCATTTTGTAGCTAACAGCAACCTGTGATATCTCAGTTCTTCGGCTCGACACATCCGACTTCAGCATGGCGTTTAAGAGTAACTACCTGTTACTCAGATGTTGAGCATTCCACCTTCGATCTCCTCGCCTAATACCAGACTCTTTAGTCTATTTCCAGGCATCTTGATCAGTTTTGGTTCAATGGTACCGACTCAAGCAGTCAGATGTGAGTCGCTGATAATTTTCAATTCACAAAGAATGTGATGCCCATGTTGTTTTACTGATTCTAGAAGATACTCCAATTAATGTCTCCCGTTGTTGAGTGATTTGTGATTTGTCATGATTATTCCAAGCAATTTAAGAAGGTAGTTTCCCATTCCTTTCCTTCTTGGCAGTGACTGTACTAGTCGGTGATCGCAGCCATTGTCTCTATACATGAGATCCTCTGCCTGCCATCGCGGTATGGGGACCATAACCGGCACTACTTGTCGGCTGCTCCCACAACACCATCCACCACCTGCTCCAATGGCCTCCCCTGATAGGAGGGGGGCTAAACGGGAGCTCCACCTTGCCCAGGGGTGTCCCGAAGACTAGCGGAGGAAAGGAGACGTCTTACTCCTCCTTTGGTAGGGCAGAACTCTACCCTGCTAACCAAGATTGTGGAGGGACATGATCACCTACGCCAACCGGTATGGCACATGATGATGGTTGTTAAGTGGGGATCTTCAGCTATCAAAATTGATCTCCCTTCTATTGTTCATTCTCCCTCTTCTTATGGGGCTTGGTAGTCTAGAGGTATGGTGCCGGCCTCAGAAGAGGGAGGACCCAGGTTCAAAGCCTACCAGAAGAGGTGTTGATTTTACAAAAATCATCATCATCAAGTACCGGGCCTGTTGGCGTAGGTGATCATGTCTCTCCACAACTTTCGATCTCGACAGTTATTTATCATTTCTGTTGTTGACCTTCTGCCAAGCCATTCTCTTAAGCTGTCTGGTATTTTTTCTCTTTGCTTCCCTCTATCTCTTCGTCCCTCAATTTTCCTAATTGTTACAATATACTCCAGTTGTTCTCTTTTCATTACATGGCCAAAAAATGATGATTGTCTCTTCCTAATATTGGAAATTAGCTCTCTTTTTGCTTTGGCCTCTTTCAGAACGTTTTCATTACTCTTCTTAGCTGTCCATGGTATTCTAAACATTCTTCTGTAAAACCACATTTCTACAGACTCCAGTGATTTTTTGCCTGTTGTCCTATTGTCCATGATTCACATCCATATGTTAAAACTGGTTCTACATAACATTTAAGAACTTTTTTCTTGTTTCTAGTGTCAAAAATGGATTGCATAATATCTTACTAATTTTTGGAAAGCTGCTTTTTTTTGCCTGAGCCATTCTGCATCTCACCTCGGTTGCAACCTGCCATCTGAGGTTAACAAAGTTCCCAAATATTTAAATTCGTTTACCTGTTTTAATATTGTTCCACTTGTTTTTCTTTTGCACTGAGGTGATGTCTTTTTCGTTGCTGTTACCACTACTTCTGTCTTTTTGCTGTTAAGGCTGAGTCCTTTATTTTTACTTTCTTTACAAAAATAGGAAAAATTAATCCGTGGTTTCTTCATGACGTTAACCTTTCCTGACCATTGGGTAGTGAGATCCGGTGCCTAGCCCTATCGGATAACGGAAATAAATAGGAAGTCCCGTGTTCACTAGCGCACGTTAAAGAGCCATTGGCAGTTAAAATATAAAAGAGTAGGTCTTAAATATATCCGCTACCCGGGCAAAATTATCAACAGAGACCTACTTATATCATGGATCACAGCGCGTGCTATGGAGTTCGTACACGTTGACCAGGATTCTTCTCGGAATTTCTCAAGATTCTCCAGTGGGATATCGTAGCACCTGTGGGTACACACACGGCGTCCGGGTTCGCCCAGCCTTAAATGGGTACCGGATTTTTTTTCTGGGAAAGTAAAGTGACACGGGCGTAATACCGACCACATTGCCCTTAAACTCATGTGCTGAAGGTCTGTAAATTTATGGTCATTAACACCATATTCCCTATACGTCACTTGACGTGAGTGGGATCTTTACATTTTTTTACTTATGGGTTCATTCGGTGTGCAGTCATGTTGTCTCTAATCTCTAACAACAACGATCTCTTTAGACACCATATTTCGCACAATTTACATTGCATTCTCAAGAAAAAAAAACGCCTCTTCTTTTAATTCATTTTAAACTTGTCACTTCTCAATTTTTCTACCAACTCTGTGCTATCAGTGCCAGAATTGGACGCTGGACTCTAGAACAATACGAAAGATAACGACCACCGAAATGAAATGTGTCAGAAGAATGACAGGAAACAGCTTAAGGGACAGAGTAAGAAACACTGACCTGAGCAAGAAACTCGAAATTTAACCAGCCATCGAATACATAAAGAAACAACAGATAAATGGTTTCGGCCACATAACAAGACAAAAAGAACTAACAATGACTCAAAGAGTCATAAACAAACGCTACGAAAACGCCAGATTAAAAGGAAGACCAAGAAAGAGATGGATAAAGGGAATACTAGAGTCACTAGGAGGGATAACATCAGAAGAGGCCAACAGAAGAGCAAAGAATCGCAGATTGTATCTCCCCTCGACGGAAACGGTAATGGAGGAAGGATAGAAAAAGAAGAAGAAGAGGACGAAGAAGAAGTTCTCAAGTATATCTGTTCTTTCTGTCGAAACCTCCATAAATAGGTACAATTGAAGTTAAAATAAATACATAAAACTCGAGAATTATTTCCCTTTTACACGGAAATGGGGTCTCTACTGAGCTCATTTCCGCTCATGCTATTTGTGGAGTTAAGTCCCATTTATTCTGTGGGTATTGTCTCCGTCCAAAATAGATACTTCTTCTATTCCTTCCTCATTTGTGTTTCAGCATCGAGCGGAGATATAATTTGCGGACATTTGTTCTTCTGTTCCCCTCTTCTGTTGTTATGTTTTCTAGTGTTTCTAATATTCCGTCAATCCATCTTGTTCGTGGTCGGCCCTTGGGTCTGGTGTTCTCGCAACGTTTATTTAAAGCTCGTTATGTTGTGATTTGGTCTTTCTGTCTTATCACGCGGCCAAACCCTTTTGTCTGTTGTTTCTTTATATATTATATCTATCTCTACCTATTGACCTTTCGAGCCGTAGCCGGCCCATAGGGTGTAGACCAAGATACTCCTCCTATCGGAATTTTTGTTCAAGCAGTTTTAAATTCTTTTAAAGATATTTTATCAAATCTCGCCATTTGTCTCTGTTCTGTGCAAGCAGCTCTATCTCATTGAGGGAGCCGATTCCTGCTGCTCTTACCTCTCTCATCACTGTTCTTCTCAGTGTCTCTCTGGGTCTTCCTCTTTTCCTCTTACCTGTTGTTTCCCACATGAGGGCTTGCTTTGTTATTCGGTTATTATCTCTTCTCATCACATGTCCAACATATGAACATCGTCTTTTCTTTATTACTGAAGATATTAGTGGTTGATTGGCGATTTCTCTAATTTGCTCGTTTGTTTTGAATTAGTTCTACGCTGTACCAAGTGTTTTCCTTAGACATTTATTTTCGAATGCGTTCAACTTTGCTTCTATTATCTACTGCTAATTTACACATTCTGTATCAGGTCTACGTTTCATTAACAAAATCGTTTTTCCGATAGCAGCTTGTTAAACCTCTGATCAACGGTTCTATACCAAGCCGGAGATAATATATATATACATATATGTATTATATAGCTGGGATTATTTCTAGCTTTTTTCTCAGTTCTCTGTTTCTTTTCTTATATCCAAAATATTTTTGGTAAAGTAGCGCTTTTTTCAAACAATACAAAAGATAATAGTCAAGTCATCGTTGACAGTTGAGATGATAAAAACATATATTTCTTCAGTGTCATATGGAGTCAATCTTGAGATATCGATGTGGATCGTGGACAATCGAACAAAAGAGGAGAAAATAACTGGAGGTAAGAACATGTTTGTTTTACAGAAGAATGTTGCGAATGCCACAAACAGCTGAGAATGGCAATGAAGATGTTATAACAAAACAACAGACAAACAACAAAAGGCTGTTATAGTTAAAAAAAAAAAAGTAAAGAACCCCGTCACGCCAAGTAGCGCATAGGGAATATTTTGTTAGTGACCAAAATAATTACAGACCTTCAGCACATGATTTTTGGTGTAATGTGGTCGGTATTACGCCCGGGCCGCTTAACTTTCCAAGAAAAAAAAATCTTGTAACCATTTAAGGCTGGGTGAACCCGGAAGCTGTCCATCAGGATCAAACCCTACCTCTTGTCCTTTGTAGTCGAGTTCACCAACCACTGAGCTATCGTGGATCCAATAAAATGCTGCAAGGATAAGAAATTATTGAGAGAAATGATCACCTCATGATAGTTTGTAACAGACACATTAGTTAATTCATCATCATCATCGAGTGCCGTCTCCGCATCGAAGGTTGGCTACCACGGATCGCCATTCTGCTCTGTCTTTTGCTTTGTTGGTGCAGGTTGTCATAGGCTGATTTGTCCATCTTTTGATATTACTCGTCCATGTTAGTCTTGGTCTGCCTCTGCCTCTTTTACCTTGCATAATACCCTCCAGGATTACTTTTAGTAGACTGTTGTGTCTTTTAACATGGCCCAAAAATCGCATTTGTCTTGTTTGAATTGTGTTTAGTAGTTCTCTTTTCATTTTTAGCTGTTTTAAAACTTCGTCGTTTGTTTTATTTTCCTTCCACCCAATTCTACCTATTCTTTTATATATTTCCACATTTCAAAGGCTTCAATTCTCTGTTCTGTTTTCTTGTCTAATGTCCATGTTTCTGCACCATATAGGAATATTAAGAAGATGTAACATTTTGCTATTCTTAGTTTTAGCCCTGGTGTTATTTGTTTTGATGTTGTTAGTTGATTACTTTATTTGTTTTTTGATAGATAGAAAGAAAAAAACTCTTCTTTTATTTCACATTCAAAGTGATAATAGCTGGATGTTAGCATCTAAAAACTTGTGTGGCTAAAGATTGAAAATTGTATCTCCCGGAACTCACAGATTAGCTACAACTTTGACCTTTTTCTAGGAGCATTATTGTATATTATTGTATTTTATGCTGTCACATACCAGCTCTCACCATTGCTAAGACATCCAAACATTTCTATGGCAGCTAAGCAACAAATGATAAATAGCATTTTCATACCAACTTTGTGCTATGAAAGTCAAACATGGACCCTTTCTAAATCACATTTAAGAAAGATCAATACATGTGAGATGCGATGCTTGAGAAAAGTAACAAACAACACAAGAAGAGATAGAATAGCAAATGAAACCATAAGAAAAATGGTAGGAACAAAACCCTGCCAAGAATATATAGAACAACAACTTAAATGGTTTGGCCACCTGATCAGAATGAATCCTCACCAATCACCATCAAGGGCGTTCTTCTCGAGAATGCATGGGAAAAGACCAAGAGGAAGACCCAGAAGAAGATGGATAGATGCAGTGACAGAGACATTAACAACAAAGGAAAATCACTAATTCAGACAGTTCGAGCAGCTCAAGAATGACAAATGATATAAACCACGACACCTTTTAGGTATCAGTGAGGAAGAAAAAAAGAAGATTGTACTTTCGCTAACCATCTTACATGTTGTGTGTGGTTCACAAATTGAAACCACTTCCATAAAATATCAATTTCAAGAATAATTGGAATGTACAAGGCTCAGGATATTTTCATCCATCCTGCTGCAAACCTACCAAGACTAGAACTAAAATGATACTTTGAGATGAGCACAAACAGCCGTGATCTATGCCTGCCGTCACGGTGCTTAATGATAAATATTTCATCTTTTTCTCTGAAACGGAATGGAGGTAAGCACAATTATATATTATAAGTAGCATACAATTTTTTATATTTTCTTAAACATTTTTTTTTTGCGCTCGCCGCTTTGACATCTGATGAAGTCCCTAGAGACTAGCTAGGGACTGAATTGTGCGTGTTAATCCATTTATCCCTGGCAGCCGTGTGTACAGGGGTCCCTCGACGCACAGGCAGATAACTCCGTCGTATTCGGAGGTACTCATATTATTTTTTTCCGTCGATGTGTAATTGACGTTGCAAGCCGGGCCTCGCTGCTGAGACCAGGGGGTGGTTGCCGCAGAGAGAAATCATAAATAAAAATCCCAACTGGTGCAGCCAAGGTTTGAACCCACAACCTCTCTGTCTCGAGGCCGGCGTCTTGCCTCGAGACCAACCAGTCCCCTGCATACCATTTTAAAATCATTGTATAGATCTTCTCTGAAACGCTGTGCCAGTTTTGAACACCCCCAACTACAGCTGTATGGGAACATATAAACATTGCAGTATTTCAATTTATCTTCTGTTCTAATCTCTTCATCGAACTATTGTTTATCATTCTCCTTACACCCATCTACGGCGTCTGATCCTGTTCTCCTCATAATCTTATCTCCCCCTATCGACCACCCATGCCAGATTTTTCGTCCTATCACAGCGTCTGGTCCCTCTCTTCGTCTCTTCCACCCACATTTCCCACATCCCACTTTTCGACAGGACACCGGACGTTCCAGCTGAAGTGACATATTTTTATCCACTTTTTTGCATTAACTTTCTCTCTCTCTCTTTTGCTCTCTCCCTCTCTCTCTCTCCCTTTCTCTACTGTACATGTAATATAGTATATCCCCCTTAAGTATTTTCTTACCATTTTATCTCTTCTTTCTTTGTAATATTAGTTTTATTACTTCAGAACATGTAGTAGAGTATATCTTCATTTCCTAGTCTGTCTGTGATGTCCGTTTTCTGTTGAACGCTGCATGTGGGTCGAAACATCAAATTTAATTGTATTATCATTTTTTTGTAAAGCTGTCACCAAACTGTGTAGGAGTGTATATTTTCCATCACTCAAATTGGTCCGAACTATTGTTTGTTTGTTTGTTGTTAAGATCATCATAACCGCACCCCGGACGACTCCATGGGTGCTCCTATATTCCCCTCAAGAATCTTGAGACAATCGAAGGAGAAACCTGGCTCAGGCATTTGCAGCGTAGAACGAATGAATGCAGTGGTTATCAAACTTACGAAACCCGCCGCTCCCTTTCTCTGCTGACCATATATAGGATGTGCCTTCGTGGCAGTTGCGATCATAACAGTCGGGTCCCCTCTGAATCCCTGATAGAATATATAAAATGACAAGTGACAATCCTGTGGAATGTAAAGGTAAAGTACGAGACTTGATTCGGCGTCTTAGCACGCGAGTTTTCACCCATATGGGCTCACCGCCAATTCAGCAGTGTTCGCAGACTTTTGAATATTGTCGCTTCAGGCATCGTAACTCAGGATGCGAGACGACATTCCTCACCTTCCCAGAATAGTACTACCCCAGTACCCATTTCTGCCAGCGGCTGGGTCGACAGTTAGGGTATTAAAAAAAAAATTGTTGAAATCATCTGGTAAAAGAAAACAATACAGTCCATGCGAATCGCTACGCAAAATAAATACTAGGGAAGGCTCAACTAAGGGACTAAGAAAGGGCCAAAAACTATACGAACTAGCAGAAAATCGTCAATCTTGGAGAACTATACCTTCCGCTCTATGGGAGGTCTTCGTCCGGAGAGGAAAATGAAAAGTGACAACAGAATTAATATTATCCTGTATAAACTCCAGAAATAAAGTACTCAGCCTTAATAGCAAAAAGACAGAGGTAATGGCAACAACAAAGAAAAAGACATCACCTCAGTGCAAAATAAAGACAAGTGGAACAATATTAAAACAGGTGAATGAATTTAAATATTTGGGAACTTTGTTAACCTCAGACGGCACATGTACAAAAGAGGTGAGATGCAGAATGGCTCAGGTAAAAGCAGCTTTCCGAGAAATGAGGAAGGTACTATGCAATCCATTTTTGATAATAGAAACAAGGAAAAGAGTTCTTAAATGTTATGTAGAGCCAGTCTTAACATGTGGATGTGAATCATGGACAATAGGACAATAGACAAGAACATCACTAGGGTCTGTAGAAATGTGGTTTTACAGAAGAATATTGAGAATACCATGGACAGCTAAGAAGAGTAATGAAAACGTTCTGAAAGAGGTAAAAGCAAAAGAGAGCTAATTTCCAATATTAGGAAGAAACAATCATCATTTTTTGGCCATGTAATGAGAGCGGAACAACTGGAATATATTGTAACAACTGGGAAAATTGAGGGGCGAAGAGATAGATGGAAGCAAAGAGAAAGGATACCAGACAGCTAAAGAGAATGGTTTGGCAGAAGGACAACAACAGAAATGATAAATACGGGACCTGCTATTTTTTTGCTATTCTTTGAAGAACGGGTGGGAGAGTAGATAACTTTTCGGTCATCAAACCTGGAGAGTGTGGGTTCGAATTCCGGTAAGGACAAACGTTTCTTCTATCGGGGGTGAAATAAATTCTGACAGCCAAACATTCTCGTGGTGAATGCACAGACCCCAGTAATTTGAAAAAAGCTGAAATAATAGTAGCAACCGAGAGGGTTAGACATCTGGTCTCACTGCCCAAGAGATCAAGTAAGACTAAGACCATGAAGAAAAACAAAGTAAAGTACTCCTGTCACGCCAAGTGGCGTATCGGGAATATGGTGTTAGTGACCATAAATTTTACAGACCTTCGGTACATGATTTTTGGAGTAATGTGGTCGGTATTACGCCCGTGCCGCTTTACTTTCCCAGAAAAAAATCCGGTACCCATTAAAGGCTGGGTGAACCTGGAAGCCGACGATCAGGATCGAACACTACCTCTTGTCCTTTGTAGTCTAGTTCACTAACCACTGAGCTATCGCGGCTACCCCATGAAGAAACCACGAATTAATTTTTCCTATTAAAAAAAAAAAAAAAAATCATCGCTTCTGGTCGGTTTTGAACCTGGATTCTTCCTGTCCTAAGGTCGATCCGTATCTCTAGACTACCCAAACCCCATTCTATTTTAATTGTTTCACTGATTAGGCACAAGACAAAATATGCTACGCAGCACCTTTGCCAAAGTTTGGAAAACCCCTGGCAGTCGAGACTTACAGTTTGGGAACCGCTGAAGTAAGCTATAAACGTCCTTTCCCTACATATATTGTCTTCACATTTACTCCCCCCCAACCCTAAACCTATGACTGTCAGCTATGGTTCTTTACCTCATTATTTATCCCACTTCCTGTAGCAATCCCACTGACGTGACGTATGGATTAGGTCTTAACCCGAATCATTTCCCCATAGCCACGTGCTCAAAATGGCAGTTTATGGTTAGATCGTCGGCCAGACATCTTGATCTAAATTTGTAGCGACCCCAGACGTAACTGTGGACTTATTGAAGTGGATTCCTCTTGCCGCCGGTTGGTTTATTTACGATCGTCTCCACCAGTTTTTGGCCCCAAAAATTCCACAAACTGCGCAGTAGTTAATGTTTATTTTTTTTTAACTTTAGAGTTTAGTTTAGTTTATCTCTCTTCTTCTTAGCTGACACCCGTTAAATGGGCGTAGATGTGTTTTGTTGCTAATTTACGACAAAGCCGTGATATATGCGTCTTTCGGTCCGATAGTTCCATCTTCAGCATAGTTTAGTTTAGTTTAGTTTAGTTTAGTTTAGTTTAGTTTAGTTTAGTTTAGTTTAATTTAGTTTAGTTTAGTTTAGTTTAGTTTAGTTTAGTTTAGTTTAGTTTAGTTTAATTTAGTTTAGTTTAGTTTAGGAACCGATCTCCAACCGATATGGCACATAATGATGATTTGTTTCTTTTTTATTCTTTCTCTCTTTAGGTGCAAGTTACCAGCGGCCTCTTATCGTCGTGTATAGAAGCAAAATAGTTCCCCTTCTACACGAATTTTTAGAGCATAATACAAAAGGTGCCCTAAGTCTGGTTTACACTATCTCCGCATCCACCGTCCTCTCTGTCTCCCTTCAGTCTTCCATTGAGTCCAATGCATGGGAGCTTTTGTGAATGTGTCTTGATTTCTCATGAGTTAGCGACCTGTCTAACTCCAACACCTGCCAGTTATCGCAGCATGCATCACCACTTGCGTTTCATCATTTATGAAGGTCATAGATGTTGATTTTCTTGCATAAAACATTCTGAGAATTTTCCCCTGCCGGATTCCAAGAAATGATGACACCCTTGACCTTTTTGTTGATGTTGTTCTACAGCAGTGGTTCTCTAAGTCTGCTCTATGGCTCCCAAGTGATCGCCACATTTTGACAACGACGCCACGAAAAGAACATTGGCGTGTACCTACTCCGTGATTGGGAGCCGCGATAGCTAGGTGGTTAGTGAACTGGACTACAAAGGACAAGGGGTAGGGTTCGATCCCAACCGACGGCTTCCGGGTTCACCCAGCCTTAAATGAGTACCGGATTTTTTCTAGGAAAGTAAAGCGGCACGGGCGTAATACAGACCACGTTAACCCAAAAATCATGTGCCACAGGTCTGTAAGCTATATGGTCACTAACACCATATTCCCTATACGCCACTTGGCGTGACGGGGGCTCTTTACTTTACTTATTTTTACTCAGTGATTAGAAATATTACAAGAGCAACACCCACATCAGGTTAGATATTTCCAAAGTTACACAAAATGTCAACTACAGGATAATGTCAATCCTGTCGCCATTTATCACTTTATGTAACTTTTCTTTCTTTCTTTTTTTTTTTTGCATTCGCCAGCCTTCACCTCTGGCAACGTGCCTAGAGACTAGGGACTGAATTTTGAGTGTTAACTCTTTCCGTACGTTTCGACCCACCATGCGCCATGCCGATTTCCGTCATGTACGTTTAACCGCACAGAGCGTCACTCTCAATTTGATTAGTGTAAACTGTCATCAAACCATATGCTTTTAATATGTCTTACGTCATCTATGTATTTGTGAAATCTAATTCTTTGTTTAAATAAATATTAATATATAATGTGTTTAGTGTTAAATAAATATTAATATATAATGTGTTAAGTGTTAAATAAATATTAATATATAATGTGTTAAGTGTTAAATAAATATAAATATATAATGTGTTAAGTGTTAAATAAATATAAATATATAATGTGTTAAGTGTTAAATAAATATAAATATGTAGATTAATATTTTAAAACATGAACAATTTTGTCTCTGGAATCTCTACCGCTAAATTGACAACAACTTTTCGCACTGAAAGAGTTAATCTGTCTTTCCCTGGCAACCGTGTGCACAGGGGTCCCTCGCTGCACAGGCAGATAACTCCGTCTATGGCGGTATTAATTTTTTTCTTTTTCCGTCGATGAGTAGTTGACGTTTCAAGCCGGGCCTCACTGCAGTGAACTCACAAAGCCTCTGTCTCCAGACCGGCGTCCTGCCTCGAGACCAACCATTCCCCCATCTTATGTATCTCACCAGGGAATCAGAAGGGTACAGCTGGTACATGATCAGTAAGGAAAGAGAGGCTTGGATTATAAAAGTTTGAGAACCATTGTTCTACTGCATCTATGAAACGCCACTGAAAGAACATGGTTCTCATATATTCTTAGTTTGGTCCGTTATTTATCTAAGACTAAATAAGTATTTTAAAAAAAGTGCCCACCCCTTCACGTGTTGCCATGTCTGAGGAATATTGTGACCTATGTCCATACTTTGTCACTAACTACCTGTTTTATGTTTGATAGCATCGGTGGCAATCCAGGTCGAATATTGTGATATATGTCGATACTTTGTCACTAACTACCTGTTTTATGTTTGATAGCATCGGTGGCAATCCAGGTCGACTATTGTGATATATGTCCATACTTTGTCACTAACTACCTGTTTTATGTTTGATAGCATTGGTGGCAATCCTGGTCGTCCTTTCTCCCCCTGTACACGCGTACTTTTAATTTGTACACTGTGCATATTTATTAACATACTGTGCCTACTTTATATATATATATATATATATATATATATATATATAGCTTGATATACGAGGCTTATACTGAGAGGATTGCATTGGAGAGAGCGCTAGCGCTCGTTGAAAGTGCTTATGATGGTCGCAGGAGCGTCTCGAC
Organism: Megaustenia siamemsis; assembly: GCA_032433765.1. Classification (NCBI taxonomy): domain Eukaryota; kingdom Metazoa; phylum Mollusca; class Gastropoda; order Stylommatophora; family Ariophantidae; genus Megaustenia; species Megaustenia siamemsis. The sequence goes on from JAVIAB010000025.1 coordinate 10,733,729, forward strand.
TAGTACACGGACAGTACTTGAAACTGGGGTGTACTGACTGCGGGATAATACCGCCCCTGTAATGTGGTAGATGTGGTACTATGCAATCCATTTTTCACATTAGAAACAAGAAAAAGAGTTCTTAAATGTTATGTAGAGCCTTTCTTAACATATGGATGTGAATCATGGACAATAGGATAACAGACAAGAAAATCACTGGAGGCTGTAGAAATGTGGTTTTACTGAAGAATGTTGAGAATACCATGGACAGCTAAGAAGAGTAATGAAAACGTTAAGGGAACAGCTGGAGTATATTGTAACAACTGGGAAAATTGAGGGACGAGGAGATAGAGGGAAGCAAAAAGAAAAGATACAGGACAGCTTAAGAGAATAGCTTGGCAGAAGGTCAACAACAGAAATGATAAATAGCTGTCGAGATCGAAAGTTGTGGAGAGACATGATCACCTACGCCAGCAGGCTTGATACTTGGTGGTGATGATTACTTAAAATATCAACATCAGAAAACGTCGCAAATATATTGTTCATTTTGTCTTTTTCTATTCATTCAAGTCACACTTATTGTTTGTTTATTGCTGTGACTCTCTCTCTTTCTCCGTTTGTCCTCATTTAAATTACACCTAATGTCTGTCTGCTGCAGTGACACACACTCTCTCTCTCTATTTGTCCTCACTTAAATTACACCTAATGTCAGTCTATTGCAGTGACTCTCTCTCCATTTGTCCTCATTTAAATCACATATATTGTCTGTTTATTGCAGTGACTCTCTCTCCATTTGTCCTCACTTAAATCACACCCTGTTGTCTGTCTATTGCAGTGACTCTCTCTCCATTTTTTTCCTAACTTAAATCACACCTATTGTCTGCCTATTGCAGTGACTCTCCAATTTTCCTCACTTAAATCACATCTATTGTCTGTCTATTGCAGTGACTATCTCTCCATTTGTCCTCACTTAAATCACACCCTGTTGTCTGTCTATTGCAGTGACTCTCTCTCCATTTTTTTCCTAACTTAAATCACACCTATTGTCTGTCTATTGCAGTGACTCTCTCTCTCTCTCTCTCCATTTGTCCTCACTTAAATCACATCTATTGTCTGCCTATTGCAGTGACTCTCTCTCCATTTGTCCTCACTTAAATCACATCTATTGTCTGCCTATTGCAGTGACTCTCTCTCTCCATTTTTCCTGACTTAAATCACACCTATTGTCTGTCTATTGCAGTGACTCTCTCTCTCTCTCCATTTGTCCTCACTTAAATCACATCTATTGTCTGTCTATTGCAGTGACTCTCTCTCCATTTTTCCTGACTTAAATCACACCTATTGTCTGCCTAGCTCTGTGACTCTCTCTCCCATCATTTTTTCTCATTTAAATCATTTCTATTTATGTTTCTCTGTTACAGTGACTAACTTTTTATTTTACTTTGCTATACCACATTCATTCTTTGCCAAGCTTTATGTCTGGTAATTTGCTTTTCAATTTATCTACCGTGTTGTAAAATTATGTTTTATCTTTTTATATAATTTAATTTATGTATACTCAGAAGTATATTTTTCACTATGTTTTGCTATTTTATTTCTGACTCTATCCTTAGTCAGTCTATTTTTTTAAAATAACCTTATTACTTTATTTTCTAAAATTGTTCTTTATTAATTTGTTTCATTTTTGTGCATTTTCAGTTGATTTTATTTTTCATTTAAGTAGCTTTTGAGTTAACTTCCAGCACATTAATTGTTTATATTTTCATTTATTATTTATCTTTTGGACTTATCTTTCTTCATATGCATAGCCGTACAGCTCCAGTTTTTTTGTTTTTACTCTTGTTTTCCTACTAGGAAATAAATATACAGTGGCATTAAGCTGCTAAACCTGCATAGGAACGAGACAGACTACGACGTTTCAGGAAACGCCATCATCAGATACAAGGTAATAAATAATAATATAATAAGCATTTACGAAAAATGAGTACCTGTCTCAGCGTAAAGACAAGGCGATGAGATCGTGGGGTCGGAATGTCTGGTGGATAAACATCCAAGTTTCTTTTACCTGATGTCTGACAGAAACTGTCAATACAACATTTTTTTTTCTTTTCCTATTTGTTTATTTTCCTTTCTGTATTTCTTGTCATTTTTGTTCGCTTGTTGCAGGTTTCAGTTATTTTTTTTATTTTTCACAAAGTAATTTTTTTCTTACTTTCTCTACTCTTTCTTTCCTGACCTTCACATGTAAAGTGGGCGTGCATGCGTTGTGTCGCTACTTTACGACACAGCCTTGATATCTGCGCCTTTCGGCCCAACACATTCGTCTTGGGCGTGGATGGTCGGATTCGCTTTAACAATTTTATTTGCCCGGACAGCGACCATTTTATGTCCTACTATTTTCAACTTTAACTGCTAACGGTTATTTAACGTGCGCAAATGCACAAGAGACCTCCTGTTTTTCACCGTTTTTTTTTCGAGAGTTAACCTTGACAATGTCTCCCCACATATCTTTAGAACCCTTGAACCCGTTTTTGACCCTCCCATCAGCTGTCCAACTACACAGCCTATCGTAAGGGACAATTAATCTTCTACTTCTTCTTTTCTCTTTCTCACTGATACATAAAAGGTGTCGTGGTTTATATCATTTGTCGTTCTTGAGCTGCTCAAACTGTCTGAATTAGTGATTTTCCTTTGTTGTTACATGTCTCTATCACTGCATCTATCCATCTTCTTCTTTTCTCTTTTCACTGATACCTAAAAGGTGTCGTGGTTTATATCATTTGTCGTTCTTGAGCTGCTTGATCTGTCTGAATTAGTGATTTTCCTTTGTCTCTGCCACTGCATCTATCCATCTTCTTTTTTTCTCTTTCTCACTGATACCTAAAAGGTGTCGTGGTTTATATCATTTGTCGTTCTTGATCTGCTCGAACTGTATGAATTAGTGATTCTCCTTTGTTGTTACATGTCTCTGTCACTGCATCTATCCATCTTCTGGGTCTTCTTCTTGGTCTTTTTCCATGCATTTTCTAGAAGAATGCTCTTGATGGTGATTGGTGCGGATTCATTAGCTACTAACAAATAATAATAAATGAATATTATTATAGAGGGAAACTTCCGAGGAGATAATCAGCGAATCAATTCAGAGGAAGAGGTATGTTTACAGCAATCAGAAAAAAAGACAAATATTTAACCACAGAAAAAGAAAACAAAGAACAATATATGGACCGAAGCAGGATCGAACCCGTACACCTTGGCACAGCGTCCTACCACGAAAAGACAAAGGGTAGGGAACACTGCTAACTCGGCTGCGCTTCTCGTTCGTTTCCTTCTGGCCACATAGTGACCCATACAGGGAAGGCATTTTATTGTTATTTCTTATACTAGTTCGATATTTTTTTGTTTTGGATGTTAAATTATTAGTTAGCTATGTAGGACTAGGGCAGCCGCGAAAGCTCAGTGGTTAGTGAACTGGACTACAAAGGACAATCCCATGGTATATGGTGGATAGGCGGCAGGAACCATTGAAGGCTATGTCTGAAAAGTGTTCCTTCTTGCAGTTTCCTCATATTCCAAGTCCAGCTTGTTGCAGGAGCTACTGAGTTAAGTGCTCTGTGCACACCGTGAGCTGTGTGTCTCATCCGTTTTGATCCTGCTTCGATATCCCGCTTGTTTACGATGAATGATGATATCGTATGACAGGGAACAGTTGGCTGTGTTCACTTTCTGCGCGGTTTCGCCTTATGTCTTTTGGCGTGTGCTGAGACTGCTACGATGGTGACTACAGTTACCTTTCTTTGTTTGGGAGATGAATTAGTAATTCGGATGATTCCACTGGCACGGGCGGTTGAGCAATTATGGATTTTAATTCGTTTTCTGTGATACCGAGGCCTTCCATAACCAATAACCAATAATAACAAAGGACATGATGTAGGGTTCGATCCCAACTGACTGCTTCCAGTTCATCCAGCTTTTAATGGGTACCGGATTTTCTTTCTGGGAAGGTACAGCGGCACGGGCGTAATACCGACCACATTACCCAAAAAATCATGTGCCGAAGGTCTGTAAAATTTATGGTCACTAACACCATATTCCCTATACGCCACTTGGCGTGACGGGGGCTCTTTATGGTCACTAACATCATATTCCCTATACGCCACTTGGCGTGTCGGGGGCTCTTTATGGTCACTAACATCATATTCCCAATTCGCCACTTGGCGTGACGGGGGCTCTTTATGGTCACTAACATCATATTCCCTATATGCCACTTGACGTGACGGGGGCTCTATATGGTCACTAACATCATATTCCCTGTTTGCCACTTGACGTGACGGGGGCTCTTTATGGTCACTAACATCATATTCCCTATATGCCACTTGACGTGACGGGGGCTCTTTATGGTCATTAACATCATATTCCCTATATGCCACTTGACGTGACGGGGGCTCTTTATGGTCACTAACATTATATTCCCTATACGCCACTTGGCGTGACGGGGGTTCTTTATGGTCACTAACACCATATTCCCTGTACGCCACTTGGCGTGACGGGGTTATTTTACTTTTTTTTTTACTAGACATCGAATCTCACCACCCACCGACCAGGGGAGAGTAAAACCACGAAGAAACCACTGGTTCTATATTTGAAAAATTCCCACCGCCTGTGGTGGGCAAAATGTTCTATTTATATAATTTTTGTTCTACTTAACTCTACCAATTTCTTTACATTTGTTCTTTTTAATTTCTTCGTTCATTTTTTTGTTATTTCTTTTCCATGTTAATTTTTCGGTCCATTCTTTGTGAATTTTCGTGTAAACTGTTCAGTTATTCCCAAGATATGTCTGCTCTCGCGCGCCGAGTGCTGTAAGGATTCCGGTCCTCTCCTTACCCTCGTACATCACGCTTTATCTCACTATGCTTCGCCCATTAGAACCGATCACTTCGCAGTCTCAAGATTGATCAATGCCCAATTTACCCAGAGCAATTTATACGCGACTCAGATTTTGCTTTCACTTGATGAACGCGGCATATGAGAGCGGCTCTAAGTGCCATAGACTTCACTCGTGGAGTACATCTAGTGCAGACATGTCTCTCAGTACATTTCCTCACGTTTCAGAGGTAGTGTCTCAGGTCATGCTGTTCTCTACCTCTCGTTACCAACGTAATCCGTTACCATTTTTACGGTAATTGAGTTTACGTTAGATTAAATCGCATGGATTGGCATTTAGAGGGTGGGACATGGAGAGAGGCACAGCCGGAGGGAGAGGCAAACGGGGAAGGAGAGAGCGACAACGTGAGTTTAGTTAAGCGATTCCCACAATATGGGAAGGGGGACGCTAGCTACTAAATACCAGAATGAGAACTCATCATGTTTATACACAACATACAGCACTGTCCAATCAAATAAATATAAGTGGGTAAATGTAAAAGTAAAGTAAAGTAAAGTAAAGTAAAGTAAAGTAAAGTAAAGTAACGTAACGTAACGTAACGTAACGTAACGTAACGTAAAGTAAAGTTAAGTAACGTAAAGTAAAGTAAAGTAAAGTAAAGTAACCTAACGTAAAGTAAAGTAACGTAAAGTAACGCAACGTAAAGTAAAGTAAAGTAAAGTAACGTAAAGTAAAGTAACGTAACGTAAAGTAACGCAACGTAAAGTAAAGTAAAGTAAAGTAAAGTAACGCAACGTTACGTAAAGTATAGTAAAGTAACGTAACGTAACGTAAAGTAAGTAAAGTAAAGTAAAGTAAAGTAAAGTAAAGTAAAGTAAAGTAAAGTAAGTAACGTAGCGTAACGTAAAGTAAAATAAAGTAACGTAAAGCAAAGTAATGTAAAGTAAAGTAAAGTAAAGTAAAGTAACGAAAAGTAAAGTAACGTAATGTAACGTAAAGTTAAGTAAAGAGAAGTAAAGTAAGGTAAGGTAAGGTAAGGTAAGGTAAGGTAAGGTAAGGTAAAGTAAAGTAAAGTAAATTAAGGTAAAGTAAAGTAAACTAGAGTAAAATAAAGTAAAGTAAAATAAAGTAAAGTAAAGTAAAGTGAAGTAAAGAAAAGTAAAGTAAACTAGAGTAAAGTAAAGTAAAGTAAAAGTAAAGTAAAGTAAAGTAAAGTAAAGTAAAGTAAAGTAAAGTAAAGTAAAGTAAAGTGAAGTAAAGTAAAGTAAAGTAAAGTAAAGTAAAGTAAAGTAAAGTAACGTAACGTAACGTAACGTAACGTAACGTAAAGTAAAGTTAAGTAACGTAAAGTAAAGTAAAGTAAAGTAAAGTAACCTAACGTAAAGTAAAGTAACGTAAAGTAACGCAACGTAAAGTAAAGTAAAGTAAAGTAACGTAAAGTAAAGTAACGTAACGTAACGTAAAGTAACGTAACGTAACGTAAAGTAAAGTAAAGTAAAGTAAAGTAAAGTAAAGTAACGTAGCGTAACGTAAAGTAAAATAAAGTAACGTAAAGCAAAGTAATGTAAAGTAAAGTAAAGTAAAGTAAAGTAACGAAAAGTAAAGTAACGTAATGTAACGTAAAGTTAAGTAAAGAGAAGTAAAGTAAGGTAAGGTAAGGTAAGGTAAGGTAAGGTAAGGTAAGGTAAGGTAAGTAAAGTAAAGTAAAGTAAATTAAGGTAAAGTAAAGTAAACTAGAGTAAAATAAAGTAAAGTAAAATAAAGTAAAGTAAAGTAAAGTGAAGTAAAGAAAAGTAAAGTAAACTAGAGTAAAGTAAAGTAAAGTAAAAGTAAAGTAAAGTAAAGTAAAGTAAAGTAAAGTAAAGTAAAGTAAAGTAAAGTAAAGTAAAGTAAAGTGAAGTAAAGTAAAGTAAAGTAAAGTAAAGTAAAGTAAAGTAAAACGTAACGTAACGTAACGTAACGTAACGTAAAGTAAAGTTAAGTAACGTAAAGTAAAGTAAAGTAAAGTAAAGTAACCTAACGTAAAGTAAAGTAACGTAAAGTAACGCAACGTAAAGTAAAGTAAAGTAAAGTAACGTAAAGTAAAGTAACGTAACGTAAAGTAACGCAACGTAAAGTAAAGTAAAGTAAAGTAAAGTAACGCAACGTTACGTAAAGTATAGTAAAGTAACGTAACGTAACGTAAAGTAAAGTAAAGTAAAGTAAAGTAAAGTAAAGTAAAGTAAAGTAAAGTAAAGTAAAATAACGTAGCGTAACGTAAAGTAAAATAAAGTAACGTAAAGCAAAGTAATGTAAAGTAAAGTAAAGTAAAGTAAAGTAACGAAAAGTAAAGTAACGTAATGTAACGTAAAGTTAAGTAAAGAGAAGTAAAGTAAGGTAAGGTAGGTAAGGTAAGGTAAGGTAAGGTAAGGTAAGGTAAAAGTAAAGTAAAGTAAATTAAGGTAAAGTAAAGTAAACTAGAGTAAAATAAAGTAAAGTAAAATAAAGTAAAGTAAAGTAAAGTGAAGTAAAGAAAAGTAAAGTAAACTAGAGTAAAGTAAAGTAAAGTAAAAGTAAAGTAAAGTAAAGTAAAGTAAAGTAAAGTAAAGTAAAGTAAAGTAAAGTAAAGTAAAGTAAAGTAAAGTAAAGTGAAGTGAAGTAAAGTAAAGTAAAGTAAAGTAAAGTAAAGTAAAGTAACGTAACGTAACGTAACGTAACGTAACGTAACGTAAAGTTAAGTAACGTAAAGTAAAGTAAAGTAAAGTAAAGTAACCTAACGTAAAGTAAAGTAACGTAAAGTAACGCAACGTAAAGTAAAGTAAAGTAAAGTAACGTAAAGTAAAGTAACGTAACGTAAAGTAACGCAACGTAAAGTAAAGTAAAGTAAAGTAAAGTAACGCAACGTTACGTAAAGTATAGTAAAGTAACGTAACGTAACGTAAAGTAAAGTAAAGTAAAGTAAAGTAAAGTAAAGTAAAGTAAAGTAAAGTAAAGTAAAGTAACGTAGCGTAACGTAAAGTAAAATAAAGTAACGTAAAGCAAAGTAATGTAAAGTAAAGTAAAGTAAAGTAAAGTAACGAAAAGTAAAGTAACGTAATGTAACGTAAAGTTAAGTAAAGAGAAGTAAAGTAAGGTAAGGTAAGGTAAGGTAAGGTAAGGTAAGGTAAGGTAAGGTAAAGTAAAGTAAAGTAAATTAAGGTAAAGTAAAGTAAACTAGAGTAAAATAAAGTAAAGTAAAATAAAGTAAAGTAAAGTAAAGTGAAGTAAAGAAAAGTAAAGTAAACTAGAGTAAAGTAAAGTAAAGTAAAAGTAAAGTAAAGTAAAGTAAAGTAAAGTAAAGTAAAGTAAAGTAAAGTAAAGTAAAGTAAAGTAAAGTAAAGTGAAGTAAAGTAAAGTAAAGTAAAGTAAAGTAAAGTAAAATAAAGTAAAGTAAAGTAAAGTAAAGTGAAGTGAAGTGAAGTGAAGTAAAGTAAAGTAAAGTAAAGTAAAGTAAAGTAAAGCAAAGTAAAGTAAAGTAAAGTAAAGTAACGTAAAGTAACGCAACGTAAAGTAAAGTAACGTAAAGTAAAGTAAAGTAATGTAAAGTAAAGTCAAGTAAAGTAACGTAACGTAAAGTAACGTAACGTAAAGTAACGTAAAGTAAAGTAACATAAAATAATGTTAAGTAAAGTAAGGTAAGGTAAGGTAAAGTAAAATAAAGTAAAGTAAAGTAAACTAGAGTAAAGTAAAGTAAAGTAAAATAAAGTAAAGTAAAGTAACATAAAGTAAAGTAAAGTAAAGTAAAGTGAAGTAAAGTAAAGTAAAGTAAAGTGAAGTAAAGTAAAGTAAAGTAAAGTAAAGTAAAGTAAAGTAAAGTAAAGTAAAGTAAAGTAAAGTAAAGTAAGTAAAGTAAAGTAAAGTGAAGTGAAGTAAAGTAAAGTAAAGTAAAGTAAGTAAAGTAAAGTAAAGTAACGTAAAGTAACGCAACGTAAAGTAAAGTAACGTAAAGTAAAGTAAAGTAATGTAAAGTAAAGTAAAGTAAAGTAACGTAACGTAAAGTAACGTAACGTAAAGTAACGTAAAGTAAAGTAACATAAAATAATGTTAAGTAAAGTAAGGTAAGGTAAGGTAAAGTAAAATAAAGTAAAGTAAAGTAAACTAGAGTAAAGTAAAGTAAAGTAAAATAAAGTAAAGTAAAGTAACATAAAGTAAAGTAAAGTAAAGTAAAGTAAAGTAAAGTAAAGTAAAGTAAGTAAGGTAAATTAATATAAAAAGTCCCGTCACGCCAAGTGACGTATAGGGAATATGGTGTTATTGACCAAAATTTTTACACACCATCGGCACATGAATTTTGAGGTAATGTGGTCGGCATTACGCCCTTACCGTTTTACTTTTAAGAAAAAAAAATCAAGTACCCATTTAAAGGTGGGTGAACCTGGAAGCCTTCGGTCAGGCTGCATATATGTATGGGTGAACCTGGAAGCCGTCGGTCAGGCTGCATATATGTATGGGTGAACCTGGAAGCCTTCGGTCAGGCTGCATATATGTATGGGTGAACCTGGAAGCCTTCGGTCAGGCTGCATATATGTATGGGTGAACCTGGAAGCCTTCGGTTAGTAACCATATGGGCTCTTTATGGTCACTAACATCATATTCCCTATACGCCACTTGGCGTGACGGGGGTTCTTTATGGTCACTAACATCATATTCCCTATACGCCACTTTGCGTGACGTGGGCTCTTTATGGTCACTAACATCATATTCCCTATACGCCACTTTGCGTGACGTGGGCTCTTTATGGTCACTAGCATCATATTCCCTATACGCCACTTGGCGTGACGGGGGCTCTTCATGGTCACTAATATCATATTCCCTATATGCCACTTGACGTGACGGGGGCTCTTTATGGTCACTAACATCATATTCCCTGTACGCCACTTGACGTGACGGGGGCTCTTTATGGTCACTAACATCATATTCCCTATATGCCCCTTGACGTGACGGGGGCTCTTTATAGTCACTAACATCATATTCCCTGTACGCCACTTGACGTGACGGGGGCTCTTTATGGTCACTAACATCATATTCCCTATACGCCACTTGACGTGACGGGGGTTCTTTATGGTCACTAACACCATATTCCCTGTACGCCACTTGGCGTGACGGGGTTATTTTACTTTTTTTTTACTAGACATCGAATCTCACTACCCACCGACCAGGGGAGAGTAAAACCACGAAGAAACCACTGGTTCGATATTTGAAAAATTCCCACCGCCTGTGATGGGCAAAATGTTCTATTTATATAATTTTTGTTCTACTTAACTCTACCAATTTCTTTACATTTGTTCTTTTTAATTTCTTCGTTCATTTTTTTGTTATTTCTTTTCCATGTTAATTTTTCGGTCCATTCTTTGTGAATTTTCGTGTAAACTGTTCAGTTATTCCCAAGATATGTCTGCTCTCGCGCGCCGAGTGCTGTAAGGATTCCGGTCCTCTCCTAACGCTCGTACATCACGCTTTATCTCACTATGCTTCGCCCATTAGAACCGATCACTTCGCAGTCTCAAGATTGATCAATGCCCAATTTACCCAGAGCAATTTATACGCGACTCAGATTTTGCTTTCACTTGATGAACGCGGCATATGAGAGCGGCTCTAAGTGCCATAGACTTCACTCGTGGAGTACATCTAGTGCAGACATGTCTCTCAGTACATTTCCTCACGTTTCAGAGGTAGTGTATCAGGTCATGCTGTTCTCTACCTCTCGTTACCAACGTAATCCGTTACCATTTTTACGGTAATTGAGTTTACGTTAGATTAAATCGCATGGATTGGCATTTAGAGGGTGGGACATGGAGAGAGGCACAGCCGGAGGGAGAGGCAAACGGGGAAGGAGAGAGCGACAACGTGAGTTTAGTTAAGCGATTCCCACAATATGGGAAGGGGGACCCTAGCTACTAAATACCAGAATGAGAACTCATCATGTTTATACACAACATACAGCACTGTCCAATCAAATAAATATAAGTGGGTAAATGTAAAAGTAAAGTAAAGTAAAGTAAAGTAAAGTAAAGTAAAGTAAAGTAAAGTAAAGTAAAGTAAAGTAAAGTAACGTAACGTAACGTAACGTAACGTAACGTAAAGTAAAGTAAAGTTAAGTAACGTAAAGTAAAGTAAAGTAACCTAACGTAAAGTAAAGTAACGTAAAGTAACGCAACGTAAAGTAAAGTAAAGTAAAGTAAAGTAAAGTAAAGTAACGTAACGTTACGTAAAGTATAGTAAAGTAAAGTAACGTAACGTAAAGTAAAGTAAAGTAAAGTAAAGTAAAGTAAAGTAAAGTAAAGTAAAGTAAAGTAAAGTAAAGTAAAGTAAAGTAAAGTAAAGTAAAGTAAAGTAAAGTAAAGTAACGTAAAGTAAAGTAAAGTAACGTAGCGTAACGTAAAGTAAAATAAAGTAACGTAAAGCAAAGTAATGTAAAGTAAAGTAAAGTAAAGTAAAGTAACGAAAAGTAAAGTAACGTAATGTAACGTAAAGTTAAGTAAAGAGAAGTAAAGTAAAGTAAGTTAAGGTAAGGTAAGGTAAGGTAAGGTAAGGTAAGGTAAAGTAAAGTAAACTAGAGTAAAGTAAAGTAAAGTAAAATAAAGTAAAGTAAAGTAAAGTGAAGTAAAGTAAAGTAAAGTAAACTAGAGTAAAGTAAAGTAAAGTAAAATAAAAAAAAGTAAAGTAAAGTGAAGTAAAGTAAACTAGAGTAAAGTAAAGTAAAGTAAAATAAAAAAAAGTAAAGTAAAGTAAAGTGAAGGAAAGTAAAGTAAAGTAAAGTAAAGTAAACTAAAATAAAGTAAAGTGAAGTAAAGTAAAGTAAAGTAAAGTAAAGGAAAGGAAAGGAAAGTAAAGTAAAGTAAAGTAAAGTAAAGTAAAGTAAAATAAAGTAAAGTAAAGTAAAGTAAAGTGAAGTGAAGTGAAGTAAAGTAAAGTAAAGTAAAGTAAAGTAAAGTAAAGTAAAGTAAAGTAAAGTAACGTAAAGTAACGTAAAGTAACGCAACGTAAAGTAAAGTAACGTAAAGTAAAGTAACGTAAAGTAAAGTAAAGTAAAGTAAAGTAAAGTAAGGTAAGGTAAGGTAAAGTAAAATAAAGTAAAGTAAAGTAAACTAGAGTAAAGTAAAGTAAAGTAAAATAAAGTAAAGTAAAGTAACATAAAGTAAAGTAAAGTAAAGTAAAGTGAAGTAAAGTAAAGTAAAGTAAAGTAAAATAAAGTAAAGTGAAGTAAAGTAAAGTAAAGTAAAGTAACATAAAGTAAAGTAAAGTAAAGTAAAGTAAAGTAAAGTAAAGTAAGGTAAATTAATATAAAGAGTCCCGTCACGCCAAGTGACGTATAGGGAATATGGTGTTATTGACCAAAATTTTTACACACCATCGGCACATGAATTTTGAGGTAATGTGGTCGGCATTACGCCCTTACCGTTTTACTTTCCAAGAAAAAAAAATCAAGTACCCATTTAAAGGTGGGTGAACCTGGAAGCCTTCGGTCAGGCTGCATATATGTATGGGTGAACCTTGAAGCCGTCGGTCAGGCTGCATATATGTATGGGTGAACCTGGAAGCCTTCGGTCAGGCTGCATATATGTATGGGTGAACCTGGAAGCCTTCGGTCAGGTTGCATATATGTATGGGTGAACCTGGAAGCCTTCGGTCAGGCTGCATATATGTATGGGTGAACCTGGAAGCCTTCGGTCAGGCTGCATATATGTATGGGTGAACCTGGAAGCCTTCGGTCAGGCTGCATATATGTATGGGTGAACCTGGAAGCCTTCGGTCAGGCTGCATATATGTATGGGTGAACCTGGAAGCCGTCGGTCAGGGTGCATATATGTATGGGTGAACCTGGAAGCCTTCGGTCAGGCTGCATATATGTATGGGTGAACCTGGAAGCCTTCGGTCAGGCTGCATATATGTATGGGTGAACCTGGAAGCCTTCGGTCAGGCTGCATATATGTATGGGTGAACCTGGAAGCCGTCGGTCAGGCTGCATATATGTAAAGCATTATGTAAATATAATTGCTACAGAAACAACAAATAGCACTGTTTGCCAATCTATAAAGAATACCTTGTGATTCCTTAGCATACAAGGCATATATTAAAAGAGGTGAGAACAGATGGGCAAGAGACAGGTCCAGAGTAAGATATATATGGCCCCTTTTTGTCTTGTCAGACCGTCTAGTAGAGGCTATTGTGTATATGGCCCCTTTCGTCTTGTCAGACCGTCTAGTGGAGGCTTTAGTATATGGCCCCTTTCGTCTTGTCAGACCGTCTAGTGGAGGCTATTGTGTATATGGCCCCTTTCGTCTTGTCAGACCGTCTAGTGGAGGCTATTGAGTATTTTTTGTGAGGTTTTTTTTTGTCGAACAGCTTCTCTCGTGGCTAATTCTACCAATGTTTGACAAACACACGTAGTCATATAATGAACAAGTCAGGATCCCACTAGTCCTCAGGGTTTTCCATACTTTTTCATGAGTCTTTTCTCTTCTAAGTTTTGCCTTAGCACAGTCTCAAATGATGTTATACAATTCCTTATACAAGCTTTCCATGATGTGCGATCACTTGCCAGATGTTCCCAGTCATTTTCACATATGGAGAAGTCATTCAGAGATGATTTACAGATATCTCTATATCGTAGTTTAGGTCTGCCGATTTGTCTTTTTCCGTGCGTTAGTTCACCATATAGTATTTGCCTGGGATGCACTTTTCTTCCATTCGCTGGACATGCCCCAGCCAAAATGAATAAGTGTGGACAGACAACATTAAAGAAACGCTACAACTTCAATTGATAATAATTAAAACTACCAGAAAGGCGAGAACCGGAAGTTTGTTTCTCCCTCGACACCCGAACGGGTACAAGAGGAAGTGAAGAAATGGAATATATATAGTAAAAAAAGTAAAGAGCCCCCGTCACGCCAAGTTTCGCACTGTATATGGTGTTAGTGACCCTATATTTTACAGACCTTCAGCACATGATTTTTGGGGTAATGTGGTCGGTATTACGTCCGTGCCGCTTTACTTTCCCAGAAAAAAATCCGATACCAATTTAAGGCTGGGTAAACCCGGAAGCTGTCGATTGGGATCGAACCCTACCTCTTGTACTTTGTAGTCCAGTTCACTAACCCCTGAGTTATCGTGGCTCCCTATATATATATATATATATATATATATATATATATATATATATATATATATATATATATATATATATATATATATAATGTTTCAGCAAATATTCTACTGCTGCGCTACATGTAAAAAAAGTAAAGTACCCCCGTCACGCCAAGTGGCGTATAGGGAAATATGGTGTTAGTGACCCTATATTTTACAGACCTTCAGCATATGATTTTTTGGGGTAATGTGGTCAGTATTACGCCCGTGCTGCTTTACTTTCCCAGAAAAAAATCCGGTACCCATTTAAGGCTGGGTGAACCCGGAGCCGTCGGTTGGGTAGAATCCTACCTCTTGTCCTTTGTAGTCCAGTTCACTAACCACTGAGATATCGCGGCTCCCCTGCGCTACATGTGCTGAAAACTAATGCGATATCCATGTTGCACTTCACATTTGTTCTCAACTGAAATAAGTAAACGCTTCTTCTTCTTTCCTCATATATCTTTCTGCGTCGTGTGGGAAAAGGGGTGGAGGGTATGATATTATTTGCGTTCATTTACTCTTTTATTGGCCTCCACTGCTGTTACGTTGAACAAAGTAATGATGAAAATTTCCAAAAAATAAGGAAGATACAATGAAATCCACTTTTGACAATAGAAACAAGAAAAAGAGTTCTTAAGTGTTATGTAGAGCCAATCTTAACATATGCATGTAAATTATGGACAATAGGACAACTGACAAGAAAATCACTGGAGTCTGTAGATATGTGGTTTTACAGAAGAATGTTGAGAATATCGTGGACAGTTAAGAAGAGTAATGAAAACGTTCTGAAAGAGGTCAAAGCAAAAAGAGAACTAATTTCCAATATTAGGAAGAAACAATCATCATTTTTTGGCCATGTAATGAGAAGAGAACAACTGGAATATATTGTAACAACTGGGAAAATTGAGGGGCGAAGAGATAGAGGGAAGCAAATAGAAAATATACCAGACAGTTTAAGAGAATGGCTTTACAGAAGGTCAACAACAGACATGATACATAACTGTCGAGATCGAAAGTTGTGGAGAGACATGATCACCTACGCCAGCAGGCCCGGTACTTGATGATGATGATGATGAAAAGTAAGGAAGAAAAATTTGCGTGAAACAGAAATTTCTAAAGCTGCTGGCAGAAAATGATACAACGTCAATGCGGATTTTTGTTTCACACTTTTTCTAATTGAAGGAAGTCAATCCTTCCAGTCAGTTCCAAAACATTGAACATGTCAAAGAGGAACTTCTACGGCGTTGTGATTAATGTAAGTAATGGAATCGAGTGAAAAGCATGAAGTGGGAGGCCAAGAATGCTTGACACAAAGGATCATCAGCGTCAAGTTCTAATCGTTTGGGGGAAAAGTGTAGATAGCAAACGGTAGAGCATTACCGATAGCGGGAAACAAGGGGTATTTAAAGATACAGTCAATTGAGAGCTACTAAAGCTGAATTGTTCATCGGTAGAGCCAATTCTGACCTATGGAAGCGAATCATGGATAGTAGACAAACAAATGAAATGACGGTTAGAGGCCACAGAGATGGGATTTCTCAGAAGAATGTTGAAAGTTCCTTGGACAGCTAAAAATACCAACGATCAAATTCTCAAAAATGCTAACACAAAAAGGGAGCTCATTTTTCGGGCACATAATGAGAAGAGGAAAGTTGGAATACTTGGTTACAACTGGCAAAATATAGGGAAAGAGAGATCGCAGCTGACAAAGAGAGAAAATACTGGATAACTTGGTGTCATGAAATGGAAAACAGTTAACAGCAGAATTGATACGATGCGCGGTGGATAGAAGTTTGTGTAAGGACATGATCGCCTACGTCAACCGGTATGGAAAACCATGATGATAAAAGCTGAATTACACACAAAACAGGTAATTTCGTCATCGTTGGCCATGACGACTCACAAGCAGATATGCTTGAACTCATGCCACGAATACGATAACGTGACATGGGATCAATTCCAGTCAAATGAATGTTCTGTTGTGGTTTTTTTAAACACAAAGTCTCTGTGACATATGTGTACCAGCGACCGAAACATACCCAAACATTCCCAAAAATACCCTAAATTACCCAAACATTCCCGAACATACCCAAACATTCCCAAACATACCACAACATTCCCAAACATACTCAAACATACCCAAACATTTCCAAAAATACCCTAAATTAGCCAAACATTCCCAAACATACCCAAACATACCACAACATTCCCAAACATATCCAAACACTCCCAAACATACCACAACATTCCCAAACAAATCCCAAACATGCCCACAAATTCCCAAACATACCTAAACATTTACAAACATACCCATACATTTCATTATTGAATGGTTTGCCGCAATAGGTGTCACTGGATCTTTCATAAAGGAGACATTGACAGTCCAGACAAGCCTTCGACATACCTTCTCTCTTGTATGCAGGTCATGTGTCCCGCTGAATGCACATTTAAATATTAAAACGACTCAAGACAACACTTCAAACCCCCAAAGCATGGCTGCAAGAGATGTACGTGACAGCACGAGACCAGCAACGGTCCAGATCTAAACTTGAATGAAAACGTTTGGGCCTTACTCGAGATATTTTAAAACGAGTGGAGCCAGGGAAGTTGTGCAATAGACGAATGTCTGATTCAAAGTTAACTACAAACACTGGGACGGTCTGACTCAAATTAACTACAAACACTGGGACGGTCTGACTCATAATTAACTACAAACACTGGAACGGTCTGACTCACAATTAACTACAAACACTGGGACGGTCTGACTCACAATTAACTACAAACACTGGGACGGTCTGACTCAAATTAACTACAAACACTGGGACGGTCTGACTCACAATTAACTACAAACACTGGGATGGTCTAACTCAAATTAACTACAAAGACTGGGACGGTCTGACTCAAATTAACTACAAACACTGGGACGGTCTGGCTAAAATTAACTACAAACACTGGGACGGTCTAACTCAAATTAACTACAAAGACTGGGACGGTCTGACTCAAATTAACTACAAACACTGGGACGGTCTGGCTAAAATTAACTACAAACACTGGGACGGTTTGACTCAAATTAACTACAAACACTGGGATTGTCTGACTCACAATTATCTACAAACACTGGGACTGACTGATTCAAAGTTAACTACAAACACTGGGACAGTCTGATTCAAAGTAAACTACAAACACTGGGACGGTCTGACTCAAACTAACTACAAACACTGGGACAGTCAGCTTCACAATTAACTACAAACACCGGGACAGTCTGACTCACAATTACCTACAAACACTGGGACAGTCTGACTCACAATTAACTACAAACACTGGGACAGTCTGTCTCGCAATTACCTACAAACAATGGGACAGTTTGACTCTCAATTACCTACAAACAATGGGACAGTCTGACTCACAATTACCTACAAACACTGGGTCAGTCTGACTCACAATTAACTACAAACACTGGGACAGTCTGACTCACAATTAACTACAAACACTGGGACAGTCTGTCTCGCAATTACCTACAAACAATGGGACAGTTTGACTCTCAATTACCTACAAACAATGGGACAGTCTGACTCACAATTACCTACAAACACTGGGTCAGTCTGACTCACAATTACCTACAAACACTGGGACAGTCTGACTCACAATTAACTACAAACACTGGGACAGTCTGATTCAAAATTAACTACAAACACTGGGACAGTCTAACTCACAATTAACTACAAACACCGGGACTGTCTAACTCACAATTAACTACAAACACTGGGACAGGCTAACTCACAATTAACTACAAACACCGGGACAGTCTAACTCACAATTATCTACAAACAATGGGACAGTCTGGCTCACAATTACCTACAAACACTGGGACAGTCTGACTCACAATTACCTACAAACACTGGGACAGTTTGACTCTCAATTACCTACAAACACTGGGACAGTCTAACTCACAATTAACTACAAACACTGGGACAGTTTAACTCACAATTAACTACAAACACAGGGACAGTCTGACTCACAATTAACTACAAACACTGGGACAGTCTGACTCACAATTACCTACAAACACTGGGACAGTCTGACTCACAATTACCTACAAACACTGGGACAGTCTGACTCACAATTAACTACAAACACTGTGACAGTCTGACTCACAATTAACTACAAACACTGGGACAGTCTGATTCACAATTAACTACAAACACAGGGACAGTCTAACTCACAATTAACTACAAACACAGGGACAGTCTGACTCACAATTAACTACAAACACTTGGACAGTCTGATTCACAATTAACTACAAACACTGGGACAGTCTGAATCACAATTAACTACAAACACTGGGACAGTTTGACTTACAATTAACTACAAACACAGGGACAGTCTGATTCACAATTAACTACAAACACTGGGACAGTCTGACTCACAATTACCTACAAACACTGGGACAGTCTGACTCACAATTAACTATAAACACTGGGACAGTCTGACTCACAATTAACTACAAACACTTTGACAGTCTGATTCACAATTAACTACAAACACTGGGACAGTCTGACTCACAATTAACTACAAACACTGGGACAGTCTGAATCACAATTACCTGCAAACACTGGGACAGTCTGATTCACAATTAACTACAAACACTGGGACAGTTTGACTCACAATTAACTACAAACACAGGGACAGTCTGACTCACAATTAACTACAAACACTGAGACAGTCTAACTCGCAATTAACTACAAACACTGTGACAGTCTGACTCACAATTACCTACAAACACTGGGACAGTCTGACTCACAATTACCTACAAACACTGGGACAGTCTGACTCACAATTAACTACAAACACAGGGACAGTCTGACTCACAATTACCTACAAACACTGGGACAGTTTGACTCACAATTAACTACAAACACTGGGACAGTTTGATTCTCAATTACCTACTTATACTAAAATCAATGTTAGTACATCATCATCAAGTACCATGCCTGCTGGCGAAGGTGTTCATGTCTCTCCACAACTCTCGATCTAGACAGTTATTTATCATTTCGGTTGTTGACCTTTTGCCAAGCCATTCTCTTGAGCTGTCTGAATGGCCCTCAATTTTCCCAGCTGTCACAATATATTCCAGCTGTTCCCATCTCATTACATGCTCAAAACAATAATGATTATTTCTTCCTAATATTGGAAAGTAGCTCTATTTTTGCTTTGGCCTTTTTCAGATCGTTTTCATTACTCTTCTTAGCTGTCCGTGGTATTCTCACCATTCTTATAGTACATAGGGAAGAAAGAATGCAACATTATATTATACTGAAACTAGTTTTAATAGATAGAGAAAATAGAAGGCAACATTATATTGTACTAAAACTAGTGGCTGTAGTGAGCGGAAATACCAATCGATTTTAGCCCTCATGCAAGTCTCGTATGACGCTGCTTTTTCTTTCCTTATGAACGTCTGGAATCGGCAGTCTTTATCAAATTAAGTTCGGCTACTTTATAGCCATCGCCAACTTTATAGCCATCGCCAACTTTATAGCCATCCCCAACTTTATAGCCATCGCCAACTTTATAGCCATCGCCAACTTTATAGCCATCGCCAACTTTATAGCCATCGCCAACTTTACAGCCACCACCTAATTAATAGCCATCGCCAACTTTATAGCCATCGCCAACTTTATAGACATCGCCAACTTTACAGCCACCACCTAATTAATAGCCATTGCCTACTTTATAGCCATCGCCTACTTTATAGCCATCGCCAACTTTACAGCCACCACCTAATTAATAGCCATCTCCTACTTTATAGACATCGCCTTCTTTATATCCATCGCTTACTGTATAGACATCGCCTACTGTATAGCCATCGCTTACTGTATAGCCATCGCCTACTGTATAGACATTCCCTATTTTATAGCCATCGCCTACTTTATAGCCACCACCTTCTTAATTGTCATCGCCTACTTTATAGCCATCGCCTACTTTATAGCCACCACCTTATTAATAGTCATCGCTTACTGTATAGCCATCGTCTACTTTATAGCCATCGCCTACTTTATAGCCGCCACCTTATTAATAGCCATCGCCTACTTTATAGCCATCGCCTACTTTATAACGACCACCTTATTAATAGCCATCGCCTACTTTATAGCCATCGCCTACTTTATAGCCACCACCTTATTAATAGCCATCGCCTACTTTATAGCCATCGCCTACTTTATAGCCACCACCTTATTAGTAGCCATCGCCTACTTTATAGACATCGCCTACTATATTGACATCGCCTACTGTATAGACATCGCCTACTGTATAGCAATCGCCTACTTCATAGCCATCGCCTACTATATAGACATTGTCTACTGTATAGACATTGTCTACTGTATAGACATCGTCTACTGTATAGACATCGCCTACTTTATAGACATCATCATCATCATCATATACTATACCGGTTGGCGTAGGCGATCATGTCCTTCCACAATCTTCTATCTACATTGCATCGTATCAGTTCTGTTGTTGACTGTTTGCCATGCTTAGTATTTTCTCTCTTTGTCGTCGGCGGTCTCCCTTTCCTTGTATTTTACCAGTTGTAACCAAGTATTCCATCTTTCCTCTTCTCATGATGTGCCCAAAAAAATGTTTATTGTTTCTTTCTGATGTTTTTTAGGAGCTCCCTTTTTGTGTTGGCCTCTTTGAGAATTTCCTCATTGGTCTTTTTAGCTGTCCAGTGAACTTTCAACATTCTTCTGAGAAATCCCATCTCTGTGGCCTCTAACCGTCTTTTCATTTGTTTGTCTACTGTCCATAATTCGCTTCCATAGGTCAGATTTATAGACATCAACTAATTTATAACCACCACCCACTTCTAGCCAGTTAAATTCTTCACAAGCTGCAGTTTGTACTGCCAGATAATAACATCTGGGATTTATGTGCCTTGGGTTCGCCTTGTTTTATGTTAGTTGTGAGTATCCTTGGATGCAGCAGTTCGTCAGCATGTACCATCTCCTTGATTAGTATTTAATTTAATTTTTTTCTTTTAGTCTAAATCAGTTGGATACGTTTCTGGTTAGATCTAGAGTGAAGATAGACACCTTCTTTTGGTGTGAAAAGTTTCTGGTTAGATCTAGAGTGAAGATAGACACCTTCTTTTGATGTGAAAAGTTTCTGGTTAGATTTAGAGTGAAGATAGACACTTCCTGTTGAAGTGAAAAGTTTCTGGCTAGAAGTAGAGTGAAGATAGGCACTTCCTATTGATGTGAAAAGTTTCTGGCTAGAAGTAGAGTGAAGATAGACACTTCCTGTTGATGTGAAAAGTTTCTGGCTAGAAGTAGAGTGAAGATAGACACTTCGTGTTGATCTTAAAATTCTCTTGTGAGATTTACAGTGAAGATAGACACTTTCTGTTGATCTTAAAATTCTCTTGTGAGATTTACAGTGAAGATAGACACTTCCTGTTAATGTGAAAATTTTCCGGCTAGAAGTAGAGTGAAGGTAGACACTTCCTGTTGATGTGAAAAGTTTCTGGCTAGAAGTAGAGTGAAGATAGACACGTCCTGTTGATCTTACAATTCTCTTGTGAGATTTACAGTGAAGATAGACACTTCCTGTTAATGTGAAAAGTTTCCGGCTAGAAGTAGATGAAGATAGACACATCCTGTTAATGTGAAAAGTTTCCGGCTAGAAGTAGAGTGAAGATAGACACATCCTGTTGATGTGAAAAGTTTCTGGCTAGAAGTAGAGTGAAGATAGACACGTCCTGTTGATCTTACAATTCTCTTGTGAGATTTACAGTGAAGATAGACACTTCCTGTTAATGTGAAAAGTTTCCGGCTAGAAGTAGATGAAGATAGACACGTCCTGTTAAAGTGAAAAGTTTCCGGCTAGAAGTAGAGTGAAGATAGACACATCCTGTTGATGTGAAAAGTTTTTGGCTAGAAGTAGAGTGAAGATAGACACGCCCTGTTTATGTGAAAAGTTTCTGGCTAGAAGTAGAGTGAAGATAGACACTTCCTGTTGATGTGAAAAGTTTCTGGCTAAAGTAGAGTGAAGATAGACACGTCCTGTTGATGTGAAAAGTTTCTGGCTAGAAGTAGAGTGAAGATAGACACTTCCTGTTGATGTGAAAAGTTTCTGGCTAGAAGTAGAGTGAAGATAGACACTTCCTTTTGATGTGAAAAGTTTCTGGCTAGAAGTAGAGTGAAGATAGACACGTCATGTTGATGTGAAAAGTTTCTGGCTAGAAGTAGAGTGAAGATAGACACTTCCTGTTGATGTGAAAAGTTTCTGGCTAGAAGTAGAGTGAAGATAGACACTTCCTTTTGATGTGAAAAGTTTCTGGCTAGAAGTAGAGTGAAGATAGACACGTCATGTTGATGTGAAAAGTTTCTGGCTAGAAGTAGAGTGAAGATAGACACTTCCTGTTGATGTGAAAAGTTTCTGGCTAGAAGTAGAGTGAATATAGACACTTCCTGTTGATGTGAAAAGTTTCTGGCTAGAAGTAGAGTGAAGATAGACACTTCCTGTTGATGTGAAAAGTTTCTGGCTTGAAGTAGAGTGAAGATAGACACGTCATGTTGATATGAAAAGTTTCTGGCTAGAAGTAGAGTGAAGATAGACACGTCATGTTGATATGAAAAGTTTCTGGCTAGAAGTAGAGTGAAGATAGACACTTCCTGTTGATGTGAAAAGTTTCTGGCTAGAAGTAGAGTGAAGATAGACACTTCCTGTTGATCTTACAATTCTCTTGTGAGATTTACAGTGAAGATAGACACTTCCTGTTAATGTGAAAAGTTTCCGGCTAGAAGTAGATGAAGATAGACACGTCCTGTTAAAGTGAAAAGTTTCCGGCTAGAAGTAGAGTGAAGATAGACACATCCTGTTGATGTGAAAAGTTTTTGGCTAGAAGTAGAGTGAAGATAGACACGCCCTGTTTATGTGAAAAGTTTCTGGCTAGAAGTAGAGTGAAGATAGACACTTCCTGTTGATGTGAAAAGTTTCTGGCTAAAGTAGAGTGAAGATAGACACGTCCTGTTGATGTGAAAAGTTTCTGGCTAGAAGTAGAGTGAAGATAGACACTTCCTGTTGATGTGAAAAGTTTCTGGCTAGAAGTAGAGTGAAGATAGACACTTCCTTTTGATGTGAAAAGTTTCTGGCTAGAAGTAGAGTGAAGATAGACACGTCATGTTGATGTGAAAAGTTTCTGGCTAGAAGTAGAGTGAAGATAGACACTTCCTGTTGATGTGAAAAGTTTCTGGCTAGAAGTAGAGTGAATATAGACACTTCCTGTTGATGTGAAAAGTTTCTGGCTAGAAGTAGAGTGAAGATAGACACTTCCTGTTGATGTGAAAAGTTTCTGGCTTGAAGTAGAGTGAAGATAGACACGTCATGTTGATATGAAAAGTTTCTGGCTAGAAGTAGAGTGAAGATAGACACGTCATGTTGATATGAAAAGTTTCTGGCTAGAAGTAGAGTGAAGATAGACACTTCCTGTTGATGTGAAAAGTTTCTGGCTAGAAGTAGAGTGAAGATAGACACGCCCTGTTGATGTGAAAAGTTTCTGGCTAGAAGTAGAGTGAAGATAGACACGCCCTGTTGATGTGAAAAGTTTCTGGCTAGAAGTAGAGTGAAGATAGACACGCCCTGTTGATGTGAAAAGTTTCTGGCTAGAAGTAGAGTGAAGATAGACACTTCCTGTTGATGTGAAAAGTTTCTGGCTAGAAGTAGAGTGAAGATAGACACGCCCTGTTGATGTGAAAAGTTTCTGGCTAGAAGTAGAGTGAAGATAGACACTTCCTGTTGATGTGAAAAGTTTCTGGCTAGAAGTAGAGTGAAGATAGACACGCCCTGTTGATGTGAAAAGTTTCTGGCTAGAAGTAGAGTGAAGATAGACACGCCCTGTTGATGTGAAAAGTTTCTGGCTAGAAGTAGAGTGAAGATAGACACTTCCTGTTGATGTGAAAAGTTTCTGGCTAAAGTAGAGTGAAGATAGCCACGTCCTGTTGATGTGAAAAGTTTCTGGCTAGAAGTAGAGTGAAGATAGACACTTCCTGTTGATGTGAAAAGTTTCTGGCTAGAAGTAGAGTGAAGATAGACACTTCCTTTTGATGTGAAAAGTTTCTGGCTAGAAGTAGAGTGAAGATAGAAACGTCATGTTGATGTGAAAAGTTTCTGGCTAGAAGTAGAGTGAAGATAGACACTTCCTGTTGATGTGAAAAGTTTCTGGCTTGAAGTAGAGTGAAGATAGACACGTCATGTTGATATGAAAAGTTTCTGGCTAGAAGTAGAGTGAAGATAGACACGCCCTGTTGATGTGAAAAGTTTCTGGCTAAAGTAGAGTGAAGATAGACACTTCCTGTTGATGTGAAAAGTTTCTGGCTAGAAGTAGAGTGAAGATAGACACTTCCTGTTTATGTGAAAAGTTTCTGGCTAGAAGTAGAGTGAAGATAGACACGTCCTGTTGATGTGAAAAGTTTCTGGCTAGAAGTAGAGTGAAGATAGACACGTCCTGTTGATGTGAAAAGTTTCTGGCTAGAAGTAGAGTGAAGATAGACACGTCCTGTTGATGTGAAAAGTTTCTGGCTAGAAGTAGAGTGAAGATAGACACGTCCTGTTGATGTGAAAAGTTTCTGGCTAGAAGTAGAGTGAAGATAGACACTTCGTGTTGATGTTCCTAATGCGTGTTTCAGCGTGATGTCAAAGACAACTCTAAACAGTGCTGGCGCTAGGAGAGAGACTTGTCTGACTCTGTTGTTGATGTCTTCAGGTATTTAGCCATCATTCTGTCTCTGTACTATCCATCTCAGTCCCTATCATGAGAAAATCATCTCAAAAATGAACATGTTAGTCCAGAAACCAGATTGTCACTCATGATGTATTCTGATAACTAGTCTATCATCTTCATTGCACACCGGACAACTTCAGGGTGCTTATATCCCCTCCTCAGCACCTTCCTGGATTTAAAGAATGCCTCCTATATACTAGCCGCGATAACTCAGTGATTAGTGCACTGGACTACAAAGGACAAGGGGTAGGGTTCGATCCCAACCGACGGCTTCCGGGTTCACCCAGCCTTAAATGGGTACCGGATTTTTTCTGGGAAAGTAAAGCAGCACGGGTGTAATACCGACCACATTACCCAAAAAATCATGTGCTGAAAGTCTGTAAAATATAGGGTCACTAACACCATATTTCCCTATACGCCACTTGGCGTGACGGGGGTACTTTACTTTACTTTACTTTTACTCCTACATACTAGTGAATGCTCTGAAGTGGACTCCAGCTCAAATGCACGTACACCAGCGAAGACCAGGTCCACATCTTCTTTAATCTCCACTTACGACATACGTTGCAGGTGACAGTGGCTTTGTTCTTTCCTGTCCTCCCCGTTCTCTGGACTTCCGGTCAAAGGTAAAGGTAAAGGTAAAGGTAAAGGTAAAGGTAAAGTACGAGACTTGAACCGGCGTCTTAGCACGCGAGTTGTCCACCCATATGTGCTCGGCCGACTATCCAGAAATGTTCGGAAATTCCTGGATAGTGGCGCCTCAAGCATCGAAACTCAGATTCGAGGCGACATTCCTCACCTTCCCAGGGTAATACCCTGGTACCCATTTCTGTCAACGGCTGGGTCGACCGTGAGGTTTTTTTTTGTTCAACCACGAGTACAATTCACACTGCTCCCAGCGGGAATCGAACACAGGTTGTCCGAACGTCGGTAGTCCGATCGGGTGGTTTTCCCAACTAGGCTACCGTGGCCCTCTTTCCAGTCAAAATGGCGGATAGGCGACAGGAACTGTAAAGGCACTGCCTGAAAAAGTGTTCCTTGTTGCAGTTTCCCCATATTCCAAGTTGATGCCGGAGTTACTGAGTTTAGTGCTATGTGCACACCGTGAGCTGTGCCTTTCATCCGGATCCTGTTTCTATATTCAGATTTCTTACGGTGAATGATGATATCGTATGACGAAGGGCAGTCAGACTGCTTTCACTTTCGGTGCCGCTTGGTCTTATGTTTTTGGCGTCTGCTGTAGCGGCTATGATTTGAATTGCAGCTCCCTTTCCTTGTTTGGATTCTCGATGAGATGTTAATTAGGATGATTCCACTGGCACGGGCGACTGAGCAGTTATGGATTTTTATTTGTTTGTTTGTTTATTTATTTGTTTGTTTGTTTGTTTGTTTGTTTGTTTGTTTGTTTGTTTGTAATAATACCAGGGCCTTGGAACTATCATCATCATCATCGAGTGCCATCTACGGATCGAAGGTTGGCTATCTTGGAGCGCCATTCTGCTCTGTCTCTTGCTTTGATGGCTGGTTTGTCCATCTTTTGATGTTACTCGTCCATGTTAGTCTTGGTCTGCCTCTGTCTCTTTTAGCTTATATTTTGCCCTCCAGGATTACTTTTAGTAGGCTCTTGTGTCTTTTAACATGGCCTGAAAATCGCATTTGCCTTGTTTGAATTGTGCTTAGTAGTTCTTTTTTCATTGTTAGTTGTTTTAAGACTTCATCGTTTGTTTTATTTTCCTTCCATCCAATTCTACATATCCTTCTATATATCCACATTTCAAAGGCTTTAATTCTCTGTTCTGTTTTCTTGTCAAATGTCCATGTTTCTGCACCATATAGGAATGCTGAAAAGACATAACATTTTGCTATTCTTAGTTTTAGCCCCGGTGTTATTTGTTTTGATGTTAGTATGCCCTGGAATAACTATAACTATAACCGTTCTCTGTTAGTTAATAAGTTGAAATAAAATATTCATATACTTTGTCTATGACATTCTAGACAGATTTGTTCTGTAGTTGTTGAAGTTCCCTCTACCCTTGTCACGAGAAATTATTTTTCCATCTTTGATGTCTTTGTTCCGAGTCCATCTTCCATCAGAGGTTGACGTCAGTGAGCAGGTGTTGGCCGAGGTACATTCAAGTTTATTTGATGACGATTGCAGGAATAACGTATCTTCCTGTGTTTTACCTTAAGAGCAGCCTATTGATGGCTGATTTCAACCCATCTAAATTGGGTTTTACTTTGAGGGACGGCTGCCGATAGTTGTATTTCAGCCCATCTAAATTGGGTTTTACTTTGAAGGAAGGCTGCCGATAGTTGATTTCAGCCCATCTAAATTGGGTTTTACTTTGAGGGAAGGCTTCCGATAGTTGATTTCAGCCCATCTAAATTGGGTTTTACTTTGAGAGAAGGCTGCAGATAGTTCATTTCAACCCATCTAAATTGGGTTTCACTTTGAGGGAAGGCTACCGATAGTTGATTTCAACCCATCTAAATTGGGTTTCACTTTGAGGGAAGGCTATTGATAGTTGATTTCGACCCATCTAAATTGGGTTTTACTTTGAGGGAAGGATATTGATAGTTGATTTCAACCCATCTAAATTGGGTTTTACTTTGAGGGAAGGCTATTGATAGTTGATTTCAACCCATCTAAATTGGGTTTTACTTTGAGGGAAGGCTACCGATAGTTGATTTCAGCCCATCTAAAATGGGTTTTATTTTGAGGGAAGGCTGCCGATAGATATTAAACCCATCTAAATTGGGTTTTACTTTGAGGGAAGGCTGCCGATAGTTGATTTCAGCCCATCTAAATTGGGTTTTACTTTGAGGGAAGGCTGCCGATAGTTGATTTCAACCCATCTAAATTGGGTTTTACTTTCAGGGAAGACTGCCGATAGTTGATTTCAGCCCATCCAAATTGGGTTTTACTTTGAGGGAAGGCTGCCGATAGTTGATTACAGCCCATCTAAATTGGGTTTCACTTTGAAGGAAGGCTACCGATAGTTGATTTCAACCCATCTAAATTGGGTTTCACTTTGAGGGAAGGCTGCCGATAGTTAATTTCAACCCATCTAAATTGGGTTTCACTTTAAGGTAAGGCTGCCGATAGTTAATTTCAACCCATCTAAATTGGGTTTTACTTTGAGGGAAGGCTGCCGATAGTTAATTTCAACCCATCTAAATTGGGTTTCACTTTGATTGAAGGCTGCCGATAGTTAATTTAAATCTATCTAAATAGGGTTTTACTTTGAGGGAAGGCTGCCGATAGTTAATTTCAACCCATCTAAATTGGGTTTCACTTTGATTGAAGGCTGCCGATAGTTAATTTCAATCTATCTAAATAGGGTTTTACTTTGAGGGAAGGCTGCCGATGGAAGATTTCAACCCATCTAAATTGTTTCACTTTAAGGAAGGCTATTGATAATTGATTTCAACCCATCTAAATTTGGTTTCACTTTGAGGGAAGGCTACCGATAGCTGATTTCAACCCATCTAAATTGGGTTTCACTTTGAGGGAAGGCTATCGGTAGTTGATTTCAACCCATAAAAATTGGGTTTTACTTTGAGGGAAGGCTATTGATAGTTGATTTCAACCCATCTTAATTGGGTTTTACTTTGAGGGAAGGATATTGATAGTTGATTTCAACCCATCTAAATTGGGTTTTACTTTGAGGGAAGGCTATTGATAGTTGATTTCAACCCATCTAAATTGGGTTTTACTTTGAGGGAAGGCTACCGATAGTTGATTTCAACCCATCTAAATTGGGTTTTACATTGAGGGAAGGCTACCGATAGTTAATTTCAACCCATCTAAATTGGGTTTTACTTTGAGGGAAGGCTATTGATAGTTGATTTCAACCCATCTAAATTGGGTTTTACTTTGTGGGAAGGCTACCGATAGCTGATTTCAACCCATCTAAATTGGGTTTTACTTTGAGGGAAGGCTACCGATAGTTGATTTCAACCCATCTAAATTGGGTTTTACTTTGAGGGAAGGCTGCCGATAGTTAATTTCAACCCATCTAAATTGGGTTTTACTTTGAGGGAAGGCTATTGATAGTTGATTTCAACCCATCTAAATTGGGTTTTACTTTGAGGGAAGACTATTGATAGTTGATTTCAAGCCATCTAAATTGGGTTTTACTTTGAGGGAAGACTATTGATAGTTGATTTCAACCCATCTAAATTGGGTTTTACTTTGAGAAGATAAAGTAAAGAGGGATACAATGATGGATAGTAGAAAGGGACAGACGAAAGATCGAGTCATGAAGACAGTGTTAGAAAAGATAAATAGTTTGTTCCAGATTTAGGGCATACATGGTGACGCTAACGGGCTGTACCAAACTGAGACCTTTTGTTTCTGCCCTACGAGACACTGAACAACTCTATCCCGGCATTGTCACCTTCGTCAGTCCGTTCACAAAAAAAAAATAATAAAAAAAGGAAAACTTCAAAGCAAACATAAACGTTGATAAGGCAGCATCGTTAATGCCGACTGAGCGTTCAATATTTCACAATCGCAGTGTTACACCAAGTCTTTTCCTTGAAATTAACTCGTTTACATTTCTTCTCGGCGTTAATTACTATTTGTAACACATAAATCCAACGACATATTCCAACATGGAACCCACATCGCCAAATCATCCATGGCTGGTAAGGAAAACGATCCAATAATTATAAATCAGCCATATATTTGATGTGACCCAATCATAAATATTTATCGGGTGGTCGTACAAAAAGGCGAAACCATAAATCATGGATTGGTTTCATATTTCATCTCACGTCTCGTCCGTAAAATGTTTTCATTTTTTTTTTAATTTTTTTTTTATTTCGCGCTGATTTATTTCATATAAAAATCTTCATCGTAAGCTTGGGGGAGCACAAGCACCTGCTACCTGCGGTCGCAATAGCAGGGTCGGCGCACCATCAGCTGACCAAGACCTAGCAGTTCTACCTCCACGTGGTCTCCCCTGGTAACAGTCTGCGTCAAAACAGGCTGGCTAACAGAAGCCTCCATACCTCTTCCTCTGAATTGATTCACTGATTATCGCCTCGGATGTTTCCCTCTATAATAATATTCATTTATTATTATTTGTCTCCTGGCTAACAGAAGCTAGGATCGACGTGTTCCCTGTAGTGGTGGCTGTTACTGATATAGAAGACCCAGTATTGCAGTACCTCTGGGCTGGACTAGTAGTTTCTCAGCATAGCCTGGGACAGATGAACTCCAAACTCTCCAGTAAGAGCCGGGAATGTCAAGAAACCCATTACGACCCGCCACATCTAATGAGTCAAAGAGAAACAAGCTCGTATCAACTTGTGGCAATCATTCAAGCAATCATCATAAGCTTCATAAACCCAAAACGGCTTAAAATTAAAACCTCATTTGTACATCATTAGGTCTTATGAGGTATGGCTACCTTCATTCTACACCATCACTTCTTGTAAGTTTTGGCTACATCTACCCAACACCATCACTTCTTGTAAGTTTTGACTACATCCACCATAAATCATCACTTCTTGTAAGTTTTGACTACATCCACCATAAATCATCACTTCTTGTAAGTTTTGACTACATCCACCATAAATCGTTACTTCTTGTAAGTTTTGACTACATCTACCATAAATCATCACTTCTTGTAAGTTTTGACTACATCCACCATATAATCATCACTTCTTGTAAGTTTTGACTACATCTACCATAAATCATCACTTCTTGTAAGTTTTGACTACATCTACCATAAATCATCACTTCTTGTAAGTTTTGACTACATCCACCATAAATCATCACTTCTTGTAAGTTTTGACTACATCCACCATAAATCATCACTTCTTGTAAGTTTTGACTACATCCACCATAAATCGTTACTTCTTGTAAGTTTTGACTACATCTACCATAAATCATCACTTCTTGTAAGTTTTGACTACATCCACCATAAATCATCACTTCTTGTAAGTTTTGACTACATCCACCATAAATCATCACTTCTTGTAAGTTTTGACTACATCTACCCAACACCATCACTTCTTGTAAGTTTTGACTACATCCACCATAAATCATCACTTCTTGTAAGTTTTGACTACATCCACCATAAATCATCACTTCTTGTAAGTTTTGACTACATCCACCATAAAATCACTTCTTGTAAGTTTTGACTACATCTACCATAAATCATCACTTCTTGTAAGTTTTGACTACATCCACCATAAATCATCACTTCTTGTAAGTTTTGACTACATCCACCATAAATCGTCACTTCTTGTAAGTTTTGACTACATCCACCATAAATCGTCACTTCTTGTAAGTTTTGACTACATCCACCATAAATCGTCACTTCTTGTAAGTTTTGACTACATCCACCATAAATCGTCACTTCTTGTAAGTTTTGACTACATCCACCATAAATCGTCACTTCTTGTAAGTTTTGACTACATCTACCATAAATCATCACTTCTTGTAAGTTTTGGCTACATCCACCCAACACCATCACTTCTTGTAAGTTGTATATATATGTTATATATAATATAAGGCATTTAATAAGACAAACACCAAAGATAAGATTAGAGACCAGAACATAATCCATTCGAGAACTAGTACCAATGAGTCACGAGGTTAAGAATTAACCGGGACCGGCTGTTTGTTACATATACTTTAGTTAATTTGCCCATTCGTGTCTTTCCACTTAGTTTGATAGATTCATTTGCATCTGTTATACGTTTAAAGTGAGTAGAAAAATCTGTATCTTAAAATTCAAAAACTTTTGTGGTTAAAAATTGAATTTCTCTAATTAAAGAAACCTGGTTTCAGCAAGATGGGGTAACAGCATGCACGACCGCAACATCACTTACTTATTAAGAAAGGTCATGTACGAGACTTGAACCGGCGTCTTAGCACGCGAGTTTCCACCCATATGTGCTCGGCCGCCTATCCAGAAATGTTCGGAGATTTCTGTATAGTGTCGCCTCAAGCATCGAAACTCAGATGCGAAGCGACATTCCTCACCTTCCCAGGGTAATACCCTGGTACCCATTTCTGTCAACGGCTGGGTCGACCGTGGGGATATTTTTTTTTTCCAACCTCGAGTACAACTCACACTGCTCCCAGCGGGAATCGAACACGGGTTGTCCGAACGTCGGTAGTCCAGTCGGGTGGTTTTCCCAACTCGGCTACCGAGGCCCCCAAATTATTATCTTATTATTATATTCTTATTAAGAAAACGTATTTGTAAATCGCATTATTTCACTTGGGATCTGGCCTGCTCGTTCACCACACCTAACCCCGTCTAATTAGTATCTGCTGAGTGAGGTGAAAAATAAAGTTTATCAAAGCAATCTGCGGACAGTTAAAGACCTGTAGACAAAAATCGTCACACAGAGCCAAGAAATATCAACGGTTATTATCCACAAGGTTCTCGAAAATATGGAGAGGCCTGTGGTGGATACTTTGAACAAATGCTGTAAATACAACTTCAACGTGTGAACAGCTACTTTACCCAATACAAGCCAGCCAAGAGCAGTAGTATCTAGATGAATAATACTCTCTCTCTCTCTGCGATCAAGATTCAATCAGAGTAGGATTCCAGACTCTCCATGAAGTCAGCTGTCTGTTTAAGTGAATCGATTGCCCCATATAGTTTCTCTTCCAGGGATGTGAGCGTTGACCACATTGCTCTTCTCAGGTCTGTGTGCTGGGGCAATCCTGTAGAACATGTTTTGTAGTCATATTGTCCAGTGTACAGTGACTTCCGTTTCCAAATATGGTGGAATGAGGTCACGTTCGCTGGACCGCTGCAGAAGTTGCATTAGGGAACTGATTAGCTTCGGTTCTACGGTGTAATTTTCTGTGTCTGAGCTAATCAACTGATCCAGTTAGCAAAGTTCGCCGATGATAACAGGTTGTACTCACCCCATTGTTCTTCATTGTCAAGTCAACCATTTGTGAATACGACCTTCCCCTGCCTAGCGATATATGCGAATTACGTCAACACATCGTGTGCTGTTCCAAAACCGTCGATGTAATTGTATGACGCCAAGTTCTTGCATTGTACAGTTCCTTGCTAAGCTTGCTCAGTCTAGTCAGTAGCAGTTTTCACTTTGGAAATTGTGCATCAGCTTTTCGTGTGCTGTTGGCTGCTTTTACTATAGTAACTGGGATATTGTGAGTGCAGCCATTGTTGTGTGAGCTACGTCATCAAGTTAGTTGCATAGCCCTAGGACGGTCGTACTCTAATCAATGAAAGACGGAGTGGGGTTTCGTACATGATTTGTCAGCATTGGTGAGACTCCCGGAAGTTCGTGATAGTTAGGAGAATCTTGTAGTCTGTTGTTTGATGTGTGATGGTCTAATCAACTAATAACTACATCAAGCTTGGGCAGATGGTGCTCGTAAACCTGGGAGGACTGACCATCTAAGGGCAGAATCCCCCTACAGAAAAGACAATCTGCTGCCTTGCAGGAGGATTGGGGACAATCAAAGATTAAGGAAAGCAAACCTGAATAAAATGCTGGCTGAAATCGGATGCACTGGACCACTTGCGCAGAACACAGTGCAACATTTTAACAAGCAATCAATCAGACTGGATCTAAAATTGAATTTGACATCCAGCGAAATCTCTCAGATTTGCCTATCTCTTTTTTTTATAATACGAGTATTATATGACCCTTTTCGTCTTGTCAGACGGTCTAGTGAAGGCTATTGTGTATTTTATATTTTTGAGGTTTTGTTTTTGTCGAACAGCTTCTCTCGTGGCTAATTCTACCAATGTTTGACAAACACACGCGGCCACAGAATGAACAAGTCAGGCCCACTGATTCACAGGGTTTTCCATCCCTTTTCATGAGTCTTTAACTAGTAAGAAAATCACTGGAGGCCGTTCAAATGTGGTTTTACAGAAGAATGTTGAGAATACCATTGACAGCTAAGAAGATTAATAAAAATGTCCTGAAAGAGGCCAAAGCAAAAAGAGAGTTAATATCCAATTTTAGTAAGAAAAAAAAATCAAGATTTTTGACAATTTAATGAGAAATAAACAGCAGGAGTATATTGTGACAACTGGGAAAATTGAGGGACGAAGAAATAGAGGGAAGCAAAGAGAAAAAGTACCAGACAGCTTAAGAGAATGGCTTGGCAGAAGGTCAGCAACAGAAATGATAAATAACTGTCGAGATCGATAATTGTTGAGAGACATGATCACCTACGTCAGCAGGCGTGCCATATGATGACGATGATTAACTACTACAATTTAATTCATTAATAATTGTGTTAACTTTATCTAAAATATTTAACGTTTTGTGCGCGCGCGCATGAGTGTGTGTGTGTATGTTTTGTGTGTGTGTGTGTTATATCACATATTTAAATCGCATCAATGATTATCAATTCTTTGAATGGCCGATATGGTACCGGTACGGCACATGATAATGATGATGACATGTATTAGATTCAGTCAATACTCATCTGTAAACGCCTACAGTTTTCAGAGCTTACCACTAAAATGTCAATTTATGATGTAAACAAGCAGTCATGAGGAAGACACTGCTACTAACTCTGATATCATTAATTGAGAATTCGCGGTTTCATATACATTTATCAAAGATTATTATCGCTTCATAGTCCTTGCTCTGTTTTAGATGAGAAACAATAATTGAGGATGTTTGTACAGTTAACTCTTTCACTACGGAAGGCTTTTGTCAATTTAGCGGTGGAGATTTCAGAGACAAAATGTTATGTTTTTAAATATTAATCTACATGTTTGTATTTATCTAACACTTAAAATATTATACATGAATTTTGAGATGCTTAAACAAGGAACTTTACTACTAGCAGAAAATCCTAAAGATCTACAACAATTATTTAATGAAATAAATATGACAAGCAAGAAATATGGATTATATATGAATATAAAAAAGAATACAACTATGATCATAAACAAAGAAAATACTCAAAACCCACACGTGGATATAAAAATTGAAGGAATAGACCTGGAGACAGTTCAGAGATACAACTACCTTGGACAGACTACAACCAGTGATGAAAAATGTACAACTAAAATAAACAAAAGAATAGGAATGGCAAAAAGTAATTTCAATGTCATGAAGAACATACTAATATCAAAACAAATAACACCAGGGCTAAAATTAAGAATAGCAAAATGTTATGTCTTCTCAACATTCCTATATGGTGCAGAAACATGGACATTAGACAAAAAAAAAACAGAACAGAGAATTAAAGCCTTTGAAATGTGGATATATAGAAGAATAGGGAGAATTGGATGGAAGGAAAAGAAAACAAATGCTGAAGTCTTAAAACAACTAAAAATGAAAAGAAAACTACTAAGCACAATTCAAACAAGACAAATGCCAATTTTGGGCCATGTTAAAAGACACAACAGCCTGCTAAAAGTAATCCTGAAGGGGAAAAATACAAGGTAAAAGAGGCAGGGGCAGACCAAGACTAACATGGACGAGTAACATCAAAAGATGGACAAACCAGCCTATGACAACCTGCACCATCAAAGCAAGAGACAGAGCAGAATGGCACTCCGTGGTAGCCAACCTTCGATGCGGAGTTAGCACTAGATGATGATGATGATGATGATGATGATGATGATGAAACAAGGCATTAAATTTAAATAATACCAATATGATACAAGAGATATTAAAAAGAATATGGTTTGATGACGGTTTACACTAATCAAATTGAGAGTGACGCTCTGTGCGGCTAAACGTACATGACCGAAATCGCGTGGCGCATGGAGCGTCGAAACGTGCGGAAAGAGTTAAAGGTAATAGTCTACAGCGAGGTACTTAGACGTAATGAATCATTGAACTTAATTTGAGCAATGGAAAGCAATGGAAAGTGCTAACTGATAATTTTATCAAAAGTTCTGCAACGTGACGTATATTGTGATCACATCGTCACAATGAAACATTTTATACAGAGTTTATTCATCCCCATCTTATGTTATATGTGAGAAACATGGTCATTCACGAATAACCATAAACGGAAGCTAGTCATTGGAGATGAGATAGAGAAAAATGCATGGAGTGACCAGAAGTGACAGAATTTGAAAGTAAAGGTAAAGTACGAGACTTGAATCGGCGTCTCAGCACGCGAGTGTTCACCCATATGTGCTCGACCACCTATCCAGAAGTGTTCGGAGACTTCCGGACATTGTTGCTTCAAACATCGAAACTCAAGAAACGAGTCGGGAACTTCACCTTCCCAGAGTACTACCCTGGGACCTATTTCTGCCAGCGGCTGGGTCGACCGCGGAATATTTTTTTTTTCCAATCACGAGTACAGTTCAAACTGCTTCCCGCCGGAATCGAACACGGGTTGTCCGAACACGGGTTGTCCGAACACGGGTTGTCCGAACACGGGTTGTCCAAACACGGGTTGTCCGAACACCGATAGCTCAGTGGAGTGGTTTTCCCAACTAGGCTACCGAGGACCACCCCACATCATCTCTGGATTATGTTATAAAAGAGAGATTGGTCAGTGATACAATTCTAAACTACGGGGGACTGGTTGGTCTCGAGACAAGACGCCGGCCTCGGGACATAGAGGTTGTGAGTTCAAATCCCGGCTTCATCAACTGAGATTTTTATTTATGATTTCTCTCTGCGGCAACTACTCCTGGTCTCAGTAGCGAAGTCCGGCTTTAAACGTCAATTACTCATGGACGGAAAAAGTATAAGTACCTCCGAAGACAGAGTTATCTGCCTGTGTGGCGAGGGACCACTGTGCCAACTGCTGCCGGGGAAAACGGATTAACAAGCAAAATTCAGTTCCTAGTATCTAGGGGCTGGCGAAGGCAAAAAAAAAACAATAAATAAAATGATTTGTCATCTGGAAAGAATGCCAAGATAGTCTATACCAGTCAAAACAGAATATTATAAGAGGATATAGAAGAAGAGACTACGATATACTCAGAGCAGGATGGACAGACAATATTTCTGAAATGCTACAGCAGCAGCTGATGATGGTTGAGGCTGTCAGAGGGACAGGAACTTAGACTTTCTATCTCCCTCAACATCTGAAGCTGTATAAAGGTAGCGTAGAGACAAACAGACAGAGAGATAGACAGACATGCAGCTAGATCGATAGACAGACAGACAGACAGACAGAGGCAGACAGAGAGACAGACAAGCAGATAGATAGATAGATAGATAGATAGATAGATAGATAGATAGATAGATAGATAGATAGATAGATAGATAGATAGATAGATAGATAGATAGATAGATAGATAGATAGATAGATAGATAGATAGATAGATAGATAGATAGATAGATAGATAGATAGATAGATAGATAGATAGATAGATAGATAGATAGATAGACAGACAGACAGACAGACAGACAGACAGACAGACAGAGGCAGACAGAGAGACAGACAAGCAGATAGATAGATAGATAGACAGACAGACAGACAGACAGACAGACAGGTAGGTAGGTAGGTAGGTAGGTAGGTAGGTAGATAGATAGATAGATAGATAGATAGATAGATAGATAGATAGATAGATAGATAGATAGATAGATAGATAGATAGATAGATAGATAGATAGATAGATAGATAGATAGATAGATAGATAGATAGATAGATAGATAGATAGATAGATAGATAGATAGATAGATTCACGAAACAAGCCTAGCTAGATTTTTGCTGTAACTTGAAACTGTTTTGAACCGGATGTTAAATAGATGGCCCGTCTTGTCAGGCGGTCTAGTGGAAGCTATTTTGTATTTTATTTTTGAGGTTTTGTTTTTGTTGAGCAGCTTCTCTCGTGGCTAATTCTACCAATATTTGACAAACACACTCGGCCACAGAATGAACAAGTCAGGCCCAATGATATACAGCGTTTTTCTTCCTTTTTCATGATTCTTTTCTCATCCATATTTTGTCATAGTACCGCCTGAAAGGGTGTTATACTATTTTTTTTATACAGATGCTACGGGATATGAAATCTCTTGCCAGATGTTTCCAGTCATATTCACAGACGGAGAAGTCATTCAGAGATGATTTACAGATATCTCTATATCGTAGTTTAGGTCTACAGATTTGTCTTTTTCCGCGTATTAGTTCACCATATAGTATTTGCTTGGGGGTTCGTTTTTCTTCCATTCGCTGGACGTGTCCCAGCTATTTTAACATTCGGCTTCTGCGCATTTACATGATTGTTATAACCTTAGCATGTTTCAAGACTGTTCGGTTGGTTATTTTGTCCTGTCATTTGATGTGTATTCTGATGATAATAAATATAATGTATTAGAAACTGAACTCTTCGTGTGGTTTATTTTCATAAACTATTTTTGGTCCAACCTGACATTTCTCTATTATATTTGGCCTTTAATCTACCCCTTTCCTGGCCACACAGGTGCAAGCTGGATAATGTTAACACACACTGGGTAAATGTTATCAGATCAAACGTTATATTGCAGACTACTGGATAACATTTACAAAAGGTTGTTAGTTTTCATTGTTGTTGTTGTTTTTAAATATAAAATTAAATGATTGGTTGATATTTCACAACACGTCGCTGTCACTATTCGTATTGGTCGTTGACTTAGACACCACCAGAAGTCTCAGCGTTGTCTTGTTTTTTGCAAATCTATATTATCTTCTAATGTTCAACTCAAATGTTAAGGCGGTCCTATTATATGGCTGTGAAACATGGAGAACAACACAACTGACAATCACGAAGATACAGACTTTCATTAATGGATGCTTACGCAGAATAAAAGGATGGAAATGGCAGGACAAAATCACAAAGACAGAATTATGGAAATGTACCAGAAAAAACACCAGTGGATAAAGAGATACAGCGAAGACGATGTCGCTGGATAGGACACACACTACAGAAGCCAACTGAGAGTATTACACAACAGACCCTTTTTTGGAATCCCCAGTGGAAAAGACAAAGAGGAAGATAAAGAAATTCTTGGAGAAGACGGACAGAAGCAGAGATGATGGGGAAGAACCAGAACGACTTTGAAAGTGTTTGTTGAAAACCTATGCTCCACAGGGAGCTAAAAGGTAAAAGAATAAGAAGAATATATGAAAAGATAAGTTAAGATAGGATAGGGTAGGGTAGGATATGATAAATTAAGATAAGAAAATATCCATAGGAAAAGCAATCTGCATACGATAACACATAAAGATAAGTTTAGAGAATCGCCATATGATAAGAGACGTAGAGACATAGACAGCAAAGATCTAACAATAATAAAGGACATTTACTGGCAACAAATAGCGGCCATAAGAACTGCAAATCAATTGGGAATGTTTCAACAAACAAAACAGGGTGTTAGACAAGGTTGTGTGCTGTCACCAGATCTGTTTAATATTTATAGTGAGATTATTTTAAGATTCATAAGGGGCATGCCTGGAATAACAATTCATCATCATCATCAGTGCCTTCTCCGCAACGAAGGTTGGCTACCATGGATCGGCATTATACTCTGTTTCATGCTTTGATGGTGCAGGCTGTCATAGATTGACTTGTTTATCTTTTGATGTTACTCGTCTATGTTAGTGTTGGTCTGCCTCTGCCAATCGGAGGTCATAAAATAAATAATCCAAGGTATGCTGATGATACAGTCTTAATCGCTAAGAGTGAAAATGAGTTACATGAAATGTTAGACATTATAGTGAAAGAAAGCAAAAATAAAGGACTCAGCCTTAATAGCAAAAAGACAGAAGTTATGGTAGCAACAAAGAGAAAAACATCACCGCAATGCACAATTAAGACAAGTGTGAAAATATTTATATCCGTTAACTTTGTTAACCTCAGATGGGTAGATGTACAACAGAGCTGGCATGCAGAATAGCACAGACAAAAGCAGATTTCCAAAAAATTAGGAAGATGTGTAATGTATTTTTGACAATAGAAACAAGAAAACGAGTTCTTAAATGCTGTGCAGAGCCAGTCTTAACATATGGATGCGAATCATAGACAATAGGATATTAGACAAGAAATTCACTGGAGGCTGTAGAAATGTGGTTTTACAAAAGAACGTTGAGAATACCATGGACAGCTAAGAAGAGTAATGAAAACGTTCTGAAAGAGGCCAAAGCAAAAAGAGAGCTAATTTCCAATATTAGGAAGAAACAATCATTTTTTGGCCGTGTAATGAGACGGGAACAGCTGGGATATATTGTAACAGCTGGGAAAATTGAGGAACGGAAATCGAGATCGAAATTTGTGGAGAGACATCACCTACTCCAGCAGGCAAGTTACTTGATGATAATGAATATAAGAGATAAGAAGATAAGAGCAGGTAAGAAAGTCTTCATAAGATAAAAAAAAATCTCCTTAAGAGTAAAAGAAAGTCTCCAAAAATAGCAATTTCTTTTAAATAAAATAAATAAGATAAGATAAGTTACGAAAAGATAAGATAAGAAAGAATATGATAAGAAAAGATCAGACAGATAATTTGCGTCACTGTACATTTTCAAAAATATAGAAAAATTATCAGTACTCAATAGCTGATTCTTTCAGTACATGCGTAACTTGAAAAAACGAAAGAAATCCCATGGAATGTTTCTCGAAACACTAACGAACAACTATCATGTTATCTAGAATTCCACGAAAAATAGCCATCATTCTTGAGAGTTCAGTTTGACCTATTTCTTAACCCCACTACTTCTTTCTGTTTCACCGCAAATTTACCTTTTCTCTGAGATATAGAATTTGCGTCCAATTCTATTCTACTTTTTGGATTTTGTGCTAATTTTTCTTTGTTTGCTAGGAATCTCATTTAGCCGAGATGGAATCTTCTGGTTTCTATTTCATTTCAATGATTATTTATCTTTCCTATACTAGTTTTTATTTTTTTTTCTCTTTAGTACACACAACTTTATTTTGAGCATTTTCTGCATTCACAGTTCGTCGCCATCATTATCAAGTGCAGTGTAGTACACGGGGGGGGGGGGGGGGGGAATTTAAGTTTTTTTTTTTTTTTCACAGATCTTTGCATAGTTCCTTGTAGTGACAAATGCTCTGGCTTCAAATTTTTCGTTTGTTTTTCCTCCTCTTTAAAGTGAAGAACTAGAAATTGTAAAAAAGTTATGAATATCTTGGATGTGTAGTAGCTAATATTATATATATATTTACTTATATATATATGGTAAATGAAGTTAAATATTTGGGAACTTTATTAACCTCAGATGGAAGATGTACAAATTTCGTGAGATGCAGAGTGGATCAGGCAAAAGCAGCTTTCCAAAAAAAAATGAGGAAAATACTATGGAATCCATTTTTGACAATAGAAACAAGAAAAAGAGTTCTTATATGTTACGTAGAGCCAGAGTTAACATATGGATGCGAGTCATGGACAATAGGACAACAGACAAGAAAATCACTGGAGTCTGTAGAAATGTGGTTTTACAGTAGAATGTTAAGAATACCATGGACAGCTAAGAAGAGTAATGAAGAGGTTCTGAGAGAGGTCAAAGCAAAAAGAGAGCTAATTTCCAATGTTAGGAAGAAACAATCATCATTTTTTGGCCATGTAATGAGAAGAGAACAACTGGAATATATTGTAACAACTGGAAAAATTGAGGGACGAAGAGATAGAGGGAAGTAAAGAGAAATAATACCTGACAGCTTAAGAGAATGGCTTGGCAGAAGGTCAACAACAGAAATGATAAATAGCTGCTGAGATCGAAAGTTGTGAAGAGACATGATCACCTACGCCACTAGGCCCGGTACTTGATGATGATGATATATATAAAAGTGAATAATGTAATAAATTAAATATAATATATAAAAGAAACATAATAGTGCTTTTTAAAGTAAATTCTTGATACGGGAATGTCTAATATAAAGTTTGGGGTAAGCCTAGAGGTTACATTTACTATTTGTATTGATTTCATAGGTGTATCCCTCAAAAAGTGGTTTGGGGTAAAAATCATAAAAGCGATATTTTAAGCAACTTTTTTTATATGGGAGTGTCTAATATAAAGTTTGGGGTAGGCCTAGAGACTAAATTAATTTTTTTTTATCAATTTCATAGGCGTAGACATAAAAAAGCGGTCTAGGTAAGAAGCATTAAAGTGTTTTTTAAAGCAAATTCTTGATATGGGGATGACTAAAATAAAGTTTGGGGTAAGCATAGAGGTTAAATTTACTATTCTTTAATAATTTCATATGCGTATCCATTAAAAATGGTAAGGGGTAAGAAGCATAAAAGTGTTATTTTAAGCAAAATCTTGTCTTTTAGTGGAGTTATGACAGGGGTGTAACCTACATGTTTGGTAATACTTTCGTTTAGCAGAGAACGTAACTTTCATGGTTTGCAGTACTTTTCTTAGCAGAGTTGTGACAAGGGCGTGAACTTTAAGTAAAGCATTTCAATGAGGCGTTTTTAGTGTGTTTGGTTTTTTTCTAGTGTTGTATGAATATTTTCCTTAATCATTTAGACACAGTCCTAACTACCATCGTGCGCAAAATTTTTGGTAGATTCGAATTAATTATTAGGGTTTTCTCAACTGTATTAAAGTCTTTGGTTGATAAGTGGACACGTTGGTATTGTCTCATAGGTCAAAATATAATTTTAGTAACTCATCCGGTATTGCCTCATAGGTCAAATATATTTTTAGTAACTCCTCGGGCATTACCTCATAGGTCAAAATCTATTTTTAGTAACTTATCATGTAACAATCAAGATACATTAGACAGCTTGCCTACAGGCATCAAGACACACTAGACAACCTACATACAGCCATCACGACACATTAGACACCATGTATACATCCATCAAGACACACTAGACAACCGGCATACAGCCCTCATGACACACTCGACAACCGGGATACAGTCCTCATGACACACTCGACAACCGTGATACAGCCCTCATAACACACTCGACAACCGTGATACAGTCCTCATGACACACTCGACAACCGGGATACAGCCCTCATGACACACTCGACAACCGTGATACAGCCCTCATGACACACTCGACAACCGGGATACAGTCCTCATGACACACTCGACAACCTGCATACAGCCGTGATGACACACTAGACAACCGGCATACAGTCCTCCTGCCACACTAGACAACCTACATACACCTATCATGCCTGCGACTGCTTCAACGACATGACATACGTGTCTGATACAACGACTTGTCATACGTGTCCGCTACAACGATATGACATACGTGTCTGACACAACGACATAACATACGTGTCTGATACAATGACATGATACCTGTGACTGCTACAACGACATGATACTTGTGACTGCTACAATGGCATGACATGGAAAAAAGTTAACAACAACATGACACCTGTGTCTGATACAACGACATGACACCTGTGACTGATACAATGACATTAGACTCGTGTGTATTTCCACATAAATTCCATTCAGCTGTTCAATTCAGCAAAATGCTTAGTAACAAAGTACATAAAGAACTCCAAAGACAGCACACACCATATATAAATGAGTCACCGACACGAGAGTCAACACCCAGACACGAGAGGTCATGGTTAACTCCCCCTGCGCCGCGCGCGTTAGGCGCGCCGCGCTATATATCTTTGTTAATTTACGGGCCAAATGCGACAAGATGGGCCCTTGTATACTACTCGCGATAGCTCAGTGGTTAGTGAACTGGACTACAAAGGATTAGAAGTCGTATTCCATCCTGACCGACGGCTCCGGTTCACCCAGCCTTAAATGGGTACCGGTTTTTTTTCAGGGAAAGCAAAGCGACATGAGCGTAATACCGACCACATTACACCAAAAATCATGTACCGAAGGTCTGTAAAATTTATGGTCACTAACATCATATTCCCTTTACGGCAATTGGCGTGACTGGGCTCTTTACTTTTTTTACTTATAGATTTAATTTAGACTGAGGCTCAGACAGACTTGGACGTACAGAGACTTGGACAGACTTAAGATTTAAATATAGACTTAACTTAGACCTATACTTAGACTTAGACAGACAGAGTTAGATTTAGACAAACCTAGACTTAGACTTTGACTTAGACGAACACAGACTAAGACTTGGACTTAAATAGACAAACTTAGACTTATATTAGACATCCGCTTAAATTAGACATAGGCAGGCTTAGTCTTAGACTTATGCTGAGACTTAGACTTATTTAAAATTACTTAGACTTAGACAGACTTAGATTTATACTTAGACTTAGACAGACTTAGATTTATACTTACACTTAGACTTAGACAGACTTAGATTTATAATTAGACTTGGACTTAGACTTAGATTTATACTTAGACTTGGACTTAGACTTAGATTTATACTTAGACTTGGACTTAGACAGACTTAGATTTATACTTAGACTTGAATTTAGACAGAGATTTATACTTATACTTGGACTTAGACAGACTTAGAATTTTACTTAGACTTGGATTTAGACAGACTTATATTTATACATAGACTTGAATTTAGACAGACTTAGATTTATAATTACACTTGAATTTAGACAGACTTAGATTTATACTTAGACTTAGAAAGACTTAGATTTATACTTAGACTTAGACAGACTTAGATTTATACTTAGACTTAGACAGACTTAGATTTATACTTAGACTTGGATTTAGACAGACTTAGATTTATACTTAGACTTAGACAGATTTAGATTTATACTTAGACTTGGATTTAGACAGACTTAGATTTATACTTAGACTTAGACAGATTTAGATTTATACTTAGACTTGGATTTAGACAGACTTAGATTTATACTTAGACTTAGACAGACTTAGATTATACTTAGACTTGGACTTAGATAGACTTGGATTTATACTTAGATGTAGACAGACTTGAATTTATACTTAGACTTAGACAGACTTAGGTTTATACTTAGACTTAGACAGACTTAGATTTACACTTAGACAGACTTAGATTTATACTTAGACTTAGACAGACTTAGATTATACTTAGACTTGGACTTAGATAGACTTGGATTTATACTTAGATGTAGACAGACTTAGATTTATACTTAGACTTAGACAGACTTAGATTTATACTTAGATTTATACTTAGATTTATACTTAGACTTAGACAGACTTAGATTTATACTTACACTTAGACAGACTTAGATTTATACTTAGACTTTTAGACAGACTTAGATTTATACTTGGACTTAGACAGACTTAGATTTATACTTAGACTTAGAAAGACAGATTATACTTAGACTTGGACTTAGATAGACTTGGATTTATACTTAGATTTAGA
Source organism: Megaustenia siamemsis (assembly GCA_032433765.1). Taxonomy (NCBI): domain Eukaryota; kingdom Metazoa; phylum Mollusca; class Gastropoda; order Stylommatophora; family Ariophantidae; genus Megaustenia; species Megaustenia siamemsis. The sequence goes on from JAVIAB010000025.1 coordinate 10,778,725, forward strand.
CAGACTTAGATTTATACTTAGATTTAGACAGACTTAGATTTATACTTAGATTTAGACAGACTTAGATTTATACTTAGATTTAGACAGACTTAGATTTATACTTAGACTTAGACAGACTTAGATTTATACTTAGACTTAGACAGATTTGGATTAATACTTAGACTTAGACAGACTGAGATTTAAACTTAGACTTAGACTTGGATTTATACTTAGACTTAGACAGACTTGGATTTATAATTAATCTTAGACAGACTTAGATTTATACTTAGACTTAGACAGACTTGGATTTATACTTAATCTTAGACAGACTTAGCTTTATACTTAGACTTAGACAGACTTAGATTTATACTTAGACTTAGACAGCCTTTGATTTATACTTAGACTTAGACAGACTTAGATTTATACTTAGACTTAGACAGACTTGGTTTTACACTTAATCTTAGACAGACTTAGATTTATACTTAGACTTAGACAGACTTAGATTTATACTTAGACAGACTTTGATTTATACTTAGACTTAGACAGACTTTGATTTATAACATAAACTTGAACTTAGACAGATTTAGATTTATACTTAAACCTAATTGATGCTACTTATTCCATTTTTAGACAATTGAACAAGGAATTGTATTTCACCAGTACCAAGATGATACAAGACACGTAACAAGAATATGGTTTCAGGTCGGTTTAAACTAATCAAATTGAGAGTGACGCACTGTGCGGCTGAGCGTACATGATTGAAATCAACATGACGTATAGTGTGTCAAAACGTACGGAAAGAGTTGAAATTTACTGGAACGCGTTCTAAATCTTTCCAGCATCAAAAAAGTAGAATTCAGGATTAACTTCCAGTCTTCTCTACTGATTAGTGCAGGTACAAAGAAGGAGTTTAAGATGAACTGTTTTTTTTCCCTAGACGGGTTGCCTACCAAAGTAGACAATCCATTTTCAATGTGGTAAATAAGAAGGGCACTATCGATATTGTGCAATTATTCACACGGGTCGTTCACGCAGAAACCAGAAGAATACCAGCGTCAAGAAGAAAACTCAGTGTTGTTTACCGTAGAAGTCAACATTTGAAACACATACAACAACACTCGGGCAACAATACCTGCGATAACAACACCTAACGTTTGTAATCCGAGAATTTTCATTTCAGAGAAATAATGTTAACAACGCCGGTGTTTTGACTCAACAGTACATAGTGACCATGACTACAGGGAACTATAGATTACGGTCACTCAACGGAACTATAGATCACAGTGACTCAAAGGAAATATAGATTACAGTGACGTAATGCAACTATAGATTACAGTGATTTAATAAAACTATAGATTACACTGATTTAAAGGAACTATAGATTACGGTCACTCAACGGAACTATACATCACAGTGACTTAAAGGAACTATAGATTACAGTGACGTAATGCAACTATAGATTACAGTGATTTAATAAAACTATAGATTACAGTGATTTAAAGGAACTAAAGATTACAGTAATTTAATGAAACTATAGATTACAGTGATTTAATGAAACTATAGATTACAGTGATTTAATGAAACTATAGATTACGGTCACTCAACGGAACTATAGATTACAGTGACTTAAAGGAACCATAGATTACAGTGACTTAAGGCAACTATAGATTACAGTGATTTAATGAAACTATAGATTACAGTGATTTAATGGCGCTACAGATTACAGTGATATAATGGAACTATAGATTACAGTGATTTAATGAAACTATAGATTATAGTGATTTAATGGAGCTACAGATTACAGTGATATAATGAAACTATAGATTACAGTGATTTAATGGAACTATAAATTACAGTGACTTAAACGAACCATAGATTACAGTGACTTAATGGAACTATAGATTACAGTGACTCAATGGAACTATATATTACAGTGACTCAACGGAACTATGGATTACAGTGACTTAATGGAACTATGGATTACAGTGACTCAACGGAACTATTGATTACAGTGACTTAATGGAACTAATTATTACAGTGACTCAATGGAACTATAGATTACAGTGACTTAATGGAACTATGGATTACAGTGACTCAACGGAACTATAGATTACAGTGACTTAAAGGAACCATAGATTACAGTGACTTAATGGAACTATATATTACAGTGACTCAATGGAACTATAGATTACAGTGACTCACTGGAACTATAGATTACAGCGACTCAATGGAACTATAGATTACAGTGATTTAATGGAACTATAGATTACACTGATTTAAAGGAACTAAAGATTTACGGTCACTCAACGGAACGATAGATTACAGCGACTTAAAGGAACCATAGATTACAGTGATTTAATGGAACTATAGATTACAGTGATTTAATGAAACTATACATTACATTGATTTAATGGAGCTACAGATTACAGTGATATAATGGAACTATAGATTACAGTGACTTAATGGAACTATAGATTACAGTGATTTAATGGAGCTACAGATTACAGTGACTTAATAGAACTATAGATTGCAATGATTTAATGGAACTATGGATTACGGTGATTTAATGGAACTATAGATTACAGTGATTTAATGAAATTATAGATTACAGTGATTTAATGGAGCTACAGATTACAGTGATATAATGGAACTATAGATTACAGTGACTTAATGGAACTATAGATTACAGTGACTTAATGGAACTATAGATTACAGTGACTTAATGGAACTATGGATTACAGTGACTTAATGGAACTATAGATTACAGTGATTTAATGGTGCTACAGATTACAGTGACTTAATAGAACTATAGATTGCAATGATTTAATGGAACTGTGGATTACGGTGATATAATGGAACTATAGATTACAGTGATTTAATGGAACTGTAGATTACAGTGATTTAATGGAACTGTAGATTACAGTGATTCAATGGAACTATAGATTACAGTGATTTAATGGAACTATAGATTACAGTGACTTAATAGAACTACAGATTACAGTGATTTAATGCAACTGTAGATTACAGTGATTTAATGGAACTATAGATTACAGTGATTTAATGGAACTATAGATTACAGTGATTTAATGGAACTATAGATTACATGTGATTTAATGGAACTATAGATTTCAGTGGCTTAATAGAACTATAGATTACAGTATTTAATGGAACTATAGATTTCAGTGATTCAATGGAACTATATATTACAGTCATTTATTGGAACTATAGATTACAGTGATTTAACGGAACTATAGATTTCAATGATTTATTAGAATTATAAATTACAGTGACTTAACGAAACTATAGATTACAGTATTTTAACAGAATTAGATATTGCAGTTATTTAATGGATCTATATATCACTGTGACTTAATGGAATTATAGATCACAGAAACTTAGCGGAACTATAGATCAAATTTCATAACTGACTATCTCAGTGACGTAACAGAAGTACAGATCACAGTGAAGAAAATATAGATCTCATTTTAGGACGATGCGTTGCTTTCTCGATCTTCCCACATGGCAGAGAAAACAAGAGTTTGCTAGCACGGGCCTTTCTTTGAATCATTGCAGATCCACATCATCCGTTTATATCGTGAATTTATGGAAGCAAACTTTTTCTATAGCCAGCTAAATAACAAATGATAAATAGCACTTTCATACCAACTTTGTGCTATGAAAGTCAAACATGGACACTTTCTAAATCACATTTAAGAAAGATCACTACATGTGAGATACGATGCTTGAGAAAAGTAACAAACAACACAAGAAGAGATAGAATACCAAATGAAACCATAAGAAAAATAGTAGGAACAAAACCCTGTCAATAATATATAGAACAACAACAACTTAAATGGTTTGGCCACCTGGTCATAATGAATCCTTATCAATCACCATCAAGGGCGCTCTTCTCGAGAATGCATGGAAAAAGACCAAGAGGAAGACCCGAAAGAAGATGGATAGATGCAGTGACAGAGACATGTAACAACAAAGGAAAATCACTAATTCAGACAGTTCGAGCAGCTCAAGAACGACAAATGATATAAACCACGACACCTTTTAGGTACCAGTGAAAAGAGACAAGAAGAAGATGGATAGATGCAGTGACAGAGACATGTAACAACAAAGGAAAATCACTAATTCAGACAGTTCGAGCAGCTCAAGAACGACAAATGATATAACCACGACACCTTTTAGGTATCAGTGAGAAAGAGAAAAGAAGAGGAAGAAGATTGAAGCAAAAGGCAGCAGGTTAAAAATTAAAAAAATAAAAACATGGACGGATCATGCAATAGATATTCTCCAGCAGGTGTGTTCAATCGCTGATATAGAAACGGGGGAAGAATGGGTACGAGTGACGTCAGAGTACAGTATGTCCCTCCCAGTTATCATCAAACTAGATAAATAATGTAGACAATCAAACCTATTCCTCGTTCTGGAAGAAGTGCAAGCTTTGATGTCCGAGAAATTTTTATAGTGACGCAGTTATTTACACAGATGGGTCTGTTATTTACACAGATGGGTCTGTTATTTATACAGATGGGTCTGTTATTTAAACAGATGGGTCTGTTATTTACACACATGGATCTGTTATTTACATAGATGGGTCTGTTATTTACACAGATGGGTCTGTTATTTACACAGATGGGTCTGTTATTTACACAGATGGGTCTGTTATTTACACAGATGGGTCTGTTATTTACACAGATGGGTCTGTTATTTACACAGATGGGTCTGTTATTTAAACAGATGGGTCTGTTTTTTACACAGATGGGTCTATTATTTACACAGATGGGTCTGTTATTTACACAGATGGGTCTGTTATTTACACAGATGGGTCTGTTTTTTACACAGATGGGTCTGTTATTTACACAGATGGGTCTGTTATTTACACAGATGGGTCTGTTATTTACACACATGGATCTGTTATTTACACAGATGGGTCTGTTATTTACACAGATGGGTCTGTTATTTAAACAGATGGGTCTATTATTTACACAGATGGGTCGTTATTTACACAGATGGGTCTGTTATTTACACAGATGGGTCTGTTATTTACACAGATGGGTCTGTTATTGAAACAGATGGGTCTGTTTTTTGCACAGATGGGTCTATTATTTACACAGATGGGTCTGTTATTCGGCATGTACGAAGCTACTGGGCTTTGAAGGCTCATGTTGTTGGCTTTCGCATTGACTACAAGTAGTTTGACCATTGACATTACGGCTGTTACAAATCATTACCACTGATTGAGGCACAGCCTTATACACATGTGGGTTTCCTCGGTGACTCAATGAACAACCTAGTCGCTCACTAGTCACACCCTACAATCGCTGATCAACAACCTGGACAAAGCATGCGGCCTTTTTTAACAGTCAATTAGTGTTTAGAAAATAGTAATACTAAGTCAAGGCGACATCAAACCTCTATTAATCACTTTAAAAGATTGTCCACTAGAATCAGTTCAGAAATTCACGTATCTTGGATCAACAATTACGCAAACCACTTCTCTCGATGATGAAATAAACAGCCGAAGTGGTAAGGCAGCTACGGCTTTCGGCAAACTCACAGAAAGGGCCTGGAACAACACGAAACTAACACTGAAGACCAAACTCTTAATATATCAAACTTGTGTGCTTAGCACACTATTATATGGATCTGAAACCTGGACAACATACTCAAATCAGGGAAAAAGACTAAATATCTTCCACATGCGATGTCTCCGCAGAATAATGCACACCAAATGGCAGGACAAAATAACCAACTTATCTGTCCTGCGACGCGCTAAGACCCCAACAATCATGTCGATGCTCAGATGTCGAAGACTAAGATGGCTGGGGCACGTCCAGCGAATGGAAGAAAAACCCATCCCCAGGCAAATATTATATGGTGAACTAACACACGGAAAAAGACAAATCGGCAGACCTAAACTACGATATAGAGATATCTGTAAATCATCTCTGAATGACTTCTCTATATGCGAGTATGACTGGGAACATCTGGCAAGTGATCGCACATCATGGAGAGCATGTATAAGGAATGGTATAACATCATTCGAGACTGTGCTAAGGCAAAACGTAGAAGAGAAAAGACTCATGGAAAAGGATGGAAAACCCTGTGGATCATTGGGCCTGACTTGTTCATTCTGTGGCCGTGTGTGTTTGTCAAACATTGGTAGAATTAGCCATGAAAGAAGCTGTTCGACAAAATCAAAACCTAAAAAAAAAAATACACAATAGCCTACACTAGACCGTATGACAAGACGAAAAGGGCCATATAATGAGTATGCTCAGAAAGATAACAACTGGCTGTGCTCGACGGCAATGATTAGAGAATCAGGGAAGGTCTAATCTTAAAAAAGTCTGCTTCAATTTCGCGCCGGAGCACGCGGGTGTGAGAGGTAATGAACATGTTGACAGATTTGTCAGCTGTGCTGATGTTGAGTACTGAAGGGTAATGGACCGATGTGACGTTCTAAATGCCCTTGAGGACGCAGGATGGAAACACGACTCAAACAAAGACACGGAATCGGCAGCTATGAACAGACTTCACGAATATCATGTTAATGTGGGAGATGACAGATGCAGGAATCCAAAGAAGGCTTGTCAACCAACACAACACCTGTGACGTTAGTAGCTACACGTTGATGGATATACTAGGGAAGAGATGGGCTTGTCCAAAATGCAGTGAGGATGACCTGTCGGCTATCAAGAATTCGGTTCTTTAGTTTGGCTCGCCGACTTCGTCACGTGACTGTAGCCTAATCACACAATCTCGAGATGTCCTTCAAACTGACCAGTGTTCAAAGTGGTTGAGTAATTTCACATCTCCCAGTCATTCCCCTGTTAACTCTTCTAACTCCCACTCTTCTAGTACATTATTTAACCCTCTCAAACCCAAGATCTGGCAGATGAGTCCCCGCTCTGTCCTCCAAGACTTGAATGGTAGCTTCTCTTGTTTGTGTTTCTGAAACACTTTGTAATTTTTCTATGTTTTGGTCTCTGGTCTAACCCAAAACCTCCAAATTGGAGGACCAGTGTGTCTCCCTTTGTCTGGCTCTTACACTTTCACCTGTCCGGCTTGGGAGACCTTGCTGGTAGTTACGCTACCGCTGGGAGAATTCTAGGGACCATTAAAACACTCAAACTAATTCCAGCGACTGTGTAACATTGATTGATTAGCTACTTTAGAAACACGCATGAAAGCTCATTGTTTATTGGGATCTTAGCTACTTTAGAAACATGTCTGAAAGCTCATTGTTTATTGGGATCTTATCTACTTTAGAAACATGTCTGAAAGCTCATTGTTTATTGGATCTTAGCTACTTTAGAAACATGTCTGTAAGCTCATTGTTTATTTCGATCTTAGCTACTTTAGAAACATGTCTGAAAGCTCATTGTTTATTGGGATCTTAGCTACTTTAGAAACATGTCTGAAAGCTCATTGTTTATTGGGATCTTATCTACTTTAGAAACATGTCTGAAAGCTCATTGTTTATTGGATCTTAGCTACTTTAGAAAAATGTCGGTAAGCTCATTGTTTATTTGGATCTTAGCTACTTTAGAAACATGTCTGAAAGCTCATTGTTTATTGGGATCTTAGCTACTTTAGAAACATGTCTGTAAGCTCATTGTTTATTTGGATCTTAGCTACTTTAGAAACATGTCTGTAAGCTCATTGTTTATTTGGATCTTAGCTACTTTAGAAACATGTCTGTAAGCTCATTGTTTATTGGGATCTTAGCTACTTAAGAAACATGTCTGTAAGCTCATTGTTTATTGGAATCTTAGCTACTTTAGAAACATGTCTGAAAGCTCATTGTTTATTGGGATCTTAGCTACTTTAGAAACATGTCTGAAAGCTCATTGTTTATTGGGATCTTAGCTACTTTAGAAACATGTCTGAAAGCTCATTGTTTATTGGGATCTTAGCTACTTTAGAAACATGTCTGAAAGCTCATTGTTTATTGGGATCTTAGCTACTTTAGAAACATGTCTGAAAGCTCATTGTTTATTGGGATCTTAGCTACTTTAGAAGCATGTCTGAAAGCTCATTGTTTATTGGGATCTTAGCAACTTTAGAAACATGTCTGTAAGCTCATTGTCTATTGGGATCTTAGCTACTTTAGAAACACGCATGAAAGCTCATTGTTTATTGGGATCTTAGCTACTTTAGAAACATGTCTGTAAGCTCATTGTTTATTGGGATCTTAGCTACTTTAGAAACATGTCTGTAAGCTCATTGTTTATTGGGATCTTAGCTACTTTAGAAACATGTCTGTAAGCTCATTGTTTATTGGGATCTTAGCTACTTTAGAAACATGTCTGAAAGCTCATTGTTTATTGGGATCTTAGCTACTTTAGAAACATGTCTGAAAGCTCATTGTTTATTGGGATCTTAGCTACTTTAGAAACATGTCTGAAAGCTCATTGTTTATTGGGATCTTAGCTACTTTAGAAACATGTCTGAAAGCTCATTGTTTATTGGGATCTTGTAGGTTGGCACTGAATGCATAAAGCATCAAATATTCATGGATAGATGTGGATTATCTGTCTCAGAACTGATGGAGATTTCACACATTTAATATACAAAAACGTGACGTTTGACGTGACCTGTAATGAGGTCAAGGCCTTAAAATGAAGATTGTATGGAAAGAACAAACAGAAGATGGATCGCATTGTTAGCTGGGAATTTTAAATCACACGTGAGCTGAAAGTCTTGAAAGCTGTTCAATTTGTATTCCAACGAAATAATAAGAAACCATACTTCATTATTTCTTCAGTTCTTTTATATTTCTGTGTTATCTCGCTTCACCGCGCTGAGGATAATGGTCTTTTATGAAAACCCGTCTGCGTATGGTATTGATTATATCGATAGCAGTTCGCGTGAACTTTCCTTATTTCTTCTTCTACTTCTTCTACCTTTTAGCTCCCAGTGGAGCATAGGTGTTCAACAAACACTTTCCAAGTCGTTCTGTTTTTTGCAATTCTTTTAAGATCATTCCATGTCTTCCCCATCATCTTCATCTCTGCTTCGATCTGTCTTCTCCAAGAATTCCTTGGTCTTCCTCTTTGTCTTTTCCCCTGGGGATTCCAAAAAAGGGCATGTTGTGTAATACTCTCAGTTGGCTTCCGTAGTGTGTGTCCTGTCCATCGCCATCGTCTTCGCTGTTATTTACTAATCCATAATTTAGGAATCGTTTTTATCTGATTGCTGATGAGAACTATGTCATCAGCAAAGTCCAGGTCCTCCAAATGGTCTCCTTGTATCCATTCGATGCCTTTATTACCAGTGCAGCATTTCTTCATTATGAAGTCCATAACAATTCCAAATAACAAGGGCGATAAAATACATCCTTGTTTAACCCCAGTTTCTATTGGGAAACATTCGCTCAGTCCTTCCTCTGTTCGAACTGCACATGTGTAACCATCATACATGTCTTTGATAATATTTATGATTTTTGATGGTAAGCCATATTGCTTCAGAATTTTCCACAAAGAATCTCTATGAATACTATCAAATGCTTTTTTGAAGTCGATGAAGTTAAGTACAAAAGGTTTTTGCTTTTCAATGTGTTCCTCCAATATAAGTCGTAGAGTGAAAATGTGATAAAAACGATGCAGGAAAACACAAATGAACTATCATCAATAGCCAGCAAAATTGGGCTTGAGGTCAATCATGAAAAGACTAAAGTCATGAAAAGTTTAATTCCAACAAGTGACAAAATATACATGGAAAACAAACCAGTAGAAGAGATCGATCACTTCATCTATCTTGGAAGTCACATTGATCGAGAAGGGGATACGAGCAAAGAAATTAGAATCAGACTGGCTAAAGCAGCAATGTCTTTCAGAAGCCTTGAAAAGTTGTGGAAATCAAAACTCATTAGCACAAACACAAAACTTAGGCTATTCAAATCAAATGTACTATCAACCCTTACGTATGCGTGTGAAAGCTGGAAAACAACAAGAGATATAGAAACAAAGTTGAACGCATTCGAAAATAAATGTCTAAGGAAAATACTTGGTATAGAATGGAACGAATTCAAAACAAACGAGGAAATTAGAGAAATCGCCAATCAACCACTAATATCTTCAGTAATAAAGAAAAGACGATGGTCATACGTTGGACATGTGATGAGAAGAGATAATAATCGAATAGCAAAGCAAGCCCTCATATGGGAAACAACAGGTAAAAGAAAAAGAGGAAGACCCAGGGAGACACTGAGAAGAACATTGATGAGAGAGGCAAGAGCAGCAGGAATCGGCTCCCTCAATGAGATAGAACTGCTTGCACAGAACAGAGACAGATGGCGAGATTTGATAAAATATCTTTAAAAGAAAACTGCTAGAACAAAAATTCATATAGGAGAAGGTGTATCTTGGTCTACGCCCTATGGGCCGGTTACGGCTCGAAAGGTCAATAGATAGAATTTAGGAATATCGCAATTTTTTTCTCTTGTTGTTGAATCTGTTTATTATTGGTTGTTGTGAAACGACGTTTACCAGTAATCAAGTTAGATGTTCAAATCACTTTAATGTCTTTGTCTGAATGTGACTCAGAATTGATACTGTATCTACGAATCTTGTATTACTTTCATTGGTAATTCTGTTTGTTTCTTGATTGCAGAGGCATAGAATACAAACATTATACGGTGTACAAATAGAATACAAACATTATACGATGTACAAATAGAATACAAACCCTTCATATCATCTTCAAATGTACACACACCTGGCATCATCATCATCATCATTGAGTGCCGTCTCCGCAAAGAAGGTTGGCTACCATGGAGCGCCCATTTTGCTCTATCTCTTGCTTTGATGGTGCAGGTTGTCATCGGTTGATTTGTCCATCTTTTGATGTTACTCGTCCATGTTAATCTTGGTCTGCCTCTGCCTCTTTTACCTTGTATTTTCCCCTGCAGGATTACTTTTAGTAGGCTGTTGTGTCTTTTAACATGGCCTAAGAATCGCATTTGTCTTGTTCTAATTGTGTTCAGAAGTTCTCTTTTCAATTTTAGTTGTTTAACACACCTGGCATAAATTCTTGAAATGTACACACACCTGGCATAAATTCTTGAAATGTACACACACCTGGCATACACTCTTGAAATGTACACACACCTGGCATAAATTCTTCAAATGCACATAAACCCCACATATATTCTTCAAATATACACAACACTCTTCATCTGTTCTTATAATGTACACAAACCCCTCATATAGTCTTCAAATGTGCACAAACCCCTCATATAGTCTTCAAATGTACACAAACACCTCATATAGTCTTCAAATGTACATAAACCTCACATATATTTTTTTTCTCAAATATACACAAATCTCCTCATCTGTTCTTGTAATGTACACAAACCCCTCATATAGTCTTCAAATGTACACAAACCCCGCTTATATTCTTAAAATGTACACAAACTCCTCATGTATTCATCAAATGTACACAAACCCTTTATATAGTCTTCAAATGTACAATAAGCCCTCATATATTCTTCAAATGTACACACACCTGTTATATATTCTTCAAATGTACACAAACTCCTTATGTATTATTCAAATGTACACAAATCCTTCATATAGTCTTCAAATGTACAATAAGCCCTCATATAATCTTCAAATGTACAATAAGCCCCCATATAGTCTTCAAATGTACACAAACCCCGCTTATAGTCTTCAAATGTACACAAAGCCCCCATATATTCTTCAAATGTACACAAAGCCCTCATATATTCTTCAAATGTACACACACTTCTCATATATTCTTCAAATGTACACAAAGCCCCCATATAGTCTTCAAATGTACACAAACCCCGCTTATAGTCTTCAAATGTACACTAACCCCTCATATTTTCTCCAAATGTACACAAAATCCTCTCTAGCAAACAGAAACATATTTACATTAACAGAGACTCACACACAAAAATAAAATAACAAATTACTGGAACTAAAAAGCTCAGAAATCTTTTGTTTATTTCTAGATGGACGGAGATGCAGACGAGGACAAATGTAACAGGCAAGTTACAGACACGCGGAGATATGGCTCACCAGAAGAACCGATTAAAGGAATTCGCAAAACGAAATTTAATTAAAGAAAGTGTCAAATGTTGATAGATCGTCAGATAAATATACATACAGACATATAGACAAACAGACAGACAGGCTGACAGGCAGACAGATAGATAGACAGACAGACAGACAGATAGGCAAACAGACAGACAGGCAGACAGGCAGATAGATAGACAGACAGGCAGACAGACAGGTAGACAAACTGACAGACAGGCAGACAGGCAGATAGATAGACAGACAGACAGACATATAGACAGACGGACGGACGGACGGATGGATAGATGGATGGATAGATAGATAGATAGATAGATAGATAGATAGATAGATAGATAGATAGATAGATAGATAGATAGATAGATAGATAGATGGATGGATGGATGGATGGATGGATGGATGGATGGATGGATGGATGGATGGATGGATGGATGGATGGATGGATGGATGGATGGATGGATGGATGGATGGATGGATGGATGGATGGATGGATGGATGGATGGATGGATGGATGGATGGATGGATGGATGGATGGATGGATGGATGGATGGATGGATGGATGGATGGATGGATAGATAGATAGATAGATAGATAGATAGATAGATAGATAGATAGATAGATAGATAGATAGATAGATAGATAGATAGATAGATAGATAGATAGATAGATAGATAGATAGATAGATAGATAGATAGATAGATAGATAGATAGATAGATAGATAGATAGATAGATAGATAGATAGATAGATAGATAGATAGATAGATTTTCAGGCAACCACCCTTTAACGTAAGATAAACTGCAGGAATACATGAATGCCCATTGATTAAAATGTCATAGAGATTTTGAGAGACAGGGAGAGACAGAGAGAGATTAATATAATAAATTTCTATAAATGTTTATTGTATAGAATGATACAAAATAAAGGGCACGTTGCTTCCCCCATCAAGGAAGTTAGAAATGATACCGGCATCGCCCTTTTGAAGCACAGATTCGGAGGTAAGTCGATGCTATCTTTATTAATTACTAATAGGATGAGATAAAAGAGTTCTTAAATGTTACGTAGAGCCAGTCTTAACATATGGATGCGAGTCATGGACAATAGGACAACAGACAAGAAAATTACTGGAGTCCGTAGAAATGCGGTTTTGCAGAAGAATGTTGAGAATACCTTGGGCAGCTAAGAATGGTAATGAAGAGGTTCTAAGAGAGGTCAAAGCAAAAAGTGAGCTAATTTCCAATATTAAGAAACGAACATCATTTTTTGGCCATGTAATGAGAAGAGAACAGCTGGAATATATTGTAACAACTGGAAAAATTGAAGGACGAAGAGATAGAGGGAAGCAAATAGAAAAAAATAACAGACAGCTTAAGAGAATGGCTTGGCAGAAGGTCACCAACAGAAATGATAAATAGCTGCCGAGATCGAAAGTTGTGAAGAGACATGATCACCTACGCCACTAGGCCCGGTACTTGATGATGATGAATAGGATGAGTAATTTGGAAAAAAAGGGTTTTTGTTTGGGAATTATTGGGCTTGAATTATTGGGCTTGAATTATTGGGCTTTAGTCTGTGAATTGAAGTAGATTAATTGTATAGGTTACGTTGATGTATGTGCTATTGATGATTCTGTCTGTTATCGCGTGCAATAATATCTCGTTATGTTCAGTGTTTTCTTTTTTTTTTTACTGACGGTGGGGGTCGTTGGGGTACTACCGACAGTCTTCATCGGCTTGGTTGTTATCGGTGCATTTTTGACAGCTTTTATCAACCTGGGGGTCGTTGGGATTCTACTGACAGATTACATCAACCTGGGGGTCGTTGGAGTACTACTGACAGATTACATCAACTTAGGGGTCGTTGGAGTACTACTAACAGATTACATCAACCTAGGGGTCGTTGGAGTACTACTGACAAATTGCATCAACCTAGGGGTCGTTGGAGTACTACTGACAGATTACATCAACCTAGGGGTCGTTGGAGTACTACTGACAGATTACATCAACCTAGGGGTTGTTGGAGTACTACTGACAGATTACATCATCCTAGGGGTTGTTGGAGTACTACTGACAGATTACATCAACCTGGGAATCGTTGGAGTACTACTGACAGATTACATCAACCTAGGGGTTGTTGGAGTACTACTGACAGATTACATCAACCTAGGGGTTGTTGGAGTACTACTGACAGATTACATCAACCTAGGGGTCGTTGGACTACAACTGACAGATTACATCAACCTAGGAATCGTTGGAGTACTACTGACAGATTACATCAACCTAGGGGTCGTTTGAGTACTACTGACAGATTACATCAACCTAGGGGTCGTTGGAGTACTACTGACAGATTACATCAACCTAGGGGTCGTTGGAGTACTACTGACAGATTACATTAACCTAGGGGTCGTTGGAGTACTACTGACAAATTGCATCAACCTAGGGGTCGTTGGAGTACTACTGACAGATTACATCAACCTAGGGGTCGTTGGAGTACTACTGACAGATTACATCAACCTAGGGGTCGTTGGAGTACTACTGACAGATTAAATCAACCTAGGGGTCGTTGGAGTACTACTGACAGATTACATCAACCTAGGGGTCGTTGGAGTACTACTGACAGATTACATCAACCTAGGGGTCGTTGGAGTACTACTGACAGATTACATCAACCTAGGGGTCGTTGGAGTACTACTGACAGATTACATCAACCTAGGGGTCGTTGGAGTACTACTGACAGATTACATCAACCTAGGGGTTGTTGGAGTACTACTGACAGATTACATCATCCTAGGGGTTGTTGGACTACAACTGACAGATTACATCAACCTAGGAATCGTTGGAGTACTACTGACAGATTACATCAACCTAGGGGTCGTTGGAGTACTACTGACAGATTACATCAACCTAGGGGTCGTTGGAGTACTACTGACAGATTACATCAACCTAGGGGTCGTTGGAGTACTACTGACAGATTACATCAACCTAGGGGTCGTTGGACTACAACTGACAGATTACATCAACCTAGGAATCGTTGGAGTACTACTGACAGATTACATCAACCTAGGGGTCGTTTGAGTACTACTGACAGATTACATCAACCTAGGAATCGTTGGAGTACTACTGACAGATTACATCAACCTAGGGGTCGTTGGAGTACTACTGACAGATTACATCAACCTAGGGTTTGTTGGAGTACTACTGACAGATTACATCAACCTGGGGGTCATTGGAATACTACTGACAGATTTCATCAATTTAGGGGTCGTTGGGGTACTACTGACAGATTTGATCAACCTGGGGGTCGTTGGAGTACTACTGACAGATTACATCAACCTAGGGGTCGTTGGAGTACTACTGACAGATTTCAACAACCTAGGGATCGTTGGAGTACTACTGATAGATTTCATCAACTTAGGGGTCGCTTGGGTGCTGGTCTTTTTAGCTCTCCAGGGAACTTTCAACATTCTTCTGATAAATACATCTCTGTGGCCTCTAATCGTCTTTTCATTTGTTTCGTCTACTGTTCATGATTCTCTACCATAGGTCAGAATTGGTTCTATATAGCACCGATGAACTCTCTTTCTCATATTTATTGACATAGATTTGTCGCATAAGATATTTTTCATTTTCTGAAATGTTATTTTGGCCCGAGCAGAATATAGGGAGTAGTTATTTTTATTTTCCTTGTATTTCTTCTTTTAGTTCGAAATGAGTATATTTTTCAAAGTTACTTTTTTTAAAACTTTAAATATATATGTGTATTCTTTGGTTATTTGTTTATGGAAGGTCCCGGTATCACTGCAAACGAATTAAAATCCATAATTGCTCAACCGCCCGTGCCGGTGGAATCATCCGAATTACTATCTCATCGCCCAAACAATGAAAGGTAGCTGTAGTCCCCAACATAGCAGTCTCATTTGATGTGTATGTGTGTTGTATGTTTGTTCCTGCTGAAGGCCTATTGAGCCGAAACATCGTTCTGGTTTGTTTTGTCCACTTATTACGTGAAGTTTTAACCACACAGGTTAATTGTTTCTATTTATTTTTTTCTGTATTTCATGTTGTTATTTCCCCTCACAATTAGCTTCACTGCAACTTCGCATTTGTACACATTGATGTACACATTGATGTACACATTGATGTACACATTGATGTGCACATTGATGTGCATTTCTTTGCATTCACCCACCTAAAAGTGCAATAGTTGCGATTGAGGATATTTATTAGACCTCAGTTGTTGAATCATGAAAAAGGATGGTAAACCTTGTGGATCAGTAGGCCTGACTTGTCCATTCTGTGGACGTGTGTGTTTGTCAAACATTTGTAGAATTAGCCACGAGAGAAGCTGTTCGACAAAAACAAAACCTCAAAAACAAAAACAAAACACACAATAACATATACTAGACCGTCTGTATCGTAAAACTGACCGTATAACCTCAGATGGAAGATGTACAAAAGAGGTGAGATGTAGAATGGCTCGGGCAGAAGCAGCTTTCTAAAAAATAAGGAAGATACTATGCAATCCATTTTTGACAATAGAAACAAGAAATAGAGTTCTTAAATGTTATGTAGAGCCAGTCATAACATATGCATGTGAATCATGGACAATTGGACAACAGACAAGAAAATCATAGAAGGCTGTAGAATTGTGGTTTTACAGAAGAATGTTGAGAATACCATGGACAGCTAAGAAGAGTAATGAAAATGTTCTGAAAGAGGCCAAGGTAAAAAGAGAGCTAATTTCCAATATTAGGAAGAAACAATCATCATTTTTTGGCCATGTAATGAGAAGAGAACAGCTGGAATATATTGTAACAAATGGGAATATTGGGGAACGAAAAGATAGGGAGAAGCAATGAGAAAAATTACCAGACAGCTTAAGAGAATGGTTTGGCAGAAAGTCAACAACAGAAATGATAAATAACTGTCGATATCGAAAGTTGTGGAGAGAAATGATCACCTGCGCCAGCAGACCCGGTACTTGATGATGATGATGATGAAACCGTCAAGATGTAAAGGGCCATATATACAACTGTTGACGTTGTACTTACAGAACTGTTGATATTGTACTTCCAGAACTGTTGACATTGTACTTCCAGAACTGTTGACATTGTACTTCCAGAACTGTTGATATTGTACTTCCAGAACTGTTGATATTGTACTTCCAGAACTGTTGATATTGTACTTCCAGAACTGTTGATATTGTACTTCCAGAACTGTTGATATTGTACTTCCAGAACTGTTGACATTGTACTTCCAGAACTGTTGATATTGTACTTCCAGAACTGTTGATATTGTACTTCCAGAAATGTTGACATTGTACTTCCAGAACTGTTGATATTGTACTTCCAGAACTGTTGACATTGTACTTCCAGAACTGTTGATATTGTACTTCCAGAACTGTTGATATTGTACTTCCAGAACTGTTGATATTGTACTTCCAGAACTGTTGACATTGTACTTCCAGAACTGTTGATATTGTACTTCCAGAACTGTTGATATTGTACTTCCAGAACTGTTGACATTGTACTTCCAGAACTGTTGACATTGTACTTCCAGAACTGTTGATATTGTACTTCCAGAACTGTTGATATTGTACTTCCAGAACTGTTGACATTGTACTTCCAGAACTGTTGATATTGTACTTCCAGAACTGTTGATATTGTACTTCCAGAACTGTTGATATTGTACTTCCAGAACTGTTGATATTGTACTTCCAGAACTGTTGATATTGTACTTCCAGAACTGTTGATAGTGTACTTCCAGAACTGTTGATATTGTACTTCCAGAACTGTTGATATTGTACTTCCAGAACTGTTGATATTGTACTTCCAGAACTGTTGACATTGTACTTCCAGAACTGTTGACATTGTACTTCCAGAACTGTTGATATTGTACTTCCAGAACTGTTGATATTGTACTTCCAGAACTGTTGACATTGTACTTCCAGAACTGTTGACATTGTACTTCCAGAACTGTTGATATTGTACTTCCAGAACTGTTGATATTGTACTTCCAGAACTGTTGATATTGTACTTCCAGAACTGTTGACATTGTACTTCCAGAACTGTTGATATTGTACTTCCAGAACTCTTGATATTGTACTTCCAGAACTGTTGACATTGTACTTCCAGAACTGTTGACATTGTACTTCCAGAACTGTTGATATTGTACTTCCAGAACTGTTGATATTGTACTTCCAGAACTGTTGATATTGTACTTCCAGAACTGTTGATATTGTACTTCCAGAACTGTTGATATTGTACTTCCAGAACTGTTGACATTGTACTTCCAGAACTGTTGATATTGTACTTCCAGAACTGTTGATGTTGTACTTCCAGAACTGTTGATATTGTACTTCCAGAACTGTTGATATTGTACTTCCAGAACTGTTGATATTGTACTTCCAGAACTGTTGATATTGTACTTCCAGAACTGTTGATATTGCAGATTAGTGAACGCTGCTATGTTTCATGTGTTGTAAATGTCGAGGAGAATAAACTTTCAGTCGAGTTGAACAAAAAGTGGTAAAGGGAGCACGATACATGGAAATGTGAAGCTGTTGTAAAGCTGATAATAATAATGACCATTTTAAAAAAGGAAAAAGGTGGAATGGTAACAGCTTTACATAGGTGGGAGGCAAAATAATAGTAGAACGACGTTTCGGGAAAAGGTTCTTCAGCTGTAACAACAAACACAAAAATATATAAGGATATACACAGTAATCTGTATTACATAGTGATACTATTATCTTTTTTCTTCTTCTACTTTCCTTCCTCACCTGCCTTTCAGCGTCGAGGGGAGATATAATTGGCGGTATTTTGCTCTTCTGTTTGCCTCTACTGCTGTTATGTTTATTAGTGCTTTTAATATTCCATCGATCCATCTTTTTCGTGCCAACCTTTGGGTCTGGTGTTCTCACAACGTTTGTTGAAGGCTCGTTGTGTTGTGTTTTGTTCTTTCTGCCTTGTCACGTGGCCAAACCATTTTATCTGTTCTTTCCTTATATATTCTATGGCGAGGGCTATTCCTAGCTTTTTTCTAAGGTTTTCATTTCTGATCTTATCTCTCAGACTGTTTCCTGTCATTCGTCTAACACATTTAATACTATGCTAGACTCCCAAAAAAGGAAAATGAGTCTCTTCCCTGTGATGCGGTGCTTGATCAGCCACAGAGCTTGGATTGGCAACGACTGGATTGATATTTATATGTCCGGCCAATAGGGCGGGACCCAGGTGTGAAATACAGTAATCGGGAAGGGTTCTATAAATATGTGGAGGTCGGTATATGGCATTTGGCGTCTTGACAGACGGTTGGTAGCAAGCAATCATGATAAGTCAGTAGTTTGGTAAAGCATTAGTGTCTCATACTGGGTGCTGCTTTACTGAACATCTTTTCTCGTGGCTCAATTTGCAAATCCTAGACAGACAGATTAATCCACAGAACGAGCCTTGTATCCTTTCTCTTGCGCCTTTTGTCTTCTGAATTTGATATCAGCACTGTCTCAAAAGTTGCTGTGCCATATTTTATGTTTGCTCTCCATGTGCTACGATCCGCAGCCACATTTTCCCAGTTTCTTTCACTTATAGAAAATTCCCTCAAGGAAGCTTTGCAAACATCCTTATATCTTAGCACTGGACTGCCTCCTGGTCTCTTTCCGTCCTTAAGTTCGAAAAACAATATTTGTTGGGAATACGATTGTTTGTCATTCTTCTTACATGGCCCAGCCACTTTTGTTGACGAATCCTAAGTGTTGCCATGATCGATGGGAGTTTGGCTCATTATAAGATATCAGAGTCAGCCGCCCGACGCCCATAATCCTGCGAGGTCAACGCCCATGAAAACTGCCCAACTTTTTATCCTGCTCTGCAGAAGCAGTCCAAGCCTCTGATCCGCACAGAAGTGTACCAAGCATACAACCCCGGTAAACCTGAATCCCAGTCCTGAGTGTTAAATTGGTATTGGCCCATGCCCCATCCCCAAGACCACCAAATGTGAAAGCTGTCCCTCCGATTCGGGAATTTATTTCCTCCCAGAGGGTGACACTGGTTGCGATCACAGAACCGAGACAGGTGAACCCTCTCACAGGCTCAAGGGGTATGTTATCCAATGATATAGCAGCGGGGCTGGCTACACCCTGCCGAAGCACCGCAGTCTTCCGGATACGTACTGGCAAGGGGAATAATTCACATGATCTAGCCAGAATACCAATCGTAGGAGGTGGGTACAAGATACATAAAGTGATGTGCGATGTATTCGCCGAGAGAAAAACAACTTGTACACAGTCACTGTAACAACCTGTCTCTGAGAACTAGAGATCCAACCAATGGCCCCAAATTTCGGTGGATCAATTCCCGAATATTATTGTTTCTCAAACTTCCACAGCTCTGATTATCACACTGCCATTTATTAAGCAAACGTAAGTAAAAAGTGAGGATTACTTCCCCTGCCCAGCTAGGCACATGAGGAAAGTGGCGTTAGTGAATGGCTCAGGCAAAAGTCAGCTTTCCAAAACATGAGGAAGATACTATGCAATCCATTTTTGATAATAGAAATAAGAAAAAGAGTTCTTAAATGCAATGTAGAGCCAGTCTTAAAATATGGATGTGAATCATGGATAATAGGACAATAGACAAGAAAATGACTGGAGTCTGTAGAAATGTGGTTTTACAGAAGAATGTTGAGAATACCACGGACAGCTAAGAAGAGCAATGAAAATGTTCTGAAAGAGGTCAAAGCAAAAAGAGAGCTAATTTCCAATATTAGGAAGAAACAATCATCATTTATTAGCCATTTATGTGAGAAGGGAACATCATCATCATCAAGTACCGGGCATGCTAGCGTGGGTGATTATGTCTCTCCACAACTTTCGATCTCGGCAGTTATTTATCATTTATGTTGTTGATTTTCTGCCAAGCCTTTCTTTTGAGCTGTCTTGTATCCTTTCTCTTTGCTTCCCTCTATCTCTTCGTCCCTCAATTTTCCTAGTTGTTATAATTTATTCCAGCTGTCCCCTTCTCATTACATGACCAAAAAAATTGATGATTGTTTCTTCCTAATATTGGAAATTAGCTCTCTTTTTGCTTTGGCCTCTTTCAGAACGTTTACATTACTCTTCTTAACTGTCCATCTTTTAGTACATACACAATATTTTAAATAGGAAATAGCTCGTTTTGGAGATACCGAAGAAATAAGCCATACAATTTACAATTTGGACCTTAAATATATGGACCCTAGCGCCATATTTCACACACCCTTTAACGTATAAGGACAGGATCCCATTTTTTAACCTACTAACAATTTAAAAATTTGAAGCATGCACTAGAATTCAGAAAACGAAATATGCGCTTCAATCAAAACTTGATAGCTGATGCCTAATATTGACAAGAACATTCTATTTCACGTGTGCATGCAATTTGATCAGGAGATTTATTTTTAAAAATTATATTTATTTTTATATGCAAATGTGTATGTGTGTGGGTGGGGGGGGGGGGGGGTGGGTTGTAAATGATGACATTAACGTCACTTCCAAATTCTGTTTACATCGATGTACCCGCATGTGTGTGACATCTACTGCTAATGTAAATCGTCACTGAATTTAAAACAAGTCATGTGTCTATGTTCTACGACAATCGTAAATCATCTGACAAAACAGAGCACACAGAGGTAATAGAAATGTTTGTTTGTTGGCCAGGTTTAGTAAAGTCTACACACGGAGGAAAATGTTTGTTTGTTGGCCAGGTTTAGCAAAGTCTACACACAGAGGTAATAGGAATGTTTGTTTTGTTGACCAGGTTTAGCAAAGTCTACACACAGAGGTAATAGAAATGTTTGTTCTGTTAGCCAGGTTTAGTAAAGTCCACACACAGAGGTAATAGAAATGTTTGTTCTGTTGGCCAGGTTTAGCAAAGTCTACACACAGAGGTAATAGAAATGTTTGTTCTGTTAGCCAGGTTTAGTAAAGTCCACACACAGAGGTAATAGAAATGTTTGTTTGTTGGCCAGGTTTAGTAAAGTCCACACACAGAGGTAATAGAGGTGTTTGTTTTGTTGGCCAGGTTTAGTAAAGTCCACACACAGAGGTAATAGAAATGTTTGTTTGTACGCCAGGTTTAGCAAAGTCTACACACAGAGGTAATAGAAATGTTTTTTCTGTTAGCCAGGTTTAGTAAAGTCCACACACAGAGGTAATAGAAATGTTTGTTTGTTGGCCAGGTTTAGCAAGGTCTACACACAGAGGTAATAGAAATGTTTGTTTGTTGGCCAGGTTTAGTAAAGTCTACACACAGAGGTAAATGTTTGTTTGTTGGCCAGGTTTAGTAAAGTCCACACACAGAGGTAATAGAAATGTTTGTTCTGTTAGCCAGGTTTAGTAAAGTCCACACACAGAGGTAATAGAAATGTTTGTTTGTTGGCCAGGTTTAGCAAAGTCTACACACAGAGGTAATAGAAATGTTTGTTTGTTGGCCAGGTTTAGTAAAGTCCACACACAGAGATAATAGAAATGTTTTTTTGTTGGCCAGGTTTAGCAAAGTCTACACACAGAGGTAATAGAAATGTTTGTTTGTTGGCCAGGTTTAGCAAAGTCCACACACAGAGGTAATAGAAATGTTTGTTTGTTGGCCAGGTTTAGTAAAGTCCACACACAGAGGTAATAGAAATGTTTGTTTGTTGGCCAGGTTTAGCAAAGTCTACACACAGAGGTAATAGAAATGTTTGTTTGTTGGCCAGGTTTAGCAAAGTCCACACACAGAGGTAATAGAAATGTTTGTTTGTTGGCCAGGTTTAGTAAAGTCCACACACAGAGGTAATAGAAATGTTTGTTCTGTTAGCCAGGTTTAGTAAAGTCCACACACAGAGGTAATAGAAATGTTTGTTTGTTGGCCAGGTTTAGTAAAGTCTACACACAGAGGCAAATGTTTGTTTTGTTCGCCAGGTTTTGTAAAGTCCACACACAGAGGTAATAGAAATGTTTGTTTTGTTAGCCAGGTTTAGTAAAGTCCACACACAGAGGTAATAGAAATGTTTGTTTGTTGGCCAGGTTTAGTAAAGTCTACACACAGAGGTAATAGAAATGTTTGTTTTGTTGGCCAGGTTTAGTAAAGTCCACACACAGAGGTAATAGAAATGTTTGTTTTGTTAGCCAGGTTTAGTAAAGTCCACACACAGAGGTAATAGAAATGTTTGTTTTGTTGGCCAGGTTTAGCAAAGTCTACACACAGACGTATTAGAAATGTTTGTTTTGTTGGCCAGGTTTAGCAAAGTCCACACACAGAGGTAATAGAAATGTTTGTTTTGTTGGCCAGGTTTAGCAAAGTCTACACACAGAGGTAATAGAAATGTTTGTTTTGTTGGCACACGCAGCTGAACTGGCTTCAGTAGCTCAGGCAGCAAGCCGGTGAGGAAACTGCAACAAGTTTGAGCTTCAATAGTTTCTACACACAGAGGTAATAGAAATGTTTGTTTTGTTGGCCAGGTTTAGTAAAGTCCACACACAGAGGTAATAGAAATGTGTGTTTTGTTAGCCAGGTTTAGTAAAGTCCACACACAGAGGTAATAGAAATGTTTGTTTTGTTGGCCAGGTTTAGCAAAGTCTACACACAGACGTATTAGAAATGTTTGTTTTGTTGGCCAGGTTTAGCAAAGTCCACACACAGAGGTAATAGAAATGTTTGTTTTGTTGGCCAGGTTTAGCAAAGTCTACACACAGAGGTAATAGAAATGTTTGTTTTGTTTGTCAGGTTTAGCAAAGTCTACACACAGAGGTAATAGAAATGTTTGTTTGTTGGCCAGGTTTAGCAAAGTCCACACACAGAGGTAATAGAAATGTTTGTTTTGTTGGCCAGGTTTAGCAAAGTCTACACACAGAGGTAATAGAAATGTTTGTTTTGTTTGTCAGGTTTAGCAAAGTCTACACACAGAGGTAATAGAAATGTTTGTTTGTTGGCCAGGTTTAGCAAAGTCCACACACAGAGGTAATAGAAATGTTTGTTTTGTTGGCCAGGTTTAGCAAAGTCTACACACAGAGGTAATAGAAATGTTTGTTTGTTGGCCAGGTTTAGTAAAGTCCACACACAGAGGTAATAGAAATGTTTGTTTTATTGGCCAGGTTTAGCAAAGTCCCCAGGGACTAAATATTGTGTGAATATCCATCATCTTATTTTTTATTCCAGCAGCCGTGTGCTCATGTGTCCCCCGCCACACAGGCAGATATTCTTCTATTTTAGATATAAAAAGTAAAGGCTCCACCACGTTTTGCGAGGCGTTTAGGGAATATGGGTTTTTGTCACTTTATTTGTCTATGACCACGGCAGATTTTATGTTTTTGATTGATGGGGTCGGTACCACGCCAGGCCGCCTTTACTTCCAAGGAAAATCACTCGCACCCATTTTTAGAGGCTGGTTGAACCCTGGAGCCCTGTCAGTCCGACATAATATAAAATACCATAACATCAAATAACATAATAAAACATTGCAAAAAATAACATAACATAATATAAAATAACATTGCAAAACATAACATAAAATGACATAACATAAACAACTGCAAGAACACAGAAATATAAAATGAGGTGTACTACAAGGATGCGTAATATCGTCTGACCTATTCACGTTGTACAATCAAAACGTCATCAGACACGTCGAAGATATGTCTGGAACAACAGTAAGGCCAGGGACTTGATTTTACCAATTTCAGATATGCAGATGACATGGCTCTGTTATTCAAGAGCTAAAAATAATGTCACAGATTAACTAATACACGTTGTAGTTGTATTAGGTGGGTTGGGTGGTCTGGAAGTCGGCCTCAGGACAGAAAGAACCCTGGTTCTTTTTCTACTTCTGCGATCATGACCTTTCTTTCAGAGTAGGACTCTCTCACGAAGTCAGCTGTCTGTTTAAGTGATTCGGTTGCCCTGTATAGTTTATCTTCCAGGGAGGTTGGTGCGGTCCACATTGTACTTCTCAGGTCTGTGTACTAGGGGCAATCCTGATGACCCAGGTTCAAAGTCCACCAGAAGCGGTGGTGATTTTTCAAAAATCATCATCATCATCGAGTGCCATCTCCATACCGAAGCTTTGCTACCATGGAGCGCCATTCTACTCTGTCTCTTGCTTTGATGGTGGAGGTTGTCATAGGCTGGTTTGTCCATCTTTTGATGTTACTCGTCCATGTTAGCCTTAGTCTGCCTCTGCCTCTTTTACCTTGTATTTTCCCCTCCAGGATTACTTTTAGTAGGCTGTTGTGTCTTTTAACATGGCCCAAAAATCGCATTTGTCTTGTTTGAACTGTGTTTAGTAGTTCTCTTTTCAATTTTAGTTGTTTTAAAACTTCATCGTTTGTTTTCTTTTCCTTCCATCCAATTCTACCTATTCTTCTATATATCCGCATTTCAAAAATAGGAAAAAAAATAATCGGTAGTTTCTTATGAAGTTACATTCCCCTCATCTCGGGTGGTGAGATCCGATGCCTAGCCTTATCGGTTAAGAGCAATAAACAGGATGTCCCGTGTGCAAAGGCGCATGTTAAAGGACCCTTTCCCGTTAAAATGGACAAGAGTAGAGCATAGGTATGGTCGCTGTTAGAGCAAAGTTGTCAACAGATCGGTTCACACACCGTGGATCCCAGGCCGTGAAACGGAGTACGTGCGCGTGGACTAGGATTCTTCTCGAATTTTCTCGAGGTTCTGGAATGGGATATCGGAGTACCTATGGGTTAGTCTGGTGTGCAGTGATGATGATCCTAACAACAACAACAACAACAACAACAATAACAACACTGGAGTTGGATCTTGTTAACGCCATAACAGACAACTCAAAATGGCGGCATGTCGTCCTGTTTTTGCAAAGACTAACACAGTTTAAACCGATTTGGTTTCTTTGTTTGTTTTAATTGTGTGTTTTCAAGAAAACTGGAGACGGGGGAAGTGACTGTGCACTCTCTATTCAATGGAAGTCGTTTAGAATTGTCGCCAGTGCCGCCTATAAGGTCTGCACGGTAGTCGACATTGTCACCAGGATTTCCCAACCCGATTTGACGGGAGCTGTGACATGTGAGCGGTAAGGATACAGTGAATTCTAATGTGCAGTAAAGCTGCTCAATGAACAGAAGTTTGATATATCGAACGCTATATCGAACAAATGCTACTTTTTGGGTGCAAATCATGCACAAAAGCAAAAAGATTCAACGCCGGATAGTATATTCTTCTTCTTCTTCATTTCAGCTTCCTGTGGAGCATAGGCTTTCAACAAACACTTTCAACTCCATGTGAAGCATAGGTCTTCAAAAAACACTTTCAACTCCCTGTGGAGCATAGGCTTTCAATAAACACTTTCAACTCCTTATGAAGCATAGGTCTTCAACAAACACTTTCAACTCCTTGTGAAGCATAGGTCTTCAACAAACACTTTCAACTCCTTATGAAGCATAGGTCTTCAACAAACACTTTCAACTCCTTGTGAAGCATAGGTCTTCAAAAAACACTTTCAACTCCCTGTGAGGCATAGGTCTTCAACAAATGCTTTTAGCTCCCCGTGGAACATGTTTTCAACAAACACTTTCAGCTCCATGTGGAGCATAGGTCTTCAACAAACACTTTCCAAGCCGTTCTGTATGTTGCCATTCTTTTAATCCCATTCCATGTCTTCCTCATCATCTTCATCTCTGCTTCCATCTGTCTTCATCTTTCCAAATCTGCTCAGCCCATGTACCAACAGCCAAAAATGAGTTCAACCTGATCGTTCCTACTCTTCATTTGAAAGTGTTGAGTTTCAAAAAAAGGTGCGCAGCTCATGATGAACAAACTTCCGGGTTGATGTAACGGTCGTCGCCGACGGCAAGACTTTCATGCGCCTGCGCCGAATCAAATAGGGAAACTAGGCTGGAATACTTAGTAATAACAGAAAAATTTTTTTCCGGTGTCATGGCGGCTTCGTGTAGTGGATTTTTATAATTCGGCTCTTGCTGATATATTTAAATGATTTACGCGACAGTCTAGTTGTGAAATTATGTGTTGCTATTCTCCCGTTTGGTGTATGTTTTACTTCTAACGTGGGGATGGACTGTGATTGCCGATATTTAAGTGGAATATGATTTATTCTTCTTTGTGTTGTGTGTTCGCGGTTCGATAGGCAAGCACATGGTTTGACAAAAATGTCAACGGAAAAACGGGTATGTTCAACCCTTATGTGAAAAGTCTGTGACGGTGGATGGAGGCGGAGGAATCAAGAATGATCAACGGCCCAGAAAGCGAAAACAGCAAAGTGTGTGGTACACAAGAGGCATGTTCAGAACACGAAAGACGAACATGGCTGACCACCGTGAAAGAGATCGGAGCCTCATCACGTACCAGTCCAGAGGAAGCCATGGAGAGTCGGAGAAATTCGAACTTATGTCGGAGGAAAGATCTTAAAATAAGTACTTGGAATGTTAGGACTCTAAATCAAGAAGGGAAATTGGAAAATCTAGTTCAAGAAGCAGAACGAATAAATATAGATATTTTAGGCATATCAGAGACTAGATGGAAGGAATGTGGGTACATTGAAGACGAAAAATATACATTTATATACTCAGGAAACACAACAGAACATCAAAGGGGGGTAGGAATACTGATAAAAAGAGAACTACAAAAATATATAAGTACCCACTGGACATACAGTGATAGGATTATACTACTCAAGTTGAAAGCAAAACCATTCGACATAGCAATAATACAGACATATGCACCTACTCAAGACTACACAGATGAACAAATAGAGGCATACTATGAAGACCTAAATAAAGTTATGAAGCAAGTGAAATCTTCAGACATCTTGATTGTAATGGGTGACATGAACGCTAAAGTAGGAAAAGGTAGATATAAGACAATTATAGGAAATCATGGTTTAGGAAAAAGAAATGACAGAGGAGAAAGATTAATACAATTCTGTGAAGAAAACAGGCTGATAATATGTAACACCTACTTTGAGCAAGAGAAAAGGAAACTATACACATGGAAAAGCCCTGGAGATAGGAAGAGGAATCAAATAGATTACATAATGATAAAAGAAAGGTTCCGTAACAGCGTAAAGAAAGCCAAAACCTACCCAGGAGCAGATATTAATTCTGATCACAATCCTGTAATGATTAAAATGAAAATCAAACTAAAGAGAAACAAGCAAAAATCTGATTCATCAACAAACCCACTCGACATAACAGCTTTAAATCAAAAAGATATTAAAGATACCTATACAATACAAGTAAAGAACACATACCAGAAGCTGCTAGAGGAAGGAATTGAACAATACAGAAGAGAAAATCCTGATGAAAAAGTAACAACCAAATGGCAATGCATAAAGAAAAGCATACAAAAAGCCTGCGACACCTTACCCAAAAGAGAAAAGAACAAAAAACAAAAATGGATAACTAACACCATCTTAGAAAAAATGGAAGAAAGGAGACAAGCGAAGAACACTGCCCAATACAATAAAATAGATAATGAGATACGCAAAATGTGCAAAAAGGCAAAAGAAGACTGGCTCAGCCAAAAATGTAGAGAAATAGAAACTATGGAAAGCAAACAAGACCTAAGAGGAATGCACACAGAAATAAAGAGAATGACTAATAAAAATAAAAAAGCCACAGAAGGTGGATGCATTGCAGACAAAAAAAGGAAAAATGCTAACAGACAATAAGGATATCATAGATAGATGGCAGGAATATATAACAGAACTATTTCATGATCAAAGGGACAAGAAACCAGTTATAAAATGTACATCAGGCTATAAAATCTTAAAATCTGAGGTGGAAAAAGCTATAAAAACAATGAAAAGGGGAAAAGCAGCAGGACCTGAAAGCATACAGATAGAGATGATACAGGCACTTGAAGATTTTGGCATTGAAGTGATTACAGACATATGCAACGACATATACCACACAGGATACATACCAAATGAACTAAAAACATCAACTTTCATTGCATTGCCTAAAAAGAATGGTGCAGTTGAATGCAGTGACTTTAGAACAATAAGCCTAATGAGCCATGTTACAAAAATCTTGCTAAAAGTTATACAAGGAAGGATTCAGAATAAAATCAATACTGAATTAGATGAGCAGCAATTTGGATTTAGGAAAAATAGCGGGACAAAAGAAGCCATATTCTGCATGAGAACATTAATCGAAAAATACACAGAAGTAAACAAACCAATATATGCCTGCTTCATAGACTACACCAAAGCTTTTGATAGAGTACACCACAAACAACTTATAGAATGCCTAAAAGAGATACATCTAGATGACATGGATATACGACTAATATGCAATCTATACTGGGAGCAAACAGCAATAATAAAATATAACAAAGAGTTCTCTACACCCATTGATATAAAAAGAGGAGTAAGACAAGGATGCATCCTATCACCAAGCTTGTTCAATCTATACACTGAGCAAATCTTTAAAAACATCATAGAGATGCCAGGCCTACAAATTAATGGAAAGATAATCAATAACCTAAGATATGCTGACGATACTGTACTACTAGCAGAAAATCCTAAAGACCTACAACAATTACTTAATGAAATAAACACGACAAGCAAAAAATATGGACTAGATATGAATATCAAAAAGACTAAAACTATGATCATAAACAAAGAAAATACTCAAAACCCACAAGTGGATATCAAAATTGAAGGAATAGACCTTGAGACAGTTCAGAACTACAATTACCTTGGACATACTATAACCAGTGATGGAAAATGTACAACTGAAATAAACAAAAGAATAGGAATGGCAAAAAGTAATTTTAATGTCATGAAGGACAAACTAACATCAAAACAAATAACACCAGAACTAAAACTAAGAATAGCAAAATGTTACATCTTCTCAATATTCCTATATGGTGCTGAAACATGGACATTAGACAAGAAAACAGAACAGAGAATTGAAGCCTTTGAAATGTGGATATATAGAAGAATAGGTAGAATTGGATGGAAGGAAAAGAAAACAAATGACAAAGTCTTAAAACAACTAAAAATGAAAAGAGAACTTCTGAACACAATTAGAACAAGACAAATGCGATTCTTAGGCCATGTTAAAAGACACAACAGCCTACTGAAAGTGATCCTGGAGGGGAAAATACAAGGTAAAAGAGGCAGAGGCAGACCAAGATTAACATGGACGAGTAACATCAAAAGATGGACAAATCAACCGATGACAACCTGCACCATCAAAGCAAGAGATAGAGCAAAATGGCGCTCCATGGTAGCCAACCTTCGTTGCGGAGACGGCACTCAATGATGATGATGATGATGAACAGAAAAAAAAGGAAGGTAAATAAAAAGGGAAGATACTGGGTGATTTGACGGCGTGGCACGAGAAAAGTTCAACACTGGAACTACTGCACAGCGCACAAAATCGAAAGAGGAACATGATATTCGGTGTCTCTCGACATGGAAAAAGCACAACCATATGTAGATTTGCAAATTTCCGCGAGCAAAAATTAAAACGGGAAATCCACCAACTAGTATGACGTGTCAAATTCTAGGAGATATAGACGACTGTCTTCACTCTACCTACAACCATCCTTGCTCGCAAAGCTGATAACGTCACGTCATAGTTATTGCTAATGAAATGTCCCGGATTTCTTCTTACGGATTTTCTTTTCTTTCTTCTTCTTCTTCTTCTTTTCTCTTTCTCACTGATACCTAGAGGTGTTGTGGTTTATATCATTTGTCGTTCTCGAGCTGCTCGAACTGTTTGAATTAGTGATTTTCCTTTGTTGTTACATGTCTCTGTCACTGCATCTATCCATCTTCTTCTTTTCTCTTTCTCACTGATACCTAAAGGTGTCGTGGTTTATATCATTTGTCGTTCTTGAGCTGCTCGAACTGTCTGAATTAGTGATTTTTCTTTGTTGTTACATGTCTCTGTCACTGCATCTATCCATCTTCTTCTATGTCTTCCTCTTCGTCTTTTTCCATGCATTCTCGAGAACAACACCCAGGATGCGTTCTCAAAACTCAAAACTTGGTTTTCCAAACTTGGATTTTAGGGTTTGGAGGCCGGGGGGGGGGGGGGGGGCTAAATTGGTTATTTTTTGTCCAAGGGCCGCTATATATACCAGATTTGGAACCGAGATTCGATGAGGGCGAATTACTGGATCGAGGGATAATGAGAACAAATTATTTGAACCGAGGAGCAACAAGGGCGAGTTAGTGTTTTCAAGGTGTGTACGTGGACGAAGCCGTGAGGCAGTGACGGCTTGTGTATGAACCATTAGGTGTCATTGTTGCAAGAAACATTATGGCTAAATAAATGGAATAAAGGGATGATGGGACGAATAAATGGAGGAAAGGGATGTTCAGATGAATAAATGGAGGGAAGAGATATATTGTGTCAATGAAACCAGGGAATGCGCAGATGTGCCAATGGAACCAGGGAGTTGACGTGGTGTTTCAATGGAACCAGAAAGTGGTTAGAAAGCTCTGAAAAAACCAGGGAATGGACGGAATATTTTTTTTTTAAATCTGGATGTAGACAATATGTTTAACAACGATCTGGATGTAGACAGGAAGTCTAAGAACGATCTGAATGTAGACAGGATGTCTAAGAACGATCTGAATGTAGACAGGATGTCTAAGTACGATCTGAATGTAGACAGGAAGTCTAAGAACGATCTGAATGTAGACAGGATGTCTAAGAACGATCTGAATGTAGACAGGATGTCTAAGTACGATCTGAATGTAGACAGGAAGTCTAAGAACGATCTGAATGTAGACAGGATGTCTAAGAACGATCTGGATGTAGACAAGATGTCTAAGAACGATCTGGATGTAGACATGATGTCTAAGAACGATCTGAATGTAGACAGGATGTCTAAGAACGATCTGGATGTAGACAAGATGTCTAAGAACGATCTGGATGTAGACAGGATGTCTAAGAACGATCTGATGTAGACAGAATGATTAACAACGATCTGGATGTAGACAGGATGTCTAAGAACGATCTGGATGTAGACAGAATGATTAACAACGATCTGGATGTAGACAGAATGATTAACAACGATCTGGATGTAGACAGAATGATTAACAACGATCTGGATGTAGACAGAATGATTAACAACGATCTCGATGTAGACAGGATGTTTAACATTGACCTGGATTTAGACAGAATGTTTAATTTTGACCTGGATGTAGACAGAACGTTTCACTTCGATTTATACAGAGTGGTTTAAAACTCTAAAATGTTGCAGGAAAATTAAACTAAATTTCCAAGTCTACTTGAAATGCTCTTTTAAGAATATAATGATATAACAATATGTTTTTCTCCTTACAGCTTCCATAGAACATTTTTACATTGGCTCAAACATGGATTCTGAACACGTAACGGGAAAACATCAATTAGAATTTGGCTATCTCAGACATACTCTGATTCCTTCTCTTACTTCATGGAAAAAGAAAAAAAAGAAAAAAGATAACACGGCCGTTGATGTTTGTTTTAAAAAAAAATTGAATCAAGATTTTTTTCTAAATTCCAGAAATGAGATAAAAATGAGAAATTCAAATTTTTTTTGGACAGTTACCGTAACTTGGCGTTCTGGCGATGGCTTGAGGAAGGAAGCCGTGGATAAAGATTAAGATGAGAAGATAAGGATGGCCGTTGTAGATTGAAGAATAACAAGAGGAATCGTGAAATAACAGCGTTTTAGAAAGTATCAGATGCGAGGCAGGAGAATGTGTGTGATCCGACTCAAATAGGATCGGATTTTTGGATCGCTTTTGAGCAAATAAGTTCCGGAAAGATGTGGCCAGGATAAAAATATCTTTTGTTTCGCATGTTGGACATTGGTAGAGGTGGTCTTTTTTCTTTTCTTTAGACATCGGTGTTATAGAGAGCCAATTCTGACCTATGGACGCGAGTCATGGACAGTAAAATGAAAAGACGATTAGAAACCACAGAGATGGGATTTCTCTGAAGAATATTGAGAGTTCCCTGGACAGATAAAAATGCAAAAGATGAAATTCTCAAAGAGGCCAACACAAAAAGGGAGCTCATAAGAAACATCAGAAAGAAACAATCAACATTTTTCGGGCACATCATGAGAACAGGAAAGTTGGAATACTTGGTTACAACTGTCAAAATAAAAGGAAAGAGAGATCGTGGACGACAAAGAGAGAAAATACTGGAAAGCTTGGTGTCATGGCATGGAAAACATTCAAAAACAGAATTGATACGATGCACTGTAGATAGAAGATTGTGGAAGGACAGGATCGCCTACGGCAACGGGTACGGCACATGATGATGATGAGACGTGGTCAGACATCTTTTCAGCTGGAGATGATATTAATTTCAATTATCATCATCATCATCATGTGCTATACCGATTGCAGGAAGGGATCATACCATTTGACAATTCTCTGCCCACAGGACATTGCATCTCTCTCTCTCTCTCTCTCTCTCTCTGTCTCTGCAATCAAGACTCAATCAGAGTAGAATTCCAGACTCTCACATGAAGACAGCTGTCTAAATGAATTGACATCATAATTAAAGTCAATCAGAGTGTTAGATCCACTCTGCTTGAATACCTGTTAAAACGTTGCACTATGTTCTGCCCCAGTGGCCCAGTCATCCGATTTCAGCCAGCATTTTGTTCAGGTTTGCTTTCCTTAGCCTTTGATTGTCCCCAATCTTCCTACAAGGCATCAGATGATCTTTTCTGTAGGGGGATTCTGTCCTTAGATGGTCGGCCTTCCCAGGTTTACGAGCACCATCTACCCGAGTCACTAGATGTGACTAACACAGACATGTACACACAAAGATATGAGATGTGACTAACACAGACATGCACACAGGCATTGTATGAGACATGTTGATGACTATTTACAGTGCCATGACACCAAGCTATCTAGCATCTGCTCTCTTTAATTGTCCACAGTCTCACTTTCCTTATGTTTTGCCAGTTGTAAACAAGTATTCCCACTTTCCTCTATTCATGATGTGCCTAAAACTTGTCGATTTAATCTTTCTGATGTTTTAGGAGCTCCTTTTTATTTTTTGCCTTTGAAAATTTCCTCTCCGGTATTATTAGCCGTCCAGGGAATTCTAAAAACTTCTGAGAGGAATGCGTGTTCCAGAAAAAAACACGTAGGTTTCTAGCCATAATAATCCGGGTTCACATTCCGCAACGGGTAGTGGGAATTCATAATTTGGAATCCGTGAATTTACGTGATTTTACTCTCACCTGGTCTCTGGGTTGTGAGATCCGATGTCTAGCCTCCTCGAATATCGCTGAAAAGCCCTGGCGTACATTAACGAACTTTGACAGTCATAGATTACCAAATGAAGCCATAAGAAAAATGATAGGAACAAAATCCTGCCAAGAATATATAGAACAACAACAACTTAAATGGTTTGGTCACCTGGTCAGACTGAATCCTTACCAATCACCAACAAGGGCGTTCTTCTCGAGAATGCATGGAGAAATACCAAAAGGAAAACCCAGAAGAAGATGGATAGATGTAGTGACAGAGAAATGTAACAACAAAGGAAAATCCCTAATTCAGACAGTTCGAGCAGCTCAAGAACGACAAATGATATAAACCACGACACCTTTTAGGTATCAGTGAAAAGAGAAAAGAAGAAGATGGATAGATGCAGTGACATAGACATGTAACAACAAAGGAAAATCACTAATTCAGACAGTTCGAGCAGCTCAAGAACGACAAATGATATAAACCACGACACCTTTTAGGTATCAGTGAAAAGAGAAAAGAAGAAGATGGATAGATGCAGTGACATAGACATGTAACAACAAAGGAAAATCACTAATTCAGACAGTTCGAGCAGCTCAAGAACGACAAATTATATAAACCACGACACCTTTTAGGTATCAGTGAAAAGAGAAAAGAAGAAGATGGATAGATGCAGTGACAGAGACATGTAACAACAAAGGAAAATCACTAATTCAGACAGTTCGGACAGCTCAAGAACGACAAATGATATAAACCACGACACCTTTTAGGTATCAGTGAAAAGAGAAAAGAAGAAGATGGATAGATGCAGTGACAGAGACATGTAACAACAAAGGAAAATCACTAATTCAGACAGTTCGAGCAGCTCAAGAACGACAAATTATATAAACCACGACACCTTTTAGGTATCAGTGAAAAGAGAAAAGAAGAAGATGGATAGATGCAGTGACAAAGACATGTAACAACAAAGGAAAATCACTAATTCAGACAGTTCGAGCAGCTCAAGAACGACAAATGATATAAACCACGACACCTTTTAGGTATCAGTGAAAAGAGAAAAGAAGAAGATGGATAGATGCAGTGACAGAGACATGTAACAACAAAGGAAAATCACTAATTCAGACAGTTCGAGCAGCTCAAGACCGACAAATTATATAAACGACGACACCTTTTAGGTATCACTGAAAAGAGAAAAGAAGAAGATGGATAGATGCAGTGAAAGAGACATGTAAAAACAAAGGAAAATCACTAATTCAGACAGTTCGAGCTGCTCAAGAACGACAAATTATATAAACCACGACACCTTTTAGGTATCAGTGAAAAGAGAAAAGAAGAAGATGGATAGATGCAGTGACAGAGACATGTAACAACAAAGGAAAATCCCTAATTCAGACAGTTCGAGCATCTCAAGAACGACAAATGATATAAACCACGACACCTTTTAGGTATCAGTGAAAAGAGAAAAGAAGAAGATGGATAGATGCAGTGACAGAGACATGTAAAAACAAAGGAAAATCACTAATTCAGACAGTTCGAGCAGCTCAAGAACGACAAATGATATAAACCACGACACCTTTTCGGTACTAGTGAGAAAGAGAAAAGAAGATGGATAGATGCAGTGACAGAGACATGTAACAACAAAGGAAAATCACTAATTCAGACAGTTCGAGCAGCTCAAGAACGACAAATGATATAAACCACGACACCTTTTAGGTATCAGTGAAAAGAGAAAAGGAGAAGATGGATAGATGCAGTGACAGAGACATGTAAAAACAAAGGAAAATCACTAATTCAGACAGTTCGAGCAGCTCAAGAACGACAAATGATATAAACCACGACACCTTTTAGGTATCAGTGAAAAGAGAAAAGAAGAAGATGGATAGATGCAGTGACAGAGACATGTAACAACAAAGGAAAATCACTAATTCAGACAGTTCGAGCAGCTCAAGAACGACAAATGATATAAACCACGACACCTTTTAGGTATCAGTGAAAAGAGAAAAGAAGAAGATGGATAGATGCAGTGACAGAGACATGTAACAACAAAGGAAAATCACTAATTCAGACAGTTCGAGCAGCTCAAGAACGACAAATGATATAAACCACGACACCTTTTAGGTATCAGTGAAAAGAGAAAAGAAGAAGATGGATAGATGCAGTGACAGAGACATGTAACAACAAAGGAAAATCACTAATTCAGACAGTTCGAGCAGCTCAAGAACGACAAATGATATAAACCACGACACCTTTTAGGTATCAGTGAAAAGAGAAAAGAAGAAGATGGATAGATGCAGTGACAGAGACATGTAACAACAAAGGAAAATCACTAATTCAGACAATTCGAGCAGCACAAGAACGAAATGATATAAACCACGACACCTTTTAGGTATCAGTGAAAAGAGAAAAGAAGAAGATGGATAGATGCAGTGACAGAGACATGTAACAACAAAGGAAAATCACTAATTCAGACAGTTCGAGCAGCTCAAGAACGACAAATGATATAAACCACGACACCTTTTAGGTATCAGTGAAAAGAGAAAAGAAGAAGATGGATAGATGCAGTGACAGAGACATGTAACAACAAAAGAAAATCACTAATTCAGACAATTCGAGCAGCTCAAGAACGACAAATGATATAAACCACGACACCTTTTAGGTATCATTGAAAAGAGAAAAGAAGAAGATGGATAGATGCAGTGACAGAGACATGTAAAAACAAAGGAAAATCACTAATTCAGACAGTTCGAGCAGCTCAAGAACGACAAATGATATAAACCACGACACCTTTTAGGTACTAGTGAGAAAGAGAAAAGAAGAAGATGGATAGATGCAGTGACAGAGACATGTAAAAACAAAGGAAAATCACTAATTCAGACAGTTCGAGCAGCTCAAGAACGACAAATGATATAAACCACGACACCTTTTAGGTATCAGTGAAAAGAGAAAAGAAGAAGATGGATAGATGCAGTGACAGAGACATGTAAAAACAAAGGAAAATCACTAATTCAGACAGTTCGAGCAGCTCAAGAACGACAAATGATATAAACCACGACACCTTTTAGGTATCAGTGAAAAGAGAAAAGAGAAGATGGATAGATGCAGTGACAGAGACATGTAACAACAAAGGAAAATCACTAATTCAGACAGTTCGAGCAGCTCAAGAACGACAAATGATATAAACCACGACACCTTTTAGGTATCAGTGAAAAGAGAAAAGAAGAAGATGGATAGATGCAGTGACAGAGACATGTAACAACAAAGGAAAATCACTAATTCAGACAGTTCGAGCAGCTCAAGAACGAAAAATGATATAAACCACGACACCTTTTAGGTATCAGTGAAAAGAGAAAAGAAGAAGATGGATAGATGCAGTGACATAGACATGTAACAACAAAGGAAAATCACTAATTCAGACAGTTCGAGCAGCTCAAGAACGACAAATGATATAAACCACGACACCTTTTAGGTATCAGTGAAAAGAGAAAAGAAGAAGATGGATAGATGCAGTGATAGAGACATGTAACAACAAAGGAAAATCACTAATTCAGACATTTCGAGCAGCTCAAGAACGACAAATGATATAAACCACGACACCTTTTAGGTATCAGTGAAAAGAGAAAAGAAGAAGATGGATAGATGCAGTGACAGAGACATGTAACAACAAAGGAAAATCACTAATTCAGACAATTCGAGCAGCACAAGAACGACAAATGATATAAACCACGACACCTTTTAGGTATCATTGAAAAGAGAAAAGAAGAAGATGGATAGATGCAGTGACAGAGACATGTAAAAACAAAGGAAAATCACTAATTCAGACAGTTCGAGCAGCTCAAGAACGACAAATGATATAAACCACGACACCTTTTAGGTATCAGTGAAAAGAGAAAAGAAGAAGATGGATAGATGCAGTGACAGAGACATGTAAAAACAAAGGAAAATCACTAATTCAGACAGTTCGAGCAGCTCAAGAACGACAAATGATATAAACCACGACACCTTTTAGGTATCAGTGAAAAGAGAAAAGAAGAAGATGGATAGATGCAGTGACAGAGACATGTAACAACAAAGGAAAATCACTAATTCAGACAGTTCGAGCAGCTCAAGAACGACAAATGATATAAACCACGACACCTTTTCGGTACTAGTGAGAAAGAGAAAAGAAGATGGATAGATGCAGTGACAGAGACATGTAAAACAAAGGAAAATCACTAATTCAGACAGTTCGAGCAGCTCAAGAACGACAAATGATATAAACCACGACACCTTTTAGGTATCAGTGAAAAGAGAAAAGAAGAAGATGGATAGATGCAGTGACAGAGATGTAACAACAAAGGAAAATCACTAATTCAGACAGTTCGAGCAGCTCAAGAACGACAAATGATATAAACCACGACACCTTTTAGGTATCAGTGAAAAGAGAAAAGAAGAAGATGGATAGATGCAGTGACATAGACATGTAACAACAAAGGAAAATCACTAATTCAGACAGTTCGAGCAGCTCAAGAACGACAAATGATATAAACCACGACACCTTTTAGGTATCAGTGAAAAGAGAAAAGAAGAAGATGGATAGATGCAGTGACAGAGACATGTAACAACAAAGGAAAATCACTAATTCAGACAGTTCGAGCAGCTCAAGAACGACAAATTATATAAACCACGACACCTTTTAGGTATCAGTGAAAAGAGAAAAGAAGAAGATGGATAGATGCAGTGACAGAGACATGTAAAAACAAAGGAAAATCACTAATTCAGACAGTTCGGACACCTCAAGAACGACAAATGATATAAACCATGACACCTTTTAGGTATCAGTGAAAAGAGAAAAGAAGAAGATGGATAGATGCAGTGACAGAGACATGTAAAAACAAAGGAAAATCACTAATTCAGACAGTTCGAGCAGCTCAAGAACGACAAATGATATAAACCACGACACCTTTTAGGTATCAGTGAAAAGAGAAAAGAAGAAGATGGATAGATGCAGTGACAGAGACATGTAACAACAAAGGAAAATCACTAATTCAGACAGTTCGAGCAGCTCAAGAACGACAAATGATATAAACCACGACACCTTTTAGGTATCAGTGAAAAGAGAAAAGAAGAAGATGGATAGATGCAGTGACAGAGACATGTAACAACAAAGGAAAATCACTAATTCAGACAGTTCGAGCAGCTCAAGAACGACAAATGATATAAACCACGACACCTTTTAGGTATCAGTGAAAAGAGAAAAGAAGAAGATGGATAGATGCAGTGATAGAGACATGTAACAACAAAGGAAAATCACTAATTCAGACATTTCGAGCAGCTCAAGAACGACAAATGATATAAACCACGACACCTTTTAGGTATCAGTGTAAAGAGAAAAGAAGAAGATGGATAGATGCAGTGACAGAGACATGTAACAACAAAGGAAAATCACTAATTCAGACAGTTCGAGCAGCTCAAGACCGACAAATTATATAAACGACGACACCTTTTAGGTATCACTGAAAAGAGAAAAGAAGAAGATGGATAGATGCAGTGACAGAGACATGTAAAAACAAAGGAAAATCACTAATTCAGACAGTTCGAGCTGCTCAAGAACGACAAATTATATAAACCACGACACCTTTTAGGTATCAGTGAAAAGAGAAAAGAAGAAGATGGATAGATGCAGTGACAGAGACATGTAACAACAAAGGAAAATCACTAATTCAGACAGTTCGAGCAGCTCAAGAACGACAAATGATATAAACCACGACACCTTTTAGGTATCAGTGAAAAGAGAAAAGAAGAAGATGGATAGATGCAGTGACAGAGACATGTAACAACAAAGGAAAATCACTAATTCAGACATTTCGAGCAGCTCAAGAACGACAAATGATATAAACCACGACACCTTTTAGGTATCAGTGAAAAGAGAAAAGGAGAAGATGGATAGATGCAGTGACAGAGACATGTAACAACAAAGGAAAATCACTAATTCAGACAGTTCGAGCAGCTCAAGAACGACAAATGATATAAACCACGACACCTTTTAGGTATCAGTGAAAAGAGAAAAGAAGAAGATGGATAGATGCAGTGACAGAGACATGTAACAACAAAAGAAAATCACTAATTCAGACAATTCGAGCAGCACAAGAACGACAAATGATATAAACCACGACACCTTTTAGGTATCAGTGAAAAGAGAAAAGAAGAAGATGGATAGATGCAGTGACAGAGACATGTAAAAACAAAGGAAAATCACTAATTCAGACAGTTCGAGCAGCTCAAGAACGACAAATGATATAAACCACGACACCTTTTAGGTACTAGTGAGAAAGAGAAAAGAAGAAGATGGATAGATGCAGTGACAGAGACATGTAAAAACAAAGGAAAATCACTAATTCAGACAGTTCGAGCAGCTCAAGAACGACAAATGATATAAACCACGACACCTTTTAGGTATCAGTGAAAAGAGAAAAGAAGAAGATGGATAGATGCAGTGACAGAGACATGTAAAAACAAAGGAAAATCACTAATTCAGACAGTTCGAGCAGCTCAAGAACGACAAATGATATAAACCACGACACCTTTTAGGTATCAGTGAAAAGAGAAAAGGAGAAGATGGATAGATGCAGTGACAGAGACATGTAACAACAAAGGAAAATCACTAATTCAGACAGTTCGAGCAGCTCAAGAACGACAAATGATATAAACCACGACACCTTTTAGGTATCAGTGAAAAGAGAAAAGAAGAAGATGGATAGATGCAGTGACAGAGACATGTAACAACAAAGGAAAATCACTAATTCAGACAGTTCGAGCAGCTCAAGAACGAAAAATGATATAAACCACGACACCTTTTAGGTATCAGTGAAAAGAGAAAAGAAGAAGATGGATAGATGCAGTGACATAGACATGTAACAACAAAGGAAAATCACTAATTCAGACAGTTCGAGCAGCTCAAGAACGACAAATGATATAAACCACGACACCTTTTAGGTATCAGTGAAAAGAGAAAAGAAGAAGATGGATAGATGCAGTGATAGAGACATGTAACAACAAAGGAAAATCACTAATTCAGACATTTCGAGCAGCTCAAGAACGACAAATGATATAAACCACGACACCTTTTAGGTATCAGTGAAAAGAGAAAAGAAGAAGATGGATAGATGCAGTGACAGAGACATGTAACAACAAAGGAAAATCACTAATTCAGACAATTCGAGCAGCACAAGAACGACAAATGATATAAACCACGACACCTTTTAGGTATCATTGAAAAGAGAAAAGAAGAAGATGGATAGATGCAGTGACAGAGACATGTAAAACAAAGGAAAATCACTAATTCAGACAGTTCGAGCAGCTCAAGAACGACAAATGATATAAACCACGACACCTTTTAGGTATCAGTGAAAAGAGAAAAGAAGAAGATGGATAGATGCAGTGACAGAGACATGTAAAAACAAAGGAAAATCACTAATTCAGACAGTTCGAGCAGCTCAAGAACGACAAATGATATAAACCACGACACCTTTTAGGTATCAGTGAAAAGAGAAAAGAAGAAGATGGATAGATGCAGTGACAGAGACATGTAACAACAAAGGAAAATCACTAATTCAGACAGTTCGAGCAGCTCAAGAACGACAAATGATATAAACCACGACACCTTTTCGGTACTAGTGAGAAATAGAAAAGAAGATGGATAGATGCAGTGACAGAGACATGTAAAAACAAAGGAAAATCACTAATTCAGACAGTTCGAGCAGCTCAAGAACGACAAATGATATAAACCACGACACCTTTTAGGTATCAGTGAAAAGAGAAAAGAAGAAGATGGATAGATGCAGTGACAGAGATGTAACAACAAAGGAAAATCACTAATTCAGACAGTTCGAGCAGCTCAAGAACGACAAATGATATAAACCACGACACCTTTTAGGTATCAGTGAAAAGAGAAAAGAAGAAGATGGATAGATGCAGTGACATAGACATGTAACAACAAAGGAAAATCACTAATTCAGACAGTTCGAGCAGCTCAAGAACGACAAATGATATAAACCACGACACCTTTTAGGTATCAGTGAAAAGAGAAAAGAAGAAGATGGATAGATGCAGTGACAGAGACATGTAACAACAAAGGAAAATCACTAATTCAGACAGTTCGAGCAGCTCAAGAACGACAAATTATATAAACCACGACACCTTTTAGGTATCAGTGAAAAGAGAAAAGAAGAAGATGGATAGATGCAGTGACAGAGACATGTAAAACAAAGGAAAATCACTAATTCAGACAGTTCGGACAGCTCAAGAACGACAAATGATATAAACCATGACACCTTTTAGGTATCAGTGAAAAGAGAAAAGAAGAAGATGGATAGATGCAGTGACAGAGACATGTAAAAACAAAGGAAAATCACTAATTCAGACAGTTCGAGCAGCTCAAGAACGACAAATGATATAAACCACGACACCTTTTAGGTATCAGTGAAAAGAGAAAAGAAGAAGATGGATAGATGCAGTGACAGAGACATGTAACAACAAAGGAAAATCACTAATTCAGACAGTTCGAGCAGCTCAAGAACGACAAATGATATAAACCACGACACCTTTTAGGTATCAGTGAAAAGAGAAAAGAAGAAGATGGATAGATGCAGTGACAGAGACATGTAACAACAAAGGAAAATCACTAATTCAGACAGTTCGAGCAGCTCAAGAACGACAAATGATATAAACCACGACACCTTTTAGGTATCAGTGAAAAGAGAAAAGAAGAAGATGGATAGATGCAGTGACAGAGACATGTAA
Organism: Megaustenia siamemsis; assembly: GCA_032433765.1. Classification (NCBI taxonomy): domain Eukaryota; kingdom Metazoa; phylum Mollusca; class Gastropoda; order Stylommatophora; family Ariophantidae; genus Megaustenia; species Megaustenia siamemsis. The sequence continues at coordinate 10,821,778 of JAVIAB010000025.1, forward strand.
CAACAAAGGAAAATCACTAATTCAGACATTTCGAGCAGCTCAAGAACGACAAATGATATAAACCACGACACCTTTTAGGTATCAGTGAAAAGAGAAAAGAAGAAGATGGATAGATGCAGTGACAGAGACATGTAACAACAAAGGAAAATCACTAATTCAGACAGTTCGAGCAGCTCAAGAACGACAAATTATATAAACGACGACACCTTTTAGGTATCAGTGAAAAGAGAAAAGAAGAAGATGGATAGATGCAGTGACAGAGACATGTAAAAACAAAGGAAAATCACTAATTCAGACAGTTCGAGCTGCTCAAGAACGACAAATTATATAAACCACGACACCTTTTAGGTATCAGTGAAAAGAGAAAAGAAGAAGATGGATAGATGCAGTGACAGAGACATGTAACAACAAAGGAAAATCACTAATTCAGACAGTTCGAGCAGCTCAAGAACGACAAATGATATAAACCACGACACCTTTTAGGTATCAGTGAAAAGAGAAAAGAAGAAGATGGATAGATGCAGTGACAGAGACATGTAACAACAAAGGAAAATCACTAATTCAGACAGTTCGAGCAGCTCAAGAACGACAAATGATATAAACCACGACACCTTTTAGGTATCAGTGAAAAGAGAAAAGAAGAAGATGGATAGATGCAGTGACAGAGACATGTAACAACAAAGGAAAATCACTAATTCAGACAGTTCGAGCAGCTCAAGAACGACAAATGATATAAACCACGACACCTTTTAGGTATCAGTGAAAAGAGAAAAGAAGAAGATGGATAGATGCAGTGACAGAGACATGTAACAACAAAGGAAAATCACTAATTCAGACAGTTCGAGCAGCTCAAGAACGACAAATGATATAAACCACGACACCTTTTAGGTATCAGTGAAAAGAGAAAAGAAGAAGATGGATAGATGCAGTGACAGAGACATGTAACAACAAAAGAAAATCACTAATTCAGACAGTTCGAGCAGCTCAAGAACGACAAATGATATAAACCACGACACCTTTTAGGTATCAGTGAAAAGAGAAAAGAAGAAGATGGATAGATGCAGTGACAGAGACATGTAACAACAAAGGAAAATCACTAATTCAGACAGTTCGAGCAGCTCAAGAACGACAAATGATATAAACCACGACACCTTTTAGGTATCAGTGAAAAGAGAAAAGAAGAAGATGGATAGATGCAGTGACAGAGACATGTAAAAACAAAGGAAAATCACTAATTCAGACAGTTCGAGCAGCTCAAGAACGACAAATGATATAAACCACGACACCTTTTAGGTATCAGTGAAAAGAGAAAAGAAGAAGATGGATAGATGCAGTGACAGAGACATGTAAAAACAAAGGAAAATCACTAATTCAGACAGTTCGAGCAGCTCAAGAACGACAAATGATATAAACCACGACACCTTTTAGGTATCAGTGAAAAGAGAAAAGAAGAAGATGGATAGATGCAGTGACAGAGACATGTAACAACAAAGGAAAATCACTAATTCAGACAGTTCGAGCAGCTCAAGAACGACAAATGATATAAACCACGACACCTTTTAGGTATCAGTGAAAAGAGAAAAGAAGAAGATGGATAGATGCAGTGACAGAGACATGTAACAACAAAGGAAAATCACTAATTCAGACAGTTCGAGCAGCTCAAGAACGAAAAATGATATAAACCACGACACCTTTTAGGTATCAGTGAAAAGAGAAAAGAAGAAGATGGATAGATGCAGTGACAGAGACATGTAACAACAAAGGAAAATCACTAATTCAGACAGTTCGAGCAGCTCAAGAACGACAAATGATATAAACCACGACACCTTTTAGGTATCAGTGAAAAGAGAAAAGAAGAAGATGGATAGATGCAGTGACAGAGACATGTAACAACAAAGGAAAATCACTAATTCAGACAGTTCGAGCAGCTCAAGAACGACAAATGATATAAACCACGACACCTTTTAGGTATCAGTGAAAAGAGAAAAGAAGAAGATGGATAGATGCAGTGACAGAGACATGTAACAACAAAGGAAAATCACTAATTCAGACAGTTCGAGCAGCTCAAGAACGACAAATGATATAAACCACGACACCTTTTAGGTATCAGTGAAAAGAGAAAAGAAGAAGATGGATAGATGCAGTGACAGAGACATGTAAAAACAAAGGAAAATCACTAATTCAGACAGTTCGAGCAGCTCAAGAACGACAAATGATATAAACCACGACACCTTTTAGGTATCAGTGAAAAGAGAAAAGAAGAAGATGGATAGATGCAGTGACAGAGACATGTAAAAACAAAGGAAAATCACTAATTCAGACAGTTCGAGCAGCTCAAGAACGACAAATGATATAAACCACGACACCTTTTAGGTATCAGTGAAAAGAGAAAAGAAGAAGATGGATAGATGCAGTGACAGAGACATGTAACAACAAAGGAAAATCACTAATTCAGACAGTTCGAGCAGCTCAAGAACGACAAATGATATAAACCACGACACCTTTTAGGTATCAGTGAGAAAGAGAAAAGAAGATGGATAGATGCAGTGACAGAGACATGTAAAAACAAAGGAAAATCACTAATTCAGACAGTTCGAGCAGCTCAAGAACGACAAATGATATAAACCACGACACCTTTTAGGTATCAGTGAAAAGAGAAAAGAAGAAGATGGATAGATGCAGTGACAGAGACATGTAACAACAAAGGAAAATCACTAATTCAGACAGTTCGAGCAGCTCAAGAACGACAAATGATATAAACCACGACACCTTTTAGGTATCAGTGAAAAGAGAAAAGAAGAAGATGGATAGATGCAGTGACAGAGACATGTAACAACAAAGGAAAATCACTAATTCAGACAGTTCGAGCAGCTCAAGAACGACAAATGATATAAACCACGACACCTTTTAGGTATCAGTGAAAAGAGAAAAGAAGAAGATGGATAGATGCAGTGACAGAGACATGTAACAACAAAGGAAAATCACTAATTCAGACAGTTCGAGCAGCTCAAGAACGACAAATTATATAAACCACGACACCTTTTAGGTATCAGTGAAAAGAGAAAAGAAGAAGATGGATAGATGCAGTGACAGAGACATGTAAAAACAAAGGAAAATCACTAATTCAGACAGTTCGAGCAGCTCAAGAACGACAAATGATATAAACCACGACACCTTTTAGGTATCAGTGAAAAGAGAAAAGAAGAAGATGGATAGATGCAGTGACAGAGACATGTAAAAACAAAGGAAAATCACTAATTCAGACAGTTCGAGCAGCTCAAGAACGACAAATGATATAAACCACGACACCTTTTAGGTATCAGTGAAAAGAGAAAAGAAGAAGATGGATAGATGCAGTGACAGAGACATGTAACAACAAAGGAAAATCACTAATTCAGACAGTTCGAGCAGCTCAAGAACGACAAATGATATAAACCACGACACCTTTTAGGTATCAGTGAAAAGAGAAAAGAAGAAGATGGATAGATGCAGTGACAGAGACATGTAACAACAAAGGAAAATCACTAATTCAGACAGTTCGAGCAGCTCAAGAACGACAAATGATATAAACCACGACACCTTTTAGGTATCAGTGAAAAGAGAAAAGAAGAAGATGGATAGATGCAGTGACAGAGACATGTAACAACAAAGGAAAATCACTAATTCAGACAGTTCGAGCAGCTCAAGAACGACAAATGATATAAACCACGACACCTTTTAGGTATCAGTGAAAAGAGAAAAGAAGAAGATGGATAGATGCAGTGACAGAGACATGTAACAACAAAGGAAAATCACTAATTCAGACAGTTCGAGCAGCTCAAGAACGACAAATGATATAAACCACGACACCTTTTAGGTATCAGTGAAAAGAGAAAAGAAGAAGATGGATAGAGGCAGTGACAGAGACATGTAAAAACAAAGGAAAATCACTAATTCAGACAGTTCGAGCAGCTCAAGAACGACAAATGATATAAACCACGACACCTTTTAGGTATCAGTGAAAAGAGAAAAGAAGAAGATGGATAGATGCAGTGACAGAGACATGTAACAACAAAGGAAAATCACTAATTCAGACAGTTCGAGCAGCTCAAGAACGACAAATGATATAAACGACGACACCTTTTAGGTATCAGTGAAAAGAGAAAAGAAGAAGATGGATAGATGCAGTGACAGAGACATGTAACAACAAAGGAAAATCACTAATTCAGACATTTCGAGCAGCTCAAGAACGACAAATGATATAAACCACGACACCTTTTAGGTATCAGTGAAAAGAGAAAAGAAGAAGATGGATAGATGCAGTGACAGAGACATGTAACAACAAAGGAAAATCACTAATTCAGACAGTTCGAGCAGCTCAAGAACGACAAATGATATAAACCACGACACCTTTTAGGTATCAGTGAAAAGAGAAAAGAAGAAGATGGATAGATGCAGTGACAGAGACATGTAACAACAAAGGAAAATCACTAATTCAGACAGTTCGAGCAGCTCAAGAACGACAAATGATATAAACCACGACACCTTTTAGGTATCAGTGAAAAGAGAAAAGAAGAAGATGGATAGATGCAGTGACAGAGACATGTAACAACAAAGGAAAATCACTAATTCAGACAGTTCGAGCAGCTCAAGAACGACAAATGATATAAACCACGACACCTTTTAGGTATCAGTGAAAAGAGAAAAGAAGAAGATGGATAGATGCAGTGACAGAGACATGTAACAACAAAGGAAAATCACTAATTCAGACAGTTCGAGCAGCTCAAGAACGACAAATGATATAAACCACGACACCTTTTAGGTATCAGTGAAAAGAGAAAAGAAGAAGATGGATAGATGCAGTGACAGAGACATGTAACAACAAAGGAAAATCACTAATTCAGACAGTTCGAGCAGCTCAAGAACGACAAATGATATAAACCACGACACCTTTTAGGTATCAGTGAAAAGAGAAAAGAAGAAGATGGATAGATGCAGTGACAGAGACATGTAACAACAAAGGAAAATCACTAATTCAGACAGTTCGAGCAGCTCAAGAACGACAAATGATATAAACCACGACACCTTTTAGGTATCAGTGAAAAGAGAAAAGAAGAAGATGGATAGATGCAGTGACAGAGACATGTAACAACAAAGGAAAATCACTAATTCAGACAGTTCGAGCAGCTCAAGAACGACAAATGATATAAACCACGACACCTTTTAGGTATCAGTGAAAAGAGAAAAGAAGAAGATGGATAGATGCAGTGACATAGACATGTAACAACAAAGGAAAATCACTAATTCAGACAGTTCGAGCAGCTCAAGAACGACAAATGATATAAACCACGACACCTTTTAGGTATCAGTGAAAAGAGAAAAGAAGAAGATGGATAGATGCAGTGACAGAGACATGTAAAAACAAAGGAAAATCACTAATTCAGACAGTTCGAGCAGCTCAAGAACGACAAATGATATAAACCACGACACCTTTTCGGTATCAGTGAGAAAGAGAAAAGAAGATGGATAGATGCAGTGACAGAGACATGTAAAAACAAAGGAAAATCACTAATTCAGACAGTTCGAGCAGCTCAAGAACGACAAATGATATAAACCACGACACCTTTTAGGTATCAGTGAAAGAGAAAAAGAAGATGGATAGATGCAGTGACAGAGACATGTAACAACAAAGGAAAATCACTAATTCAGACAGTTCGAGCAGCTCAAGAACGACAAATGATATAAACCACGACACCTTTTAGGTATCAGTGAAAAGAGAAAAGGAGAAGATGGATAGATGCAGTGACAGAGACATGTAAAAACAAAGGAAAATCACTAATTCAGACAGTTCGAGCAGCTCAAGAACGACAAATGATATAAACCACGACACCTTTTAGGTATCAGTGAAAAGAGAAAAGAAGAAGATGGATAGATGCAGTGACAGAGACATGTAACAACAAAGGAAAATCACTAATTCAGACAGTTCGAGCAGCTCAAGAACGACAAATGATATAAACCACGACACCTTTTAGGTATCAGTGAAAAGAGAAAAGGAGAAGATGGATAGATGCAGTGACAGAGACATGTAACAACAAAGGAAAATCACTAATTCAGACAGTTCGAGCAGCTCAAGAACGACAAATGATATAAACCACGACACCTTTTAGGTATCAGTGAAAAGAGAAAAGAAGAAGATGGATAGATGCAGTGACAGAGACATGTAACAACAAAGGAAAATCACTAATTCAGACAGTTCGAGCAGCTCAAGAACGACAAATGATATAAACCACGACACCTTTTAGGTATCAGTGAAAAGAGAAAAGAAGAAGATGGATAGATGCAGTGACAGAGACATGTAACAACAAAGGAAAATCACTAATTCAGACAGTTCGAGCAGCTCAAGAACGACAAATGATATAAACCACGACACCTTTTAGGTATCAGTGAAAAGAGAAAAGAAGAAGATGGATAGATGCAGTGACAGAGACATGTAAAAACAAAGGAAAATCACTAATTCAGACAGTTCGAGCAGCTCAAGAACGACAAATGATATAAACCACGACACCTTTTAGGTATCAGTGAAAAGAGAAAAGAAGAAGATGGATAGATGCAGTGACAGAGACATGTAACAACAAAGGAAAATCACTAATTCAGACAGTTCGAGCAGCTCAAGAACGACAAATGATATAAACCACGACACCTTTTAGGTATCAGTGAAAAGAGAAAAGAAGAAGATGGATAGATGCAGTGACAGAGACATGTAACAACAAAGGAAAATCACTAATTCAGACAGTTCGAGCAGCTCAAGAACGACAAATGATATAAACCACGACACCTTTTAGGTATCAGTGAAAAGAGAAAAGAAGAAGATGGATAGATGCAGTGACAGAGACATGTAACAACAAAGGAAAATCACTAATTCAGACAGTTCGAGCAGCTCAAGAACGACAAATGATATAAACCACGACACCTTTTAGGTATCAGTGAAAAGAGAAAAGAAGAAGATGGATAGATGCAGTGACAGAGACATGTAAAAACAAAGGAAAATCACTAATTCAGACAGTTCGAGCAGCTCAAGAACGACAAATGATATAAACCACGACACCTTTTAGGTATCAGTGAAAAGAGAAAAGAAGAAGATGGATAGATGCAGTGACAGAGACATGTAAAAACAAAGGAAAATCACTAATTCAGACAGTTCGAGCAGCTCAAGAACGACAAATGATATAAACCACGACACCTTTTAGGTATCAGTGAAAGAGAAAAGAAGATGGATAGATGCAGTGACAGAGACATGTAACAACAAAGGAAAATCACTAATTCAGACAGTTCGAGCAGCTCAAGAACGACAAATGATATAAACCACGACACCTTTTAGGTATCAGTGAAAAGAGAAAAGAAGAAGATGGATAGATGCAGTGACAGAGACATGTAAAAACAAAGGAAAATCACTAATTCAGACAGTTCGAGCAGCTCAAGAACGACAAATGATATAAACCACGACACCTTTTAGGTATCAGTGAAAAGAGAAAAGAAGAAGATGGATAGATGCAGTGACAGAGACATGTAACAACAAAGGAAAATCACTAATTCAGACAGTTCGAGCAGCTCAAGAACGACAAATGATATAAACCACGACACCTTTTAGGTATCAGTGAAAAGAGAAAAGAAGAAGATGGATAGATGCAGTGACAGAGACATGTAACAACAAAGGAAAATCACTAATTCAGACAGTTCGAGCAGCTCAAGAACGACAAATGATATAAACCACGACACCTTTTAGGTATCAGTGAAAAGAGAAAAGAAGAAGATGGATAGATGCAGTGACAGAGACATGTAACAACAAAGGAAAATCACTAATTCAGACAGTTCGAGCAGCTCAAGAACGACAAATGATATAAACCACGACACCTTTTAGGTATCAGTGAAAAGAGAAAAGAAGAAGATGGATAGATGCAGTGACAGAGACATGTAACAACAAAGGAAAATCACTAATTCAGACAATTCGAGCAGCTCAAGAACGACAAATGATATAAACCACGACACCTTTTAGGTATCAGTGAAAAGAGAAAAGAAGAAGATGGATAGATGCAGTGACAGAGACATGTAACAACAAAGGAAAATCACTAATTCAGACAGTTCGAGCAGCTCAAGAACGACAAATGATATAAACCACGACACCTTTTAGGTATCAGTGAAAAGAGAAAAGAAGAAGATGGATAGATGCAGTGACAGAGACATGTAACAACAAAGGAAAATCACTAATTCAGACAGTTCGAGCAGCTCAAGAACGACAAATGATATAAACCACGACACCTTTTAGGTATCAGTGAAAAGAGAAAAGAAGAAGATGGATAGATGCAGTGACAGAGACATGTAAAACAAAGGAAAATCACTAATTCAGACAGTTCGAGCAGCTCAAGAACGACAAATGATATAAACCACGACACCTTTTAGGTATCAGTGAAAAGAGAAAAGAAGAAGATGGATAGATGCAGTGACAGAGACATGTAACAACAAAGGAAAATCACTAATTCAGACAGTTCGAGCAGCTCAAGAACGACAAATGATATAAACCACGACACCTTTTAGGTATCAGTGAAAAGAGAAAAGAAGAAGATGGATAGATGCAGTGACAGAGACATGTAACAACAAAGGAAAATCACTAATTCAGACAGTTCGAGCAGCTCAAGAACGACAAATGATATAAACCACGACACCTTTTAGGTATCAGTGAAAAGAGAAAAGAAGAAGATGGATAGATGCAGTGACAGAGACATGTAACAACAAAGGAAAATCACTAATTCAGACAGTTCGAGCAGCTCAAGAACGACAAATGATATAAACCACGACACCTTTTAGGTATCAGTGAAAAGAGAAAAGAAGAAGATGGATAGATGCAGTGACAGAGACATGTAACAACAAAGGAAAATCACTAATTCAGACAGTTCGAGCAGCTCAAGAACGACAAATGATATAAACCACGACACCTTTTAGGTATCAGTGAAAAGAGAAAAGAAGAAGATGGATAGATGCAGTGACAGAGACATGTAACAACAAAGGAAAATCACTAATTCAGACAGTTCGAGCAGCTCAAGAACGACAAATGATATAAACCACGACACCTTTTAGGTATCAGTGAAAAGAGAAAAGAAGAAGATGGATAGATGCAGTGACAGAGACATGTAACAACAAAGGAAAATCACTAATTCAGACAGTTCGAGCAGCTCAAGAACGACAAATGATATAAACCACGACACCTTTTAGGTATCAGTGAAAAGAGAAAAGAAGAAGATGGATAGATGCAGTGACAGAGACATGTAACAACAAAGGAAAATCACTAATTCAGACAGTTCGAGCAGCTCAAGAACGACAAATGATATAAACCACGACACCTTTTAGGTATCAGTGAAAAGAGAAAAGAAGAAGATGGATAGATGCAGTGACAGAGACATGTAACAACAAAGGAAAATCACTAATTCAGACAGTTCGAGCAGCTCAAGAACGACAAATGATATAAACCACGACACCTTTTAGGTATCAGTGAGAAAGAGAAAAGAAGATGGATAGATGCAGTGACAGAGACATGTAAAAACAAAGGAAAATCACTAATTCAGACAGTTCGAGCAGCTCAAGAACGACAAATGATATAAACCACGACACCTTTTAGGTATCAGTGAAAAGAGAAAAGAAGAAGATGGATAGATGCAGTGACAGAGATGTAACAACAAAGGAAAATCACTAATTCAGACAGTTCGAGCAGCTCAAGAACGACAAATGATATAAACCACGACACCTTTTAGGTATCAGTGAAAAGAGAAAAGAAGAAGATGGATAGATGCAGTGACAGAGACATGTAACAACAAAGGAAAATCACTAATTCAGACAGTTCGAGCAGCTCAAGAACGACAAATGATATAAACCACGACACCTTTTAGGTATCAGTGAAAAGAGAAAAGAAGAAGATGGATAGATGCAGTGACAGAGACATGTAACAACAAAGGAAAATCACTAATTCAGACAGTTCGAGCAGCTCAAGAACGACAAATTATATAAACCACGACACCTTTTAGGTATCAGTGAAAAGAGAAAAGAAGAAGATGGATAGATGCAGTGACAGAGACATGTAAAAACAAAGGAAAATCACTAATTCAGACAGTTCGAGCAGCTCAAGAACGACAAATGATATAAACCACGACACCTTTTAGGTATCAGTGAAAAGAGAAAAGAAGAAGATGGATAGATGCAGTGACAGAGACATGTAACAACAAAGGAAAATCACTAATTCAGACAGTTCGAGCAGCTCAAGAACGACAAATGATATAAACCACGACACCTTTTAGGTATCAGTGAAAAGAGAAAAGAAGAAGATGGATAGATGCAGTGACAGAGACATGTAACAACAAAGGAAAATCACTAATTCAGACAGTTCGAGCAGCTCAAGAACGACAAATGATATAAACCACGACACCTTTTAGGTATCAGTGAAAAGAGAAAAGAAGAAGATGGATAGATGCAGTGACAGAGACATGTAACAACAAAGGAAAATCACTAATTCAGACAGTTCGAGCAGCTCAAGAACGACAAATGATATAAACCACGACACCTTTTAGGTATCAGTGAAAAGAGAAAAGAAGAAGATGGATAGATGCAGTGACAGAGACATGTAAAAACAAAGGAAAATCACTAATTCAGACAGTTCGAGCAGCTCAAGAACGACAAATGATATAAACCACGACACCTTTTAGGTATCAGTGAAAAGAGAAAAGAAGAAGATGGATAGATGCAGTGACAGAGACATGTAACAACAAAGGAAAATCACTAATTCAGACAGTTCGAGCAGCTCAAGAACGACAAATGATATAAACCACGACACCTTTTAGGTATCAGTGAAAAGAGAAAAGAAGAAGATGGATAGATGCAGTGACAGAGACATGTAAAAACAAAGGAAAATCACTAATTCAGACAGTTCGAGCAGCTCAAGAACGACAAATGATATAAACCACGACACCTTTTAGGTATCAGTGAAAAGAGAAAAGAAGAAGATGGATAGATGCAGTGACAGAGACATGTAACAACAAAGGAAAATCACTAATTCAGACAGTTCGAGCAGCTCAAGAACGACAAATGATATAAACCACGACACCTTTTAGGTATCAGTGAAAAGAGAAAAGAAGAAGATGGATAGATGCAGTGACAGAGACATGTAACAACAAAGGAAAATCACTAATTCAGACAGTTCGAGCAGCTCAAGAACGACAAATGATATAAACCACGACACCTTTTAGGTATCAGTGAAAAGAGAAAAGAAGAAGATGGATAGATGCAGTGACAGAGACATGTAACAACAAAGGAAAATCACTAATTCAGACATTTCGAGCAGCTCAAGAACGACAAATGATATAAACCACGACACCTTTTAGGTATCAGTGAAAAGAGAAAAGAAGAAGATGGATAGATGCAGTGACAGAGACATGTAACAACAAAGGAAAATCACTAATTCAGACAGTTCGAGCAGCTCAAGAACGACAAATGATATAAACCACGACACCTTTTAGGTATCAGTGAAAAGAGAAAAGAAGAAGATGGATAGATGCAGTGACAGAGACATGTAACAACAAAGGAAAATCACTAATTCAGACAGTTCGAGCAGCTCAAGAACGACAAATGATATAAACCACGACACCTTTTAGGTATCAGTGAAAAGAGAAAAGAAGAAGATGGATAGATGCAGTGACAGAGACATGTAACAACAAAGGAAAATCACTAATTCAGACAGTTCGAGCAGCTCAAGAACGACAAATGATATAAACCACGACACCTTTTAGGTATCAGTGAAAAGAGAAAAGAAGAAGATGGATAGATGCAGTGACAGAGACATGTAACAACAAAGGAAAATCACTAATTCAGACAGTTCGAGCAGCTCAAGAACGACAAATGATATAAACCACGACACCTTTTAGGTATCAGTGAAAAGAGAAAAGAAGAAGATGGATAGATGCAGTGACAGAGACATGTAACAACAAAGGAAAATCACTAATTCAGACAGTTCGAGCAGCTCAAGAACGACAAATGATATAAACCACGACACCTTTTAGGTATCAGTGAAAAGAGAAAAGAAGAAGATGGATAGATGCAGTGACAGAGACATGTAACAACAAAGGAAAATCACTAATTCAGACAGTTCGAGCAGCTCAAGAACGACAAATGATATAAACCACGACACCTTTTCGGTATCAGTGAAAAGAGAAAAGAAGAAGATGGATAGATGCAGTGACAGAGACATGTAACAACAAAGGAAAATCACTAATTCAGACAGTTCGAGCAGCTCAAGAACGACAAATGATATAAACCACGACACCTTTTAGGTATCAGTGAAAAGAGAAAAGAAGAAGATGGATAGATGCAGTGACAGAGACATGTAACAACAAAGGAAAATCACTAATTCAGACAGTTCGAGCAGCTCAAGAACGACAAATGATATAAACCACGACACCTTTTAGGTATCATTGAAAAGAGAAAAGAAGAAGATGGATAGATGCAGTGACAGAGACATGTAAAAACAAAGGAAAATCACTAATTCAGACAGTTCGAGCAGCTCAAGAACGACAAATGATATAAACCACGACACCTTTTAGGTACTAGTGAGAAAGAGAAAAGAAGAAGATGGATAGATGCAGTGACAGAGACATGTAAAACAAAGGAAAATCACTAATTCAGACAGTTCGAGCAGCTCAAGAACGACAAATGATATAAACCACGACACCTTTTAGGTATCAGTGAAAAGAGAAAAGAAGAAGATGGATAGATGCAGTGACAGAGACATGTAAAAACAAAGGAAAATCACTAATTCAGACAGTTCGAGCAGCTCAAGAACGACAAATGATATAAACCACGACACCTTTTCGGTACTAGTGAGAAAGAGAAAAGAAGATGGATAGATGCAGTGACAGAGACATGTAAAACAAAGGAAAATCACTAATTCAGACAGTTCGAGCAGCTCAAGAACGACAAATGATATAAACCACGACACCTTTTAGGTATCAGTGAAAAGAGAAAAGAAGAAGATGGATAGATGCAGTGACAGAGACATGTAACAACAAAGGAAAATCACTAATTCAGACAGTTCGAGCAGCTCAAGAACGACAAATGATATAAACAACGACACCTTTTAGGTATCAGTGAAAAGAGAAAAGAAGAAGATGGATAGATGCAGTGATAGAGACATGTAACAACAAAGGAAAATCACTAATTCAGACAGTTCGAGCAGCTCAAGAACGACAAATGATATAAACCACGACACCTTTTAGGTATCAGTGAAAAGAGAAAAGAAGAAGATGGATAGATGCAGTGACAGAGACATGTAACAACAAAGGAAAATCACTAATTCAGACAGTTCGAGCAGCTCAAGAACGACAAATGATATAAACCACGACACCTTTTAGGTATCAGTGAAAAGAGAAAAGAAGAAGATGGATAGATGCAGTGACAGAGACATGTAACAACAAAGGAAAATCACTAATTCAGACAGTTCGAGCAGCTCAAGAACGACAAATGATATAAACCACGACACCTTTTAGGTATCAGTGAAAAGAGAAAAGAAGAAGATGGATAGATGCAGTGACAGAGACATGTAACAACAAAGGAAAATCACTAATTCAGACAGTTCGAGCAGCTCAAGAACGACAAATGATATAAACCACGACACCTTTTAGGTATCAGTGAAAAGAGAAAAGAAGAAGATGGATAGATGCAGTGACAGAGACATGTAACAACAAAGGAAAATCACTAATTCAGACAGTTCGAGCAGCTCAAGAACGACAAATGATATAAACCACGACACCTTTTAGGTATCAGTGAAAAGAGAAAAGAAGAAGATGGATAGATGCAGTGACAGAGACATGTAACAACAAAGGAAAATCACTAATTCAGACAGTTCGAGCAGCTCAAGAACGACAAATGATATAAACCACGACACCTTTTAGGTATCAGTGAAAGAGAAAAGAAGATGGATAGATGCAGTGACAGAGACATGTAACAACAAAGGAAAATCACTAATTCAGACAGTTCGAGCAGCTCAAGAACGACAAATGATATAAACCACGACACCTTTTAGGTATCAGTGAAAAGAGAAAAGGAGAAGATGGATAGATGCAGTGACAGAGACATGTAAAAACAAAGGAAAATCACTAATTCAGACAGTTCGAGCAGCTCAAGAACGACAAATGATATAAACCACGACACCTTTTAGGTATCAGTGAAAAGAGAAAGAAGAAGATGGATAGATGCAGTGACAGAGACATGTAACAACAAAGGAAAATCACTAATTCAGACAGTTCGAGCAGCTCAAGAACGACAAATGATATAAACCACGACACCTTTTAGGTATCAGTGAAAAGAGAAAAGAAGAAGATGGATAGATGCAGTGACAGAGACATGTAACAACAAAGGAAAATCACTAATTCAGACAGTTCGAGCAGCTCAAGAACGACAAATTATATAAACCACGACACCTTTTAGGTATCAGTGAAAAGAGAAAAGAAGAAGATGGATAGATGCAGTGACAGAGACATGTAACAACAAAGGAAAATCACTAATTCAGACATTTCGAGCAGCTCAAGAACGACAAATGATATAAACCACGACACCTTTTAGGTATCAGTGAAAAGAGAAAAGAAGAAGATGGATAGATGCAGTGACAGAGACATGTAACAACAAAGGAAAATCACTAATTCAGACAGTTCGAGCAGCTCAAGAACGACAAATGATATAAACCACGACACCTTTTCGGTATCAGTGAAAAGAGAAAAGAAGAAGATGGATAGATGCAGTGACAGAGACATGTAACAACAAAGGAAAATCACTAATTCAGACAGTTCGAGCAGCTCAAGAACGACAAATGATATAAACCACGACACCTTTTAGGTATCAGTGAAAAGAGAAAAGAAGAAGATGGATAGATGCAGTGACAGAGACATGTAACAACAAAAGAAAATCACTAATTCAGACAATTCGAGCAGCACAAGAACGACAAATGATATAAACCACGACACCTTTTAGGTATCATTGAAAAGAGAAAAGAAGAAGATGGATAGATGCAGTGACAGAGACATGTAAAAACAAAGGAAAATCACTAATTCAGACAGTTCGAGCAGCTCAAGAACGACAAATGATATAAACCACGACACCTTTTAGGTACTAGTGAGAAAGAGAAAAGAAGAAGATGGATAGATGCAGTGACAGAGACATGTAAAAACAAAGGAAAATCACTAATTCAGACAGTTCGAGCAGCTCAAGAACGACAAATGATATAAACCACGACACCTTTTAGGTATCAGTGAAAAGAGAAAAGAAGAAGATGGATAGATGCAGTGACAGAGACATGTAAAAACAAATGAAAATCACTTATTCAGACAGTTCGAGCAGCTCAAGAACGACAAATGATATAAACCACGACACCTTTTCGGTACTAGTGAGAAATAGAAAAGAAGATGGATAGATGCAGTGACAGAGACATGTAAAAACAAAGGAAAATCACTAATTCAGACAGTTCGAGCAGCTCAAGAACGACAAATGATATAAACCACGACACCTTTTAGGTATCAGTGAAAAGAGAAAAGAAGAAGATGGATAGATGCAGTGACAGAGACATGTAACAACAAAGGAAAATCACTAATTCAGACAGTTCGAGCAGCTCAAGAACGACAAATGATATAAACCACGACACCTTTTAGGTATCAGTGAAAAGAGAAAAGAAGAAGATGGATAGATGCAGTGATAGAGACATGTAACAACAAAGGAAAATCACTAATTCAGACATTTCGAGCAGCTCAAGAACGACAAATGATATAAACCACGACACCTTTTCGGTATCAGTGAAAAGAGAAAAGAAGAAGATGGATAGATGCAGTGACAGAGACATGTAACAACAAAGGAAAATCACTAATTCAGACAGTTCGAGCAGCTCAAGAACGACAAATGATATAAACCACGACACCTTTTAGGTATCATTGAAAAGAGAAAAGAAGAAGATGATAGATGCAGTGACAGAGACATGTAAAACAAAGGAAAATCACTAATTCAGACAGTTCGAGCAGCTCAAGAACGACAAATGATATAAACCACGACACCTTTTAGGTACTAGTGAGAAAGAGAAAAGAAGAAGATGGATAGATGCAGTGACAGAGACATGTAAAACAAAGGAAAATCACTAATTCAGACAGTTCGAGCAGCTCAAGAACGACAAATGATATAAACCACGACACCTTTTAGGTATCAGTGAAAAGAGAAAAGAAGAAGATGGATAGATGCAGTGACAGAGACATGTAAAACAAAGGAAAATCACTAATTCAGACAGTTCGAGCAGCTCAAGAACGACAAATGATATAAACCACGACACCTTTTAGGTATCAGTGAAAAGAGAAAAGAAGAAGATGGATAGATGCAGTGACAGAGACATGTAACAACAAAGGAAAATCACTAATTCAGACAGTTCGAGCAGCTCAAGAACGACAAATGATATAAACCACGACACCTTTTAGGTATCAGTGAAAAGAGAAAGAAGAAGATGGATAGATGCAGTGACAGAGACATGTAACAACAAAGGAAAATCACTAATTCAGACAGTTCGAGCAGCTCAAGAACGACAAATGATATAAACCACGACACCTTTTATGTATCAGTGAAAAGAGAAAAGAAGAAGATGGATAGATGCAGTGATAGAGACATGTAACAACAAAGGAAAATCACTAATTCAGACATTTCGAGCAGCTCAAGAACGACAAATGATATAACAACGACACCTTTTAGGTATCAGTGAAAAGAGAAAAGAAGAAGATGGATAGATGCAGTGACAGAGACATGTAACAACAAAGGAAAATCACTAATTCAGACAATTCGAGCAGCACAAGAACGACAAATGATATAAACCACGACACCTTTTAGGTATCAGTGAAAAGAGAAAAGAAGAAGATGGATAGATGCAGTGACAGAGACATGTAACAACAAAGGAAAATCACTAATTCAGACAGTTCGAGCAGCTCAAGAACGACAAATGATATAAACCACGACACCTTTTAGGTATCAGTGAAAAGAGAAAAGAAGAAGATGGATAGATGCAGTGACAGAGACATGTAACAACAAAGAAAATCACTAATTCAGACAGTTCGAGCAGCTCAAGAACGACAAATGATATAAACCACGACACCTTTTAGGTATCAGTGAAAAGAGAAAAGAAGAAGATGGATAGATGCAGTGATAGAGACATGTAACAACAAAGGAAAATCACTAATTCAGACATTTCGAGCAGCTCAAGAACGACAAATGATATAACAACGACACCTTTTAGGTATCAGTGAAAAGAGAAAAGAAGAAGATGGATAGATGCAGTGACAGAGACATGTAACAACAAAGGAAAATCACTAATTCAGACAGTTCGAGCAGCACAAGAACGACAAATGATATAAACCACGACACCTTTTCGGTATCAGTGAAAAGAGAAAAGAAGAAGATGGATAGATGCAGTGACAGAGACATGTAACAACAAAGGAAAATCACTAATTCAGACAGTTCGAGCAGCTCAAGAACGACAAATGATATAAACCACGACACCTTTTAGGTATCAGTGAAAAGAGAAAAGAAGAAGATGGATAGATGCAGTGACAGAGACATGTAACAACAAAGGAAAATCACTAATTCAGACAGTTCGAGCAGCTCAAGAACGACAAATGATATAAACCACGACACCTTTTAGGTATCAGTGAAAAGAGAAAAGAAGAAGATGGATAGATGCAGTGACAGAGACATGTAACAACAAAGAAAATCACTAATTCAGACAATTCGAGCAGCTCAAGAACGACAAATGATATAAACCACGACACCTTTTAGGTATCATTGAAAAGAGAAAAGAAGAAGATGGATAGATGCAGTGACAGAGACATGTAAAAACAAAGAAAATCACTAATTCAGACAGTTCGAGCAGCTCAAGAACGACAAATGATATAAACCACGACACCTTTTAGGTACAGTGAGAAAGAGAAAAGAAGAAGATGGATAGATGCAGTGACAGAGACATGTAAAAACAAAGGAAAATCACTAATTCAGACAGTTCGAGCAGCTCAAGAACGACAAATGATATAAACCACGACACCTTTTAGGTATCAGTGAAAAGAGAAAAGAAGAAGATGGATAGATGCAGTGACAGAGACATGTAAAAACAAAGGAAAATCACTAATTCAGACAGTTCGAGCAGCTCAAGAACGACAAATGATATAAACCACGACACCTTTTAGGTACAGTGAGAAGAGAAAAGAAGATGGATAGATGCAGTGACAGAGACATGTAAAACAAAGGAAAATCACTAATTCAGACAGTTCGAGCAGCTCAAGAACGACAAATGATATAAACCACGACACCTTTTAGGTATCAGTGAAAAGAGAAAAGAAGAAGTGGATAGATGCAGTGACAGAGACATGTAACAACAAAGGAAAATCACTAATTCAGACATTTCGAGCAGCTCAAGAACGACAAATGATATAACAACGACACCTTTTAGGTATCAGTGAAAAGAGAAAGAAGAAGATGGATAGATGCAGTGACAGAGACATGTAACAACAAAGAAAATCACTAATTCAGACAATTCGAGCAGCTCAAGAACGACAAATGATATAAACCACGACACCTTTTAGGTATCAGTGAAAAGAGAAAAGAAGAAGATGGATAGATGCAGTGACAGAGACATGTAACAACAAAGGAAAATCACTAATTCAGACAGTTCGAGCAGCTCAAGAACGACAAATGATATAAACCACGACACCTTTTAGGTACTAGTGAGAAAGAGAAAAGAAGAAGATGGATAGATGCAGTGACAGAGACATGTAAAACAAAGGAAAATCACTAATTCAGACAGTTCGAGCAGCTCAAGAACGACAAATGATATAAACCACGACACCTTTTAGGTATCAGTGAAAAGAGAAAAGAAGAAGATGGATAGATGCAGTGACAGAGACATGTAAAACAAAGGAAAATCACTAATTCAGACAGTTCGAGCAGCTCAAGAACGACAAATGATATAAACCACGACACCTTTTAGGTACAGTGAGAAAGAGAAAAGAAGATGGATAGATGCAGTGACAGAGACATGTAAAAACAAAGGAAAATCACTAATTCAGACAGTTCGAGCAGCTCAAGAACGACAAATGATATAAACCACGACACCTTTTAGGTATCAGTGAAAAGAGAAAAGAAGAAGTTGGATAGATGCAGTGACAGAGACATGTAACAACAAAGGAAAATCACTAATTCAGACAGTTCGAGCAGCTCAAGAACGACAAATGATATAAACCACGACACCTTTTAGGTATCAGTGAAAAGAGAAAAGAAGAAGATGGATAGATGCAGTGACAGAGACATGTAACAACAAAGGAAAATCACTAATTCAGACATTTCGAGCAGCTCAAGAACGACAAATGATATAAACCACGACACCTTTTAGGTATCAGTGAAAAGAGAAAAGAAGAAGATGGATAGATGCAGTGACAGAGACATGTAACAACAAAGGAAAATCACTAATTCAGACAGTTCGAGCAGCTCAAGAACGACAAATGATATAAACCACGACACCTTTTAGGTATCATTGAAAAGAGAAAAGAAGAAGATGATAGATGCAGTGACAGAGACATGTAAAAACAAAGGAAAATCACTAATTCAGACAGTTCGAGCAGCTCAAGAACGACAAATGATATAAACCACGACACCTTTTAGGTACTAGTGAGAAAGAGAAAAGAAGAAGATGGATAGATGCAGTGACAGAGACATGTAAAAACAAAGGAAAATCACTAATTCAGACAGTTCGAGCAGCTCAAGAACGACAAATGATATAAACCACGACACCTTTTAGGTATCAGTGAAAAGAGAAAAGAAGAAGATGGATAGATGCAGTGACAGAGACATGTAAAAACAAAGGAAAATCACTAATTCAGACAGTTCGAGCAGCTCAAGAACGACAAATGATATAAACCACGACACCTTTTAGGTATCAGTGAAAAGAGAAAAGAAGAAGATGCATAGATGCAGTGACAGAGACATGTAACAACAAAGGAAAATCACTAATTCAGACAGTTCGAGCAGCTCAAGAACGACAAATGATATAAACCACGACACCTTTTAGGTATCAGTGAAAAGAGAAAAAGAAGAAGATGGATAGATGCAGTGACAGAGACATGTAACAACAAAGGAAAATCACTAATTCAGACAGTTCGAGCAGCTCAAGAACGACAAATGATATAAACCACGACACCTTTTATGTATCAGTGAAAAGAGAAAAGAAGAAGATGGATAGATGCAGTGATAGAGACATGTAACAACAAAGGAAAATCACTAATTCAGACATTTCGAGCAGCTCAAGAACGACAAATGATATAACAACGACACCTTTTAGGTATCAGTGAAAAGAGAAAAGAAGAAGATGGATAGATGCAGTGACAGAGACATGTAACAACAAAGGAAAATCACTAATTCAGACAATTCGAGCAGCACAAGAACGACAAATGATATAAACCACGACACCTTTTAGGTATCAGTGAAAAGAGAAAAGAAGAAGATGGATAGATGCAGTGACAGAGACATGTAACAACAAAGGAAAATCACTAATTCAGACAGTTCGAGCAGCTCAAGAACGACAAATGATATAAACCACGACACCTTTTAGGTATCAGTGAAAAGAGAAAAAGAAGATGGATAGATGCAGTGACAGAGACATGTAACAACAAAAGAAATCACTAATTCAGACAGTTCGAGCAGCTCAAGAACGACAAATGATATAAACCACGACACCTTTTAGGTATCAGTGAAAAGAGAAAAGAAGAAGATGGATAGATGCAGTGATAGAGACATGTAACAACAAAGGAAATCACTAATTCAGACATTTCGAGCAGCTCAAGAACGACAAATGATATAACAACGACACCTTTTAGGTATCAGTGAAAAGAGAAAAGAAGAAGATGGATAGATGCAGTGACAGAGACATGTAACAACAAAGGAAAATCACTAATTCAGACAATTCGAGCAGCACAAGAACGACAAATGATATAAACCACGACACCTTTTCGGTATCAGTGAAAAGAGAAAAGAAGAAGATGGATAGATGCAGTGACAGAGACATGTAACAACAAAGGAAAATCACTAATTCAGACAGTTCGAGCAGCTCAAGAACGACAAATGATATAAACCACGACACCTTTTAGGTATCAGTGAAAAGAGAAAAGAAGAAGATGGATAGATGCAGTGACAGAGACATGTAACAACAAAAGAAAATCACTAATTCAGACAATTCGAGCAGCACAAGAACGACAAATGATATAAACCACGACACCTTTTAGGTATCAGTGAAAAGAGAAAGAGTAAGAGTCGAAAAGAGCCTGACAAAAGCGGTTGATACCTGCGGCAAATTTACATGACATTTACACAGAATGTAAAGTGGAACAATATTGAACAGGTAAATGAATATCTGGGAATATTGTTAACCTCAGACGGAAGATGTACACAGGAGGTGAGATGGTAGATGTACAACAGAGGTGAGATGGTAGATGTACAACAGAGGTGAGATGGTAGATGTACAACAGAGGTGAGATGGTAGATGTACAACAGAGGTGAGATGGTAGATGTACAACAGAGGTGAGATGGTAGATGTACAACAGAGGTGAGATGGTAGATGTACAACAGAGTGAGATGGTAGATGTACAACAGAGGTGAGATGGTAGATGTACAACAGAGGTGAGATGGTAGATGTAAACAGAGGTGAGATGGTAGATGTACAACAGAGGTGAGACGGAAGATGTACAACAGAGGTGAGATGGTAGATGTACAACAGAAGTGAGATGGTAGATGTACAACAGAGGTGACATGCAGAATGGCTCAGGCAAGTGGCTTTCCAAAAACTGAGGAAGATACTATGAAATACATTTTGTGTCGATAGAAACAAGAAAAGAGTTCTTGAATGTTACGTAGAGCCAATCTTAACATTTGGAAATGAATCATGGACAATAGGACAACAGACAAGAAAATCACTGCAGTCTGTAGAAATGTGGTGTTACAGAAGAATCTTGAGAATACCATGGACATCTAGAGAGTGATGAAAACGTTCTGAAAGGGCCAAAGCAAAAAAGAGTTAATGTCCAATAGTAGGAAGAAACAATCATCATTTTTTGGCCATGTAATGAGAAGAGAACAACTGGAATATATTTGTAAAACAGCTTTAGAGTTGAGGGACGAAGAAATAGAGGGAAGTAAAGAGAAAGATACCAGACAGCTAAAGAGAATGGTGTGACAGAAGGTCAACAACAGAAATGGTAAATAACTGTCGAGATCGAAAGTAGTGGAGAGACATGATCACCTACGTCAGCAGACATCGTACCATGATGACGATCCTGGCAAAAATATAAAGCAAAATCTAGGAGTGCCCGATGTATGGGATCAAATGGCGGAGATATCACTTCTTTTCCTAAACATAGTGGCACAACGCAGCCATGCCCACTTGTCGAGTTAAAGCTATAAAGGAGAATAGCGATCGCTACGCAGGAATCCAAAGAGGGCTAATAAACCAACACAACGTCGGAGTCGTTACTCGCTTCACGTTGAAGGTATACATCGGACGAGTTGTGGGCATTTATGGGCATGTCCAATGGGAAATGAAGATGCCCTGTGGACTAAACTAAACGAAACTAAATTAAACTAAACTAAAGAAACTAACTAACTATCTAATCTAATATAATCTAATATAATCTAATCTAAACTAAACTAAACTAATATAATATAATCTAATCTAATCTAATCTAATCTAATCTAATTTAATCTAATCTAAACTAAACTAAACTGAACTGAACTGACCTAAACTAAACTAAACTAAACTAAACCAGTTAATATCTATTCTTCTCATTTCACTACCATCACTTTTTCCTGTGAGGACCTCTAGCCAATTTGTAGGCCTCTGTAGCCGAGTTGGGAAAACCACCCGACTGGACTACCGATGTTCGGACAACCCGTGTTCGATTCCCGCTGGGAGCAGTGTGAGTTGTACTGCTCGTGGTTTGGAAAAAAAATACCACCACGGTCGACCCAGCCGTTGGCAGAAATGGTACCAGGGTATCACCCTGGGAGGTGAGGAATGGTCGCCTCGCATCTGAGTTTAGATGCTTGAGGCGATACTATCCAGAAATCTCCGAACATTTGTGGACAGGCGGCCTAGCACATATGGATGGAAACTCCAGGGCTAAGACGCCCGTTCAAGTCTCGTACTTTACCTTCACCTTTACTTTTTCCTTCAAGTGAGGAGTTAACCCTTAGTAGATAATCAGCACTACCAGTGGCGGGTGGCCACATACTGTTAGAACAATCTGACACTACCAGTGGCGGTAGCCACGTACTGTTAGAACAATTTGGCACTACGAGTGGCCGATGGCCACGTACTGTTAGAACAATCTGACACTACCAGTGTCCGGTGGCCACGTACTGTTAGAACAATCTGGCACTACCAGTGGCCGGTGCCACGTACTGTTAGAACAATCTGACACTACCAGTGGCCGGTGGCCATGTACTGTTAGAACAATCTGGCACTACCAGTGGCCGGTGGCCACGTACTTTTAAAACAATCGGGCACTACCAGTGGCCGGTGGCCACGTACTGTTAGAACAATCTGACACTACCAGTGGCCGGTGGCCACGTACTGTTAGAACAATCTGGCACTACCAGTGGCCGGTGGCCACGTACTTTTAGAACAATCGGCACTACCAGTGGCCGGTGGCCACGTACTTTTAGAACAATCGGGCACTACCAGTGGCCGGTGGCCACGTACTGTTAGAACAATCTGGCACTACCAGTGCCGGTGGCCACGTACTGTTAGAACAATCTGGCACTACCAGTGGCCGGTGGCCATGTACTGTTAGAACAATCTGGCACTACCAGTGGTCGGTAGCCACGTACTTTTAGAACAATCGGGCACTACCAGCTGGTGGCCACGTACTGTTAGAACAATCTGACACTACCAGTGGCCGGTGACCACGTACCATTAGACCTGAGAATAATAGAAAAAGAGGTATGTTTTACAGCACTCAGAAAAAATGCAAATAAACAACAACAGAAAAAAACAAAGAACAATATATGATCCGAAGCAGGATAGAGCCTGTACTTCTTGACACTGCGCCTTGCCACGAGAAGCCGAGCGCTAGGGAACACTGCCACTCAACTAACTTAAAAATAGCTATCGTGGACAATGTCTTTCACTCATGTGTTTACATGACTACAGCATTGGGTTATGATCACAGCTCGGGGTAGACCAATCGGGCACTACCATTGTCCGATGGCAGTACCGCTAGATGAATAGGCCCCTGGCGGTGGCCGGCGTGTTTTTTCCATTAAAATAGCGGTTGTTTGGGATTTAAATAAATGCAAATTTTTAATATAAATCAATAGAAGACCTACAAGAACACTTAACAAGCTCAACATCTCAGACACAAAATACAACATGAAAATCAACATCAACAAAACAGAAGTCATGAATGTCGCCAAAAATAAACAGAACATCAACATAACTATAGAAGGCAGACAACAAAACAAGTAGAGAATTCAATACCTAGGAAGTCTAATGACAAACGATAATTCTCAAACAGCAGAGATAGAATCAAGATGCAACAAAGCTTGTCAAATCATTGACAGTTATCACCACTATTGTCCAACAAGAAAATAACTCTGGAGGCAAAACGAGCACTATACAATACAATGTTCATCCCCAACGTTGTGCTACCAACGCCAGACCTGGACCCTAGATGCAAAACATCAAGAAAAATAACCTCTACTGAGATGAAATGTGTTAGTCGAATGACAGGAAATAGTCTGAGAGATAAGATCAGAAATGAAGAACTGAGAAAAGCTAGGAATAGCCCCCGCCATATAATATAAAAGGAAACAACAGATAAATGGTTTGGCCACGTGACAAGGCAGAAAGAACAAAACACACACAACGAGCTTTCAACAAACGTTGTGAGAACACCAGACCCAAGGGTCGACCACAAAAAAGATGGGTCGATAAATATTAGAAGCACTGGACATAACAGCAGCAGAGGCGAACAGAAGAGCAAAAGACCGCAAAATTATATCCCCCTCTCGACGCTGAAAGGCAGATGAGGAAGGAAAGAAGAAGAAGCACATTTTAACATTTTCTTTATGGTCATTTCCTCTTGCTTGTGGTAGACAGAATGGTGTCGCGTTCTATAATGTTCTAATGATTTTGTTGGGAAATGTTACTGGACACTCGCCGATATCTGATCGCTTTGTGTCGATCTGTGTACTTTTATTGCTTTCTTTACCAAATCCCGTAGTGTAAGATTTTTAATGTTTTAGATATGTTTTTTGTCTTTAAAGTGATGAATTCGTGTGGATTCTCTTTTTTTTTTTAATATGGGTATAATTACAAATAAGAGTGTGGATTATCAATGTGATGATCGACGGATATATTTAGTATAACAATATGTGAGACAATTTTCTGACTGTATTTGTTTTTATTGTTCACCCTATCACTGTTAACTCTTTCTGTACGGAAGCTTTTTATCGACGCAACAGAAGAGATTTCAGAGACAAAATCTTTCATGGTTTTAGAGTCAATCTACGTATTTATATTTATCTACACATAAATATTATATGTGAATTTTAGATATTGAACAAGGTATAATATGATATATCACAGTGAGGGATACATCTGGAGACAGTCCAGAGCTACAACTACCTGGACATACTATAACCAGTGATGGAAAATGTAAAATTGAAATAAACAAAAGAATAGGTATGGCAAAAAGTAATTTTAATGCCATGAAAAATATAACTAACAACAAAACAATATCAGCAGGGCTGAGACTAAGAATAGCAAAATGTTACGTCTTCTCAATATTCCTGTATGGTGCAGAAACATGGACATTAGACCAGAAAACAGAACGAAAATTGAAGCCTTTGAAATGTGGATTTATAGAAGAATAGGTAGAATTGGATGGAAACAAAGATAACAAGCGATACAGTTTTAAAACAACTGAAATAAAAGAAAACTACTAAATACAATTAAGACAAGACATATGAAATTTTTGGGAATGTTAAAAGACACAACAGCCTACTAAAAGTAATATTGGAAGGAAAAATACAAGGTAAAAGAGGCAGAGGCAGACAAGACTAACATAGACGAGTAACATCAAAAGATGGACAAGTCAATCTATGTCAGCCTGCACCATCAAAGCAAGAAACAGAGTAGAATGGCGATCCATGGTAGCCACCTTCGTTGTGGAGAAGGCACAAGATGATGATGATGATGATGATAATATGGTATGGGAAGACATGGAATGATCTTAAAAGAATGGAAAAAAACAGAACGACTTGGAAAGTGTTTGTTGAAGACCTATGCTCCACTGGGAGCTAAAAAGGTAAAAGAAGAAGAAATATATGGTAATAAACGTTATTTGTGCTTAGATTGAAACTAATATAGAAATATGAAGATTGGATAAACTTTGATAAGTAATTAGATCATGATGTTACTTTTGATTCCAAATATTGCAGTAGAAATTTATTTGGATTTTGTGGGTTTTTTTGGTTTGCTTCCTCATTCATCATCATCGAGTGCCCTCTCCGCATCGAAGGTTGGCTACCACGGAGCGCCATTCCACTCTGTCTCATGCTTTGATGGTGCAGATTGCCATAGGCTGACTTGTACATCTTTTGATGTTACTCGTCCATGTTAGTCTTGGTCTGCCTCTTTTACCTAGTATTTTCCCTTCTAATATTACTTTTATTAGAAGTTGTGTCTTTTAACATGGCCAAAAAATTTTCATTTGTCTTGCTCTAATTATGTTTAGTAGTTCTTTTTTTTTCATTTTCAGTTGTTTTAAAACTTCTTCGTTTGTTATCTTTTCTTTCCATCCAATTCTACCTATTCTTCTATAAATCCACATTTCAAAGGCTTCAATTTTCTGTTCTGTTTCTGGTCTAATGTCCATGTTTCTGCACCATACAGGAATATTGAGAAGATGTAACTTTTGCTATTCTTAGTTTTAGCCCTGTGTTATTTGTTTTGATGTTAGTATATTTTTCATGACATTAAAATTACTTTTTGCCATGCTATTCTTTTATTATTTCAGTTGTACATTTTCCACCACTGGTTCTAGTATGCCCCAGGCTTCCTGTTTGATTTCGCTTCCTCATTATAGCACATTTTTTAATGTGATTTTTCTAATGCAACAAAAAATAATATTGTAAATTAATAGAGCAGTTTTCCCTGAACATTGTGATACATATGTTACTTGGCCAAACAATGACAAACAGCAGATATATCGCTAAATTCTTTAAACTGTTAGCCTTTAAAAAAGTTGCGCTAAAAAATAGATATGTCCAAAGGTAGCCGCACTATTTTACGAATCATAGGAGGAAGAGGTATGGTTTACAGCACTCAGAAAAAAATGACAAATAAACAACACAGAAAAAAACACAAAGAACAATATATATCGTCCGAAGCAGGATCAAACCCGTACTCCTTGACACTGGCCTTGCCACGAGAAGCCGAGCGCTAGGGAACATTGCCACTCAGCTAACTAAAAGATTAGCTATTGTGGACAATGTCTTTCACGCAGGTGTTCTCAATGTACAATAAAAATAAACAAGACAAATCTGAAACAAGTTCAACGCTTCAAATACTTGGAAACAATAATAGCATCAGATGGAAGACGCACCACAGAAATAAAAAAAAAAAGTAGAATAGCTGAGCCATAATAGTATTTCAGAAAATGAAAAAATCTTATACAACAAGTCTATGTCAATAGAAGTGAAAAAGTTTATATGTGCTATATAGATCAAATTCTGACCTATGGAAGCGAATCATGGACCGTAGACAAATAAAGGATAAGACGATTAGAGGCCACAGAGATGGGATTTCTCAGAAGAATGTTAAAAGTTACCTCGACAGTTAAAAGGACCAACGGTGAAATTCTCACAGAGGTAAACACAGAAGGAATCTCCTAAGAAACATCATAAGAAACAATCAACCATTTGTCGGGTACATCATGAGAAGAGGAAAGTTGGAATACTTGGTTACAACTGGCAAAAACCTGGAAAGAGAGATCTCGGACGACAAAGAGAGAAATCATTAGATAGCTTGGTGTCATGGCATGGAAAACATTCAACAACAAAATTGATACGATGCACTGTGGATAGAAGATTGTGGGAGGACATGATCGCCTACGCAAACCGGTATGGCACATGATGATGACTATTAAATAATTAACGTCATCCGCTGACACAAGTATGTCCTATAAGTTATCAAATATCATGATATCTATGAGTGTTCAATTTTGAACGGGTTAAGACCTCAATGTTGATTTCGCTTGAGCCTTACCAAGCCTAAAAGCGGCGCTATCCGGCACCTAAAAATGGCTGGATGGAGGCGGGTGTTTTTGGCAAGAAAACGGAAACATCGTAGCTTCCATTAAACGACAGATCATCGCATCTACACGTCGTTAACGCGAGGAGAGAACGATGAAAAGTTGTAGTCGTCAAACAAGAGAAGATAAACGAGAAGAATAGAGAGAGGCCACTGGTAGTGCCAGATTGTTCTAACAGTACATGGCCACCGGCCACTGGCAGTGCCAGATTGTTCTAACAGTACATGGCCACCGGCCACTGGCAGTGCCAGATTGTTCTAACAGTACATGGCACCGGCCACTGGCAGTGCCAGATTGTTCTAACAGTACATGGCCACCGGCCACTGGCAGTGCCAGATTTGTTCTAACAGTACATGGCCACCGGCCACTGGTAGTGCAAGGATTGTTCTAACAGTACATGGCTATATATATATTTATCATCATCTCATCATCGAGTGCCTTCTATGCATCGAAGATTGGCTACCATGGAGCGCCATTCTGCTGTTTCTTGCTTTGATGGTGCAGGTTGTCATGGGGTGGTTTGGTCATCTTTTGATGTTACTCGTCCATGTTAGTCTTGGTCTGCCTCTGCCTCTTTTGTCTTGTATTTTCCTTCCAATATTACTTTTATTAGGCTGTTGTGTCTTTTAACATGCCGCAAAAATGTCATTTGTCTTGTTCTAATTGTGTTTAGTAGTTCTCTTTTCATTTTTACTTGTTTTAAAACTTCATCGTTTGTTTTCTTTTCCTTCCATCCAATTCTACCTATTCTTCTATAAATCCACATTTTAAGGCTTTAATTCTCTGTTTTTTTTTTCTTTGTTTAATGTCCGTGTTTCTGCACCATATAGGAATGTTGAGAAGACATAACATTTTTCTATTCATATATGTATATATATATATATATATATATCGAGTGTCTACAATACAAACTTCATCCCAACGTTGTGCTACCAGTACCAGTCCTGGACCCTCAATGTCATGAACAATAAGAAAAATAACCTCTACTGAGATTAAATGTGTTAAACGAATGACAGGAAACAGTCTGATAAACAATATCAGAAATGAAGAAGTGATAAAAAAAAAAGCTAGGAATAGCCCCGCCATAGAATAAATAAAGAAACAATAGTTAAAATGGTTTGGCCACGTGACAAGACAGAGTGATCAAACACAACACAACGAGCCTCAATAAACGTCGCGAGAATACTAGACTCGGGGGTCCTACTACGAAAAAGCTAGATCGATGGAACTTTAGAAGCACTAGGAAACAGCAGGAGTAGAAGCAAAGAAAAGAACAAAAGACCACAAATTATATCTCCCCTTCGACGCTGAAAGGCAAATGAGGAAGGAAAGAAGAAGAAGAAGATATTAAGTATAAAGGTTCCTCTGTGTTTCGCTTTTCCAATAGAAATATAACCCGTCTACCCACCTCCCCAAACCTCCCGTAATCTATGCGGTTACATCCTTCATTGTCCTATTCACATCCGTAACTAATTTAATATTTTCATTTCCTTATCTCTCTGAACCGTACCTAGTGACCGAAACGAAGATTTGATTTGTTACGATGTTCTTTTAGGTTCAGCAGAACTGGGGACTCTTAGTACGGAACTAATGTGGGTATGCATCTCGCCGAGCTAATCTATAAAATAGGCTGGGAAAAAGCCATAAAATCTGTATGGTACAACTTTGTGAACATATAATTGGGGCCAGGTTAAAGAACGTTTCGACTGAAGAAGTCTTCATCGGGGAAAAACCAAAGGTAAAGAAAGTAAAAAAAAAAGTAAAGAGCCCAGTCCGCCAAGTGGCGTATAGGTAATATGGTGTTAGTGACCATACATTTTACAGACCTTCAACACATGATTTTTGGGGTAATGTGGTCGGTATTACGCCCGTGCCGCTTTGCTTTTCCAGAAAAAAATCAGGTGCCCACTTAAGGGCTGGGTGAACCCGGAAGCCGTCGGTTGGGATCGAACCCTACCTCTTGCCCTTTGTTGTCCAGTTCACTAACCACTGAGCTATCGCGGCTCAAAGGTAGAGAGAGTACGGATTAATTAATGATCGCAGTTGAGAAAGGTGACGATAATAAGCGCTAATAAGCGGAAATATGGCGGCAGATAGTGAGAGTAGACATAAACAAATTATACGATATTGGAGAATTGGGGGGGGGGGGTGGAGCTTCATAGTCTAGAGATACGACGTCGGCTTAAGGATTGGAAACACATGGGTTCAAAGCTACCTTCCTCCCACCCTCCCCATATTTTAAATCATTATCAAGTACCAAACCTGCTGGCATAGGTGATCATGTCTCTCTACAATTTCGATCACGACATTTATTTATCATTTCTGTTGTTGACCTTCCGCCAAGCCATTCTCTTAAGCTGTCTGGTATCTTTTCTCTTTGCTTTCCTCTATCTCTTCGTCCCTCAATTTCCCAGTTGTTACAATATATTCCAGTTGTTCTCTTCTCATCACATGGCCAAAAAATGATGATTGTTTTCTTCTTCCTAATATTGGAAATTAGTTCTCTTTTTGCTTTGGCCTCTTTCAGAACGTTTTCATTACTCTTCTAGCTGTCCATGGTATTCTCAACATTTTTCTGTAAAACCACATTTCTAACAGCCTCCAGTGATTTTCTTTGTCTGTTGTCCTATTGTCCATTATCACATCCATATGTTAAGACTGCTCTACATAACATTTGAGAACTCTTTTCTTGTTTCTATTGTCAAAAATGGATTGCATAGTATCTTCCTCATTTTTTGGAAAGCTGCTTTTGCCTGAGCCATTCTGCATATCACCTCTTTTGTACATCTTCCGCCTGAGGTTACCAAAGTTCCCAAATATTTAAATTCATTTAC